>CAJQZJ010001558.1:5558114-5568543 GCA_907164525.1 Lophiomys imhausi
AGAGAGAGAGAGAGAGAGAGAGAGAGAGAGAGAGAGAGAGAGAGAGACCGGAAGTAATAACTAGCATAGTAATATGTATCCTCTCTCTTTTTCTCTCTTTCTCAGCAGATGTGTCTCCCAACAGATTAGAGGGAGAGAGTAGCCAAAGACAAAGAGCAGCAGAAACGGTGAGGTCGGTAAGCTGGGAAAGGCAGAAACCCCAAAGAACAGCTCCCTGACAACCTCCAAATCACAACGAGGAGAGACTTCCTGGCTCACATTTTCCACATAAACACTAGAGTGCTGGGCAATGTTAATGGGTCCTGCCTGATGCACAAGAGAGCGACCTCTGTCCAAAGCCAGCAGCTATTGACGTCACAGACAGAGTGTCTCGGGTAATGTACTCCGCTCCCCTCATTTATATGTTTGACCCTAACCTTCCCCAGATGTTCAACTGTTCTTCCTTCCAAATAGGGAGTTTCAACACTGGCCATTGTGTGCTCTCAGAAGCCAGCCCTGCAGTCCAAATGAAGGGCCACGTTCCCGAGACTTAGAACCAGGTTGGGTGCTGAGGTCTCTCCAGGCAGTTTAGTGCCCCCTCTAGAGACTTGTATAATGGGGTTTCTGTCTTGATGTACAGTTGTCTCATACCCCAAATTGCTTCTAGCATCTGGCAGACTGCCAATCATTGGCCACAGAGGCAAAGGAAGGCCTTTGTGAGCCTCTCAGCTCCAACTCCTCCTCCCCTCCTGCCTGCTCTTCCTCCTTTGCTGGCTGGCTTCATTTATTACACATTATTTGTAGTCATAGGGGTACTTCTGGGTTACTCACAGCCTGAGGTTTTCCCTGCTCTATTCAGGCATCCTGCTCCCTTTCCCTTGGCTGGGTAGACACCATCCTCATTTTCTTCTAAAGCTTCCTCACCTCCATCCTCATTTTCTTCTAAAGCTTCCTCACCTCCATCCTCATTCTCTTCTAGAGCTTCCTCACCTCTCAGCCTTTTCTGACTCTCTGCCATGCTGCTTCCCTGCAGACTGGCTTACTCTCCATTCTCTCCTGTGCCCAGTGCTGCTGTGGATTCCATCCATCCATCTATTTACTTCTCTCTTTCTGCTCTGCACTTCAGCTAGTTTCTCAGTGGGGTCCTCCTCTCTAACTTGTATCCTTTAAGTACAGGTTCCAGCTCTGAACTTCTTTCAGCCTGAAGTTCTGAGCCTGATAATTGAAATGTATTCAGTAAAGTTTTGTTGAAGGAGTTAATGACGATGGGACAGTTAATGGGACAGTGATGTGAAAGGACTTAAGCATCTTGGTGGCTTTGGAAAAACCAGCAACAAAAAGACAGCAAAGCTTCCCTCAGCTGATGAAGAGCAGTGTGGAAAGCAGAAAGCAGATTGACCCATTAGGGACAATTCCTGCTGTTGGTCCAGGACCTTAACTTTTCCTGTTACTTGCTTGCTAAATTCTTTGCTGATATTAGCTCTTTTTCCTCTTGCTGCATCCTTTTTCCAGGTGGCATGGGGTGTTGCCAACTCTGTTTGTATTATTCTAAGTTTTTAGACAACATGAGTGTGTAGCCTGCAGACCCTTCCAAGACCCCGCATTCCTTTTAGAGAGTCCCAGAACCCCATATTTCCTAGCAAGTGTCCTCTGTTATCAACCAGAAAAGCAGAGGACCATGGCGAGTTCAGCTCTCAACTGACCTCTGTTCTTGTCACATGGAAATCATGTGTCATCTTCCCTCTGTGCTCAGAGTGAACAACCTTTCTTTGAACAAACCTAAGGATCCTTGCTGTCAGCCCAGATCTATGGAGGGGTAGAAGGGCTACTAGCTAGGGTCCATCAGCATGCCTTTTCTCTAGGAGAAAGGATACATGCCTAAGAAAACACTTCCCAGATCATGGAAATCTTATAGTCTGTTATGTGGTTTTGTGAGAACAGACACTGGTGTTGCGCCAAAAAGAAAATCTCCAAGCAGAAAGAAAAATAAAGAAAGAAAGAAAGAAAGAAAGAAAGAAAGAAAGAAAGAAGAAAGAAAGAAAGAAAGAAAGAAGGACAAGGAAGTACTTGTAGCCTGTGGTCTGACCTAGGTCCTTCCATCCATTGCATATCCTCCTCCTTCTCTGGCTTGTCAAGGAAGCTGACCCCAGTTGCAGAGAGTTCAGAGAAAGCAGTGAAAATGCTGCCATGGTCTCATCACTTTACACAGCGAGAGGTGGATATTCCTAGCTGTACATGGTGATCTCAGGGCTTCCGTGGGCCAGAGAAGTCTGGCTGGCCTCAAGGAATGCACTTGTCACTTCAGTTACCAGTGTTGGGACAGTGAACAAAAAAAGAGGTAGGAGGGAAAAAAAGAGAGAAGTCTCCTTCAATCATACCCAGGAAATGAATCAGAAGTGGTGATGTTCTCTATCTAGTTTTCCATTGGAAAATATGGCAATGATAAGTTTTCTAATGGCTTCCTGAGTAGGGGTAAGTGTACAGTGGGTTTTTTTTGTTGTTGTTGTTTTTTGTGTGTTTTTTAGCAGAGACAAGAGTGAAGTGGATTAAGGCCCACAGTGTTGTTTTGCTCATGACTCATAATTAAGCGAAACAGTAAACTTCGTAATATAATTACATTTTATAGGATTTGAATTGCATGGAATAAGTTGAACGTTACATGATTAGCATGGAAACAGTCCTTAATGTTCGGCGAATCCCGTTTTCCCACCACCTCCATAAGAGCAATGCTACTGAGATAGGATAAAGGATCTTCCCAGCGTTGTGGGGATTTTCCCAAGGAAGCTGTGGATTTATGACATTGGGAACACTGTAGGAAATTAATATTTTGAATCAGAGACAAAATGTGTGTGTTTTTCCAGAGTACTGCTGGATGAGGGTGCTGGGACTACATTCTTTGAATGTTAAATTCTTGGTTGTTTTTCAAGGGTCATTAAATGCTGAGCACAGAGCTGTAGCCCATGGACATTTTTTAAATCATGGAATAAAGTCTGCTTGAAATTGTAATTGCTTAAACTTGTGTTAGTTGATATAGCCAATAAGCTAGTGCAGAGAATGACAGGAAGGACAAGAATAATTCCTAGCCAAATAAGCTAGAGGGACAAAAGGAAGAATTGAAGGAAAGAGCCAAACAGAAAAGAAGAATACCAAATCTGTCAAGGTGAAAATGTTGGGTTACTTCTCCAACGAGGAAGTAGTTGTTAAGCTAAGTAGATGGATACCAGGGATAATAAATTCAACATGCTGAGGTTCAGATGACAGATTTAACTCTCACATACAGTTGCACACTAAACTATTGATGGGCATGGATAAGAAAAATAAAACTGGTCTGTGCCACTCTAGGGAGTATGATTTCATGAATTATTGTCTCTAGTAAGAGCTTGCAATGTGCCTGTAGTATGCAAGCATTGTTCTAATGTTCATAGCTATAAAGACTAGAAGGTCTCTGACTTTTTGAGTTCTCTGAAAGTGTGTGCATGTGAGGGAGTGCATGCATGTTTATGCATGTATGTGCAAGCATATGTGCATACATGTGGAGGTCAGAGGTCAGCCCTGGGAGTTGTTCCTTGGCAGCTTTCCAACTTGTTTTTTGACACAGTCTCTTACTGGGACCTGGAGTTTGCTGCTTTGGCTGACTGGCCAGAAGCCATAGGAAATTGTCCTGTCTCTGCTTCCTCCCCACTGGGTTTACATACATGCCCGCAACATCTAGCTTTTTCCAAGTGGTTGTACTGGGGTTCAAAACCAGTTCCCAATACTTGCATGGCAAATGGTCTAGCACCCGAGTCATCTTCTCAGGCACGTCTATCATCTGCCTTTAAAATAATGGATGTATTGTTGTTGTACCTGAGTTGCAGTAGTGGTTGCGGTTATAATTTGGGGTCATCAATCCATGATCAAACTCACACGTTGCCAGTATTTTCTTCTGTCTTCCCTGTGGCCTTTGACTCAATGGATTGCTTCCTTTGCCAACTAGAAGCTGTATAAGTTTAACATAGTTTTTCTAGTTTTGTTTTGTCCTTGTGTATAGGAAATCATTACCTCTCTGCTGTCTTCTAAGAGATGTACAGTTTCATGCCTCACATTCAGGCTTTAAGTTCATTTTGAATTAATATTTGCATATGCTATGAGGTAAGAGTTCATCTTCCTTCTTTCACACACAGAATGGCTATACCAGAAAACAAATGCTGGTGAGGATGTGGGAAACAAGGAATCATTAGTCACAGTTGACAAGCCTGTAAACGAGTACAGGCATTATGGAAATCAGTGTGGAGGTTTCTCAAACATTGAAAAATAGCATTTCCATATAACCCAGGAATCTGTCTCCCAGGCATTATAGTAATCAGAAGATTCCATATCCTGCCACAGGAATATTTACATGCCTTGTTGTTGCTCTATTCACAATGCAAGGAGATGGAGCTCACCTAGATGTCCATTGACAGATGAATGGATAATGAAAATATATTTATTCAGCTATAAAGAAAAATGAATTATGAAAATTTGAGGAAAATAATATATATGGAAAAGATTATAATTAACAAGGTGATCCAGATTCAAAAAGACAAAATTGCATGTTTTCTCTGATATGTGGATCCTAGCTTTTAAATAATACAGTATCTTTAGTAATTCTTTGAGAATTTCATACATGCCTATGATATATTTTGATATATTCACACTCATTCCTTCCCTGAACTCCCCTCAGATCATCCCCATTCACTAACATCCCTAATAACTTCATGGTCTCTTAAAAACAATAACCAAGGGAATCCAATTTACGCTGCTCACCTATGCACGGGTGTGGGACCATCCAGTGAAGCACGGACAACCCATTAGAGGCCATACTTTCAAAGGGAACTGACTCTCCCTCCCCCAGAAATAATGAGCTATCCACAGCTATTCAGTTAAGGGCGGAGGGCTCATGAAGCCCGCCCCCCTTCATGCTGGAACGTTGACTGGTTTGATCATGTACAGGCCTTGGGCAGGCAGCCACTGCTGCTGTATTCAGGAGTGTAGTCGTCCTGCTGTGGCCAGATGATATCTTTTCACCCTGGTCCTCCTGTACCTCTGGCTTTTACAGTGTTTCTGCCACCTCTTCCATTTTGTTCTCTGAGCCTTGGAGGGAGGAGGTGTGAATCCTAGTTTTAAACATGTGTATGTATGTGTGCAAATGGGTGTTGGGGGACAGAGGCTATGAAACTACAGAGGAGACCAAGGGAGGGGGAGAGAGGTGTTGATAAGGAGAAGGCCAAAAGGTGCATGTGATGTGAAAGTGGAGTGGACACCGGGGTGGGGGGGAGTCATGTGAGGAGGTCTGAGGGAGATGGGAGGAAGGAGAATAAACAATAGCATATTTTCTTTGTAAGTATCATAATGAAACAATATTTTGTATGATAATTAAAATAAGCAAATAAAAATATCTTTGATTTTTGACACCAGAGTAATACTGACCTTATATAAAGGATTTTAAATTCCCCTTTCTTCAGAGAACTGGTCTTCTTTTAGAATTTATTAGAATTCTCTAGTGAAATCTGTGATTTGAGCCTGTCTTCATGGGACTAGGCTATATGTAGATTCGTGCATTTTTTAAAATTTACTTCTCAGTTTAATAGGTGGTCTGTTTCCAGAAATGTAGCCATTTCTTCTAGGTAACAAACGTGATTGGCATATCCATTAGTTGTGTCATGATGTCTTGAGTTCAGTTTGTTTTTATAATTCCTCAGGTATGAAGTTAGATCATTCATCTGAGACCATGCATTATTTCTGATAGTGTTTGCTGTTAAAATGTCCTTCCTAGGAGCTTTTACTGCATTCTTCAGGCTTTGGTGTTTGGAATTGTCTTCTTCACACGTTTCAAAATATTTTGTGAGTTCTTTGGCCCATTGATTGCTCAAGAACGTGTTGTTTAATATACACAAACTCACGAAATTTCCCCTATCTTTTGCTACTCATGTGTAGACATGTGGTATTATTTCAACCTAAATTTGTTAAGACTAGTTTTATGGCCCAAGATGTTATTTGTTCTGTACAATACAACACAAAAATGTGTATGTATTCCCCTACTATTGAGTTTGATGCATCATATAAGTGTATTGAGGTCTATTTGGTTTCTCAGTTTTGTTCAAATCTCCTATGCTCTTGTTTCTTTAATCTTTCTTCTTAAAAGTTCCATTCAATTAATGGAGCTGTAGAAAAGCCCAACATGCCCCAGGGACACTTAGAAATAGTTGTACTGGGAAGTCAGTACATAGAAGACAGAAGAGCTCTGCTTCCTGATGGCAGGAGAATGTAAGATACACAATTTGACATTGAAGGAAATGTGACTTACTCTAGGGTTGCATTATTAGGTATGAACAATGTGTATTAATGCCACCACACTCTGGCAAAGCTCATCCACAAGTGACAGAGCAGCTGTTAGAGGCTTCCTCTCTTGCATCGAAAGCTCCTAGGGATTGGGATCTTGCCGTTGAGCTACTTGACATTTCAGCCTCCTGCCTCTAGTACTTGGCCTCCACATCAGTCAGAAGCTTTGACTTCTGACATGGATTTGACAATGCCACGTTCAGCTGTATCTTCAGTGAGGCTTCAGCCACACATGTCCTTGATTTTTTCTTCTTAGGGGGTGTATTTGGTGAGAAGCAAAGGGAACATGTGTGTGTGTGTGTGGTTTTTTGTTTGTTTTGTTTTGTTTCATTTTGTTTTTTTAGTGCACAGACATTTATTGTGGATTGTTTTTCCTTCAAGATAATGAAGCCTGCTCCATCTTTGGCTTTCACATCTTAAATGATGTGGCTCATTTCTCATCCTCTTCCTAGGAATGGCTGATAGCTGGTGGGTCAAGAACTCCCTAGGGTGTAAAATGGAAAATGATACTATTTTTGAATTTGTTGTTAAAAACTTTTTTTTCTTCTTGAACTTGATACTATTTTGAACATTTATGCATAGTGAATAACTTTTGCCAGAAAGTTATTCACTATGCATAAATATGGTCACAGGAGACCCAAGTTCTTTAATTAGGTTGTTGCAATTGAAATGATTACTTTAGAAGTTTCTTTGAGAGCTATCTAAGGAATTCATGAGTTTTCTGCCTCCTGGGATCACCCCCACAAACTTCACTTATAACAGAGTGGGCCAAAAGCAAGTCTTCCCCTTTGTCTTTGGGACAGACTATTTCCTTCTATCATAACCAGTGGTTCTCACAGGCATTGTTATGGACTTCTTGCATCTTTGTACATAGCAACCAGGGCATGAGGTGAGCTAGTCTCTTCCCATTAAATATGATGCCACCAAGCTGCTACTGTCAGTTACTGCCATTAAAAATCACAGCTGTTGGTTGGCCCTTCATGGAAAAAGGCAACCTCCTCAACCTTTTGATTCTCAAAAATAACAAGCTTTTCTTTTCTTTCCTTTTTTTCCCTAGTAGAAAATGCACATACCAACCCAGAGGGAGTTAAGCTGAAGAATTTTCCCAGACAGGATCCACTGTAGCAGGCTCAGTGTTCTAAACTTGAGGACAAAATGTTGCCAGATTCTGAGGGACATGGCTGAGTCTTTACTGTTCCATCTTCTCCCTTCTGGTCCCCCACTGATTTGGTTCTGAAATAAGAATTATCTCGTCCTTCTAAAGAGGTACAATCTAACAAGAAGAATACATACCTGATAATAGTGGAAGGAAGAGGTGTGTGTGTGTGTGTGTATGTGTGTGTGTGTGTATGTGTGTGTGTGTGTATGTGTGTGTATGTGTATGTGTGTGTATGTGTGTGTATGTGTATGTGTGTGTGTATGTGTGTGTATGTATGTGTGTGTATGTGTATGTGTGTGTGTATGTGTATGTGTGTGTGTATATGTGTGTATGTGTATGTGTGTGTATGTGTATGTGTGTGTGTATGTGTGTGTGTGTACATCATGTGTGATGTCTGTGCTTATTCATGTACTTCTTAGGCATATACATAGTGGGAAAACGTGAATTCTTGTGTGCACGACTGTTGAGTGTGAAGTGTGAAGTTAATCAGAATTGCAATACGATTTCTTTACAATTATCTGTCCGCAGCTTCTTTTCCTTACCCTTAGGTAACCTCTGGTTATTTATTTTATTTGGTTTATTTTATCTGTCTTTGTGTATATGTGTACAACAACAAACTGGCCAGAAGTTTGGCACAGAGGTCTGTTTGCAGATGTGAACAGTTCTTTTCTCTTAGTGGAGGTCTTTTTCTTGGAACCCAGTCCCTGTACTCATGGGTGAGAAGACATTGTCCCTTGTTGACTTCAGGAACACAGAAGGCCAGCTGCCCACCCCTGTTGAGAAGGCTGTGTGCTCTGGGCAAGAGGAGAAACACACAAGGATGCTTGTGAATCTGACCCAGTGAACATGGAAAAGAAAATGGAAAACAAGAGGCTTTTTTTTTTTAAGACTATCAGCACTAGGGCTTGCATTTATTTCAAAAATTTCTCCATTCAGCAGTGTATCTTGACAGCATTTCCCATGATGCTTTTTACAAACTCACCGGAAGATTCTTGCTGATGAAATCTCTATGTCCTACTCCTATATGTGTATAAAACAAGATTAGGAGTTGTGCTCTTAGTTTTAGCTGACAAAATGACATAGCCTAGCATCTCCTGAAATGTGTTTTTTGTTAACAATAAAGCTTTTATTGTTTGAGAATTTGATGCATGAATATAAAGTATTTTGATCAAATCCAACCCCCACTTTCGCTTGCCCAGTTCCTCTCCTTTCCCTCCCACCACTCACCACAACTTCATGTCCTCTATTTTTAAAGTCACAGAGTCCACTTCAGGCTGTCTTTATGTGCATGTGTAGAGAGCCATTTACTAAAGCATGAGCACCTTCTCGGGATCTACATCCTGGAAGGAACTTGACTCTCTCTCCTCTAGAAGCCATAAATTGTCAATGGTTTCTCAGCTAGGGGTGGGACTCCATGAGACCCCTTGCTAACTCATGCTGGGATTTTTGTTGCCTTGATCCTATGCCGGCCTTGTGCATGCATTCGTAGTCGCTGTGAGTGCTTATGTGCAGCTGTATAGTCATGTCCAACAAAAACCTTCCCACTGCAGATGTCCACCACCTCTGACTCTTACAGTCTTTCTACTCCTTCAATGATCTCTGGGGCCTTGCAGGAAGGGAGTGATATAGATGTCTCCTCTAGAGCTGTGCACCCACAGTTTCATTCTCTGTCCATTGAGCAGATGTGGGTCTTTGTTGTCAATTACAATGTATTGCAAAAAGAAGGTTCTCTGGTGAGGGATGAGAAATGCAACAATCTGTGATATAAAGATAAGAACATAGTGTGCCACTTATTAGTATGTTTATTTAATGTTAGGTTCTTCTCTAGAACCTATGATGTAACCAGCTTGGTTTGGTTTTCTGACCCAGTCAACGGTACCTGGCATGAACTCTGTCTTATAGAATGGGGTCTAAATCCAGAAAGTAGGTGGAAACCTCCATACCATTTGGGCCACTGTTACACCAGTTGGCATGTCATTGTCCAGCCATAGAGTATGTAGAACCTTGAAAATGACACCACTCCCCTTGGTGTTTATTCCATGAGATCTAAGACATAGATGACTCCAGACTTCACAATGAGACAAATTTTAGTAGTATCATTCAAAATTTAAAATAAAATTTGTTAAAATTATATATATAAATCTAGTGTTTATATGAAAATCATAACACAGTGTTTAAACTCTAAGAAGTCATTTATGACAAAACATTATTTCATGTTTTACTAAAGAAGCATGATCTTTTACAGTATGATATACCTTAGATTTCATGAGAGAAAGTCACTGTCTTAGATGTTAAAATGTGAGAAAATGTATATTAATGTAGAACAAATACTTTTCATGCTTATTAGGTGTTAATTGGAATTCAAGTTTTAGTTTGCTTGATGGTTTTGTGATTTTTGCTCAAATGTTAAATATGCAATGAAATACACTTCTAAGAGAAAACTCCTGCAGACATTTGTTTACTAACTGGGCATCCAAGTGCAGCTTGGAAAGTGATATTTGAAAGACTTCTCTTCCATGTTCCCGTCATAAATGGCCCAGACAACACTGGCTTAGTTCAATCTCCTTGGCAAGTCACCACACATCCCTGAGCTGGAGTCAGGTGCTCTGGTGTGAATGGAATATGTCTCATTGGGTGTGAAGTTTGAAAAAATGTCTTCTTGGACAAGTTAGAGCCATTAATCTCCCACATGAACTTCTGATCCTTCATTGTCCCACCCTGGACCACACACACCCCAGATGCAAGCCTTGTTCACAGCCAACTCACAGTCTAGAGGCAATGGTGGCATCATTCTCCTCTTCACTCTTGGCACACATCTGCCCCTCTCTTGATGGTGGTCCAGAACTTCTCAGACTCCTCCATGTGGTGCTTCTGATCCCACAGCATGAGGGTGTGGGACCTGCAATCCTGGGTGTGTGGCCAGAAGCAGCT
>CAJQZJ010001558.1:5573370-5638176 GCA_907164525.1 Lophiomys imhausi
TATCTATCTATCTATCTATCTATCTATCTATCTATCTATCTATCTATGAAACAAAGTCTTTCACTGAGCCTGGCCCTCACCGATTAAGCCAAACTGCTGGCCGTTGAGCTCCAGTGGTCCACCTGTCTCTGTATCCCAGCTTTTATGTGAGCGGTGAGTATCTGAACTCAGACCCTGCCACTTGCCCAACAACCACTGTATCTACTGAGCCATTTGCCCAGCCCCTGCATTTTTAAAATTTAAGATAATAAACCTGACAGAAGAGAAAACAAGTTCTCTAAAACCGCCTTCTGCCCTGGCATATGTGCTTTTTTACTTCCCACATTCTTCCATGTAACCACTTCACAACTTCTGTTTGGGGTTAAATAGTCTATACTTAAAATACCATGACCATTTAAACTTTTTCTTAGTTGAGTCTGTAGAATATTACATTTCTATTTGTGTCAGTTATTTTTCTCATTGCCATGACAAAAGCACCGTAAGGAAAGAGGGATTTACTCTGGCTAACGTCTGAGGCTACAATCTCAAGTGTTGGAGAAGGTGGAGGCAGCCATCTTAGTTGAGGTGGCAGGAGCCTGAGGAAGCTGGTCATACTGTATCCTCGGTGAGGAAGCAGCGAGATGAATGCTTGTGTTCCAATGGATTTCTCTTTTGACTGGTCTGTGACCCTGGTCCATAGAAGGATGCTGCCCATGGCCAGCGTGAGTATTCCTACTTGCAGTAGACATCTCTGGAGGTGTTCTCACAGATAGGCCTCGGTGATTCTAAATCTCCTTAAAGTTGACAATTGAAAAGAATCACCACACATTTCTTTCCTCCATAACACTGCACAGAGTTGAGGTTGCCTCTACTGTTGTTTACATTTTGTTCAGTTTTAATTCGTCGATATCTAATTGCAAAAATAAATCACTACCAGATCTGCAAAACTCTTTTAATATGGTCATGATGCCAGAGAGAGTTCCTATTGCCTCTTTCTGGCACAGAGTTCTTCCTTCTCTACACTGGATTGCTGGCTCTCTAGCTGCTGCTCCCAGCCATGGTGAAATTCCCTGTTACTTCTTCCCAGAAGCCTCCTTCCTGTCTCAGTGTCCAGACACTGGGTCCAGTTTCTTGGGATCCCTTTATCTGTGGTTACTCTGTTGTTTTAGCAGGAAAAATATTTGAGATCCTGCGTGGAAAGCTGTGTGTATCTTCCTCTCACACTTGATTGGCACTCTGAATGGGAATGGAATTCTGAGTTGGAAATACTTTTCCAGTGACCTTGGACATTGCTTGTCTTCTAGTTTCCTGCACTGTTAAGAGTGGTTTGATTTTAACATTTCTGTGTAACTTTTCTAACCAGCTCTTTGGCCTCATTGGGAAGTATCTATGTGTTCTAGTGTGTAGTATTCTTACATTTTAGGATAAAGTTTTCTGGAGAGTTTTTGTTTGTTTGTTTGTTTTTTGCAGTATGCTAGTTCTCAGTATTTTATTTTTCTTTTGGTTTAAACCTGAAGGTTCAGTTCTGGGAGTTTTTCATGCATTGAAGTTTCCGTCTTTCTGTACCTCCATATTCAATCTAAATTATTTTCAGTCAAATGCTAGCTCTTATTCCTGGTATCTGTTGACATAAACCATCTCCAAAGTAAGAGGTTAAAGCAATAGATATCATTTATTTAGCTCAAACATCTGCAATCCCGAAAGAGTCCAGTAGAGATGGCTGGTGCAGTCACTTGTAGGATGACTCAGACACAGGGAGGACAAGCTGGTGTTGGCTGTTGACTCATGGGCTCATCACTTTTTCCATGTGAGAATCCCCATGGTGGTGTCTAAGCCTCCTGTTTATGTGGTAGTTGAGTTTTACAGTAGGATTACAGGAGACCATGATAGAAGTTTGCAACAGTTCTTTTGACCTGAGTTTGCAAGTCCCAGAATATCATGTCAATCACATTCCCTTGGTCAAGTAAGATACATAAAGCTAGATTTTTTTTTCAAAGGTCTTCCATTAAATGAGTGACTTTGACTTTGGAAGTGGGTTCTTCAGCTCAGTTAAGCCTTTGGATGTCTTTAGTCTCTGCTGACATCTGGTCCTGAATCTCAGGAGAGATCCTGGGCCAAAACCACTAGAACCAATTCACAAATGCACAAACCACAAAAGCAGTGAGGTAGTGGTTACTGCTGTTTTAACCTACGGTGCTTTAGTGCAATGTGTTGTGAAGTTAGAGATCATTAATGCATATTTCAGTGCTTGGAAATAGGGTGCTACTGAACTAAATACCTAAAATGTGAGAGTGATGACGGATCAGGTGCCAACTGGGAGCCATAAGGCCCTAAATGAATGTGTTAGGGAAAGTTAAATCCTCAAAATCCAGTATCTTCACAGGACAATGACAGTGAGAGATGAGAGGAATTTATAAGAAAATGTTGACATTTGTAGAGAGTAAAGTGATGAAAAAGATATTGATGTATAATTGAAACAGGCTAAACTAAAGGAAAACTGGCAGAAGTTTCTGGTTTTTTAAAGTAATATTTTTTCCGATGACAAACAGTGTTAAGTCAAGATATGAGTTCTGACTAAGATCAAATCTAGGGCTGTCGGGGAAACCTCACCCAGATGAAGCCAAGAAAAGGACTAGAAAATTCTGTAAGATCTCAGACTATCCAAGAGCAGCTATATCAAACAGTGTGTTTTCTGGGATGGTTGTCCACAGCAACTTTATTGAATCCAGTGATAGAGAGTGATGGCAAACATATTTGAGAATATGGCTTTTGTCAACAGGAGCAAACCCCAATAAAATCTGTACAAGACTCCCAATGCCTTTAAAAATAATTCTTTTACAAACACTGCCAGTTTGACTTGAAAGAAAAATAGATAAGACAAAATGAAAAAATAAATCACTGTGACTTACAAAGTTTTACAAGCAGAATGTGAGCTGAGAAAACATGAGCTATTGTCCAAGGATAAAAAAGGCAGAACCAAAAGCCCAAAGGACAAAGTTGTGGGGTACTACTCCCAAGTCTGGAGTCTAATAAGGAAGTCCTACCATGTGCAGTTAGCAATTGATTTCTGGATTGCTATGTAGCAGACACCCCCAGGAGCCTCCTTTCCTTATGTTTTTATTTAATCATCTTGTATCATCCTACTATTGTGTGTTGAATGTCTGGAAATGTATTAGCCAGCTTTCTGTCTCTATAATAAAATATGTGACACAGGGCATTTATGAAGTGAAAAGGGAGTTTTAGTTTGGCTCATGCTTCTGAAGGTTCAAATCCAAGATGAGACAACTCTACAGACTTGGGGATCTGGTGAGGGCAGAGCATTATGTCCGAAGCACATGCCAGAGGAAGCATTAAGATCTTAAGCCAGGAAGCAGAAACTGGAGTCTCATAATATCCTTAATGGGTATACTCCAATGACTTAAATACCAACCTCTAAGCTCCACCTCTTAAAGGCATACCACAGAATTATATCCTTTCAGATTCAAAGTTGGATAACTTTAAATAAATGTATTAAATAATGTGACACTTATAATTAAAATTTGTAGATTTTTTTCATTTTTAGCTCATACACATATATATACATACATACAATCATGTCTCCCTAAGAAACCTTGAATCTACTTTTGGCCTCCACAGATCTGCCTCCTTTTAAAGATAATTCATATAAATAAAATAATAACACGATCACACAAGTTTTCTTTCTTTTATTTTGCATAATGATTTTTAGTCCAACCCTGACGTGTGTGTATCTGTATTTTGCTTCACTGTTTTCTGTACAACTTTCAACTTCACAGACAAACCACACTTCAGTCTTGATGGGTTGGGTTGTTTCCACCATTTTGCCACTTTGAATAAAGCTTTTGATACCTTGAAAGCCCATTAAAAAGCTGAAGAACTACTTCTGCTGTGACTGCACCACATCGCGTTCGCAACAGCAGTGTGAGTGTTCCAAGCTTTTCACTCTCTCCCCAATAGCTTCTATTCCCTGTCTTACTTGTTACAACTATTTCAGGGAGTGTGAGCTCTTATCCCTTCAGCTCTAATTTGAAGTCCCACAATGACTAAAAGCACTGAGCACCATTTAATGTGCTCACTAGTCCTTTGTATATCTTCTTTGGTGAAATATCTCTTCATGTCTTTTATCCATTTCACAGTTGGGTTGACTCATTATTAATGTTGCATTTTAAGTGTTCATTGTAAATTCCTGATGCAAGTCTTTTTATGAGGAATTTTATAAGTATTTCATCTCACTCTATTGGAAGTCTTTTCATTTTTGTTTTAATGGTGCCTTTTGAAGTACCGTTTTAGTAAGATCCAATTTTTCCTTATTTTTTTCCTTTTATATGCTGTTTTGGTAATCATATTTATTGTGTGTTTAACCTAAGTCTTAAGTACTTTTCCTCTCTGTCATGCATATGTGTGTGGTATGCATATGTGTATGAGTATGTGTGTGTGTGTGTGTGTGTGTGTGTGTGTGTGTGTGTGTGTGTGTAAGCTTGTTGTTGGTGTGAAGAGTCTTCCTCAGTTACTTTCTTCCTTATTCCTTGAGGCTTCTCTCTTAGGTGAACTTAGAGTTTCCTCCTATGGCTAGTCTGGCTACCCAGCTTGTTCTAAAGATTACCTGGCTGCCTTCCAAAGCCTGTAATTACTGGTGGGCCACCATGTCCATCCATCATGTATATGGATTATGATGATCTGAATTGTATCCTCATGCTTGCCTGGCAATTGCTTTAACAACCAAACCATTTCTCCAGCCTTTGAGAATTTTCTGATGAACATTCGATTGTTTTGATTTTTGCCTGCAAAATTTATGTCTATTTTGGTTAATTTTAGTGTAGCACATGAGGACAAAGTTTAAGTTCAATTTTTCTGGCACCATTATTTGGACAAAGTGTCCTTTTCCCCAATTGCCTTGTTATTTTCTTCAAGATCAATTGGCTATAAACTTATCAATTTATTGCCAGCATGTACATTACTTTTCTTGGCAATTTCTGATTCCTAGTAAGTCTTGAAATTGAAATATGAAATTCCTCAATTTTGTTCTTCTTAAGTTGTTCTTTCTAGTGTAGATACTTTCCATGTCCCAATAAACTTTATGACTTGCTCATCAATATGACCAATATTTTGATCTGCTGAGAAACAAGCAGAAATGCCGGGATAAATTCTTTATGAATCCCTGATCCATAAGCACTGTCAGGGAGATAATGATAAATGTGTGTTTTTATTTGAAGCCACACAATGTTGAGTAATTTTCTTCACAGCTGTATATGACTAATATAACCGCTGAACTTTATTTAGCATGCCCTTGGTGTCTAAGAGCTCTGCTACTTTTATAGATGAAGATATATTACTATTGAGGAAAGTAGAACAAAATAAAACCACAGCAGATGGTAGAAGCCAGAGAGAGAGAAAAAGAGGGAGAGAGGGTATGAGAAAGGGATTCGGAGAAGACCTAGGTTGGACAGATGTGACCCAAGTCTGGTTTAAGAATGCTTTGTATAATTTTTAATCACTGTGAGTCTTTATAAAATTATGATGACCACTGGACAGAGCAATGGCAAAGGGTCTTGACAAAAACAACAAGCAAAAGACCCACCACCACCAAAACACAACTAAGGAGTCATAGTACCTAGGTAGCACCGATTGATATAGTTAACAATGGGTTGCTATTTGGCTCTAAGGCCTACTTCCCAGGTCTGTCACTATCCAGTGAGGACATAATGAAATTCGGGAAATAATTCTTTCCCCCAGCACCTGGAGACAGTGTCCTAGAAGGATAAACTCAGAACCACGAGTTTCATGGAACCAAATCCGACCTCATTGCTTCCATGGCAGGGCAGGGAGGAGTTGCTCTGCTGTTTGAAGCTAGAGTAGAGTTTGAAGAGGTTGAAGAAGGATGGCTATCTGTTTTTTGGACAAATGTCTTTGGCTCAGATTAGTGCTGACACAGACTGGTACCACCCTCAGCAATCTTGTTGCCAAGTACAGCTTGCATGGGAAGGACCTGAAAGAGTCAGGATTATCATGCATACTGACTGATGGCACCCAAACGTGATACTAATCATTGTTCTGGCTGCATTTAAACCCCCAAGGACGAAGAGGACAACCATGCTTCATTAGTGAAGAGAACTAAAAAACCTGTTGCAAAGAGTTTAATGAACAAAGGAGAGGATTTTCTCATGAACAACAAGTTCAACTAGATACACATACAATTGTCAGACACCATTTTAATGGTGGAAGAATTCAGTTGCCTGTGCTTTTTTGTCTTCCCTCTGCTGCAGGCATTGAAATCAAGAATCAGCAAAATTCCTACTATCAAGAAGCTCCTGTAGCTGGGGAGTCAGAGGAAGCTACCTCCAAACTGATACCATGCTGAGGTAGTCATGAGCCACTGTTCCAATGGCAGCAGATTGAACATGGTTGGAGCAAGGATCCGACTACAGTGTCAGGACAGGACAGCTATGGGCCATTCCAGACACAAAATATAGATAGTAGGAGTGAAGTATTTTGCTCTTTTACAAAGAACAAAAGCACATTGGCATCAATGACAAATGCCAATTGCACACAGTAGGCAGGGAAAAAGCTCCTGGATCCCTCTTGCAAAGCAGCAGGGATATAACTGGCCATTTGGGCATGTGTCTATGCATCTTGTATCCGAAGGATAAAAGGAACTGAAAACATTTCATACTGTCTCCCAGTGGACTGAGTTCTGTTCCTGCAGGCTACCTGGAAATTTTGAACAAGGCTCGGACTTGTGTGAGAAAGGCTTCTATGTGGCTGCAGGGGGTGGAAAAGCCAAACTTTGAGAAGCCCAAGGGAAAGGCATCCTCAAAAGGAGGTTCCCTCCGGGTGGTGTTTGTCTCTGCCTTCTTCTCCCCTCCTCTCCCCTCCCCTCCCCTCTCTTCTCCTCTCCTCTCTTCTCTTCTGAAGCAAGGTGCTTAAGAGACTGGAGTGTGTTCTACCGATTTTTTTAAAATGTCCATTCAAAGATCAATGGGGTCTCTATTCATCCCAGTTGACTGCCTATTCTCAACCAGAATTACCGTAATGGAAAGGACCTAAATGGTTCCTGACAGCATCTGTAAGGGTTCTTGTATAAGCCCACAAGACCGGAAGAACTAAAGCATGCTAATTTACCAGATGCCTCCTTTTGTGGATTTACTCTGCTTAAGTTCTTCAAAGCCCCATGATCTCAGCAATTTAATATCTGGCTCAGCCTTTATCTGTTTCATGGGCTGAAAGTCTCTGTAGCTGTTAAGCCACATCCATGTTTTCTTTTTTTCCCCTTTAGCTAAATGAAGAATAGTTCTTCAGTCTATTTTTGATTTCAAGCAAAGGGACCAAGTTCTACTTTGCTTAGCATAAATAACAGATGGGAAATGTAACCATTTTGTTAATTGCTTACATTCCCAAGGGAGATGGAACATAAAATGACAGGCATTTCCTTTTTAGATAATAGAAGAAGCTCCAGGCTTGGGTGTCTGTATTATTATGAATGTGACCCTACTTCAAAATACCTTAGGCTGAATACATTAAAAACAACAGAGGTTATTGTGCATAGTTACAGAGGTGAAAAGTTCAAGATCAAGGTGCCAAGAGACTGGGGAGCTAGTCCTTCTCAAAGATAGTACCTTTAAGTGTATCCTCCTGTGGAAGGGACGAATAAGCTTCCTGAAGGTTTCTTGTTTTAAGAAAAACACTACTCATCTATCAGAAACAACTAAATCATGCAATTTGCAGCCAAATGGAGAACTAGAAAAGCTCATCCTGAGTGAACTAACACAGACTCAGAAAGATGCACATGGCATCTATTCACTTATAATTGGATTTTATCCATATAGTGTAGGATAACTATTGTACAACCAACACACCAAAAGGAACAGGCACATAGACTTTGTTGATGAGACACTTTACCCTAGTGGTGCTGCCATGTAGGCCCCCAGTATATGAGGAGGCTCTTGGCCCTCATGTGACTGCTGAACTTGAGTGGGAGTCTAATGTGTGGGAACACCCCACTCTGGATGAGTAGGATGGGAGGGTGAGAGGGTGAGACTGGGAGGGGAGCACTGTGATGGAGATGTGGCTTGAAGTAATAAATAAACATTAAAAAAAAAGAAAGAAAAACACTAATGTCATTTGTGAGGAAGGATCCTTGTGGCCAAATAAATTCCAGAAGCCCAGTCATCTTGGGAACTGGGATTTCAACACACAAATGCTGGAAGGTCACAAGTGTTGACTAACAAGGTCTACACTATTAGTTGAAAGTCCCAGATAGATAACCTTGAATATGTCTATTATCCAGAATGAGTCCTGGTGGACTTAATCTGTACCACGGAGATCATGCTGAGGATTACCTATGGAATTATCAAGGCAGCTATACCACGCAGATTTCTATGACTGAGGAAGGAGAGGTTGTTAGCTTCTTTGCAAAGGTAAGGTACAGTCTTGAATCATTGTTCAATGCAGACCTAGAAATTCTCTTATCAGATTTTGTATCACAGTTTACACAGTTAAGGGAGGAATGACAGAGGTTTTTAATGGACTTTACTTTTATTCTTCAAGAAAATATAGCTATATATGGTTAAGCTCTATTCATAAACGTGCCTTTCTGAGATGAGCTCGCTAAGTCATTCCTATTTGAATAAAGGGCAACTTCATGAGTCTCAGAGAGGTCAAGGGGCATCATTTCTAAAATGCACCTCTTAAAGCCATCTTCCCTCACATCCTTCTGCGTCTAACATTGGTGCCCTAGCTTGCTTTCTGTTACTGTAATAAACACTTGAAACTGAAAGCATCTTGGGGAGGAAAGGGTTTATTTGGATTAGATAGGCCAAATCACAGTCCATCACTGAGAAAAGTCGGGGAAGAACTCAAGGCAGGGACTGAAAAAGAATCAGTAGAGAAATGGTACTTGTTGGCTTGCTCTTCACCACTTGCTCAGCTTGCTTTCTTATTCAGCCCCTTCCTAGGGGTGGTACAACCCACATTGGGCTGGGCCCTCCCACATCAATCACTGATCAAGGAAATGAGCTGCAGGCCAATCTGATGAAGATATGTTCTCAGCCAAGGTTCTCTCTTTCTGGATGACTTCATGTCAAGTTGACAAAAAGCTAACTAGAAAAATTGGTTTCCTTTTCTTGTTATTTTCTTTATTTCAACTTCATAGGAGACAAATTCAATCTTAATAAGATTTTCAGTAGAATATATTTCAATCACACAGGTCAGCTGAACTTGAAGGTAAGCTACACTGTCTTCACAGTATACAAATTTTCATTACCTTACTTCATTATTCCTTTGGAAATAGATGCACCCCTGTCAAAATGTCCCTAAATGGACATGATTAGACATCTATTGACATTCTTTCATAGGAACCTGTGGATGAGGATGTGATGATATCCTTGCTGGAATTCTAGGAGGCAAGTCTGGGGTAAGAAAAGGTGGAAAGATCTTGCAAGAACTCCTGTGGCTCCCTGTCACTCTCTTCACAAACCCAAACTCAGTTCACTGCTTATAGATTTCAAATGGTTTATCTGATGCTCCCTTGAGTTTTTTTCTTGGGTGATGTGTTCAAGATCCACCTTGTAGGGTCCTTATTCTAGAGCCAGAGGCAAGAAATGTCATGCTACCTTGCTCACCCATCTTTGGGAGGGTCTTCAAAAATCACTTGTATTTATTTGAAAGTTGCCTTCTCTACGTGTACATTCGGGAGCTAAAGCACCCGATACATGGTGTCCCCTAAGTCAGATTTCCACTTCCCTTTAAATTACCCTGTGAAATCACACACTGTCTATCCCCAGGTCTAAATTCTGATTTCTCAGGCTTCAGGTTCAGCCCATAGTCTGATACATGAGATTTTAGAGTATGACCTTGCAAATTAAAGACCCAAGATTAGGAACTAGATCACTGAACAGCTAGCTGCTCAGGGCAAAATAATAAATAATCAGACACAGTAAAGTTTCCTTGAAGTCATTCGCACCAGCTACCTTTCCTTTGCTGCCCTGCTATTGTTTGCAGACAGAATGGCTAAAGGTTATCTCTGATCCCTTGAGGGGCCCTATCAGGATTTATATCAGCAATTAAAGACATGCTGTATAAAGAAGCTGAATGTATCCAACAGGACAATTTTAGGCAGGAAACAACAAGTTACTCCCATTCACTCCCAACCCACTGCAGGACTTGTCTGAACACTTTATCTCGGTCCAGCTGCCAGAAAGCATTTCATTCTCTTTCCTTACAAGCAGGGAACCGCCTTTCCTTGCCTATCAGAGCTCGGAAACATTTAACATTCTCCCAGGAAATAGCTCCATTCGAAGCTATTGTTTTTAAGTGCTAGAGTGACTGACTTGAAAGCAGCTTGCGTAAATCAGCACTGTTGATTAGTAAGCACAATGGTAATTACTAGGGGGATAAGGAAAACTCAATATAACCCTATGGGTAATATGGGGCAATTGAAAGCAGAGCCTACAGTGGGATTTTAAACACAAAAATTGCAGTTAGCGAAACAAGGCTGGCTGTCAGGTGTATGGGCTGAGTGTTTATACTCCTGTCCCTATTTCCACATGACAAAAATTGTTAATTGCAGTTTTTCCCCATCTGTACCCAGTGGCCTTGCAATTTCTTCCACCAGTATGCAAAATAAACATTATAAATCAGATTTTTCCCAAGTTGGGGGCTTGTGATGAGCAGTGATTCTCTATCCCTAATGGTAGAGAATGACTTGACCTTGAGCTAGCCAAGTATGCTAGACTGGGTAGGGAGAGAGCCCCAGGGATCTGAATTGTGAATGTTTTCAGTGATAATGGTGTTTTACTCAACTGTCTTCTTACCATTCAGGCTCAGCAATGGCTGTGAAATGGGCATTCAGTAAACAGTTATTGGCTGAACACCTCATGATGTTCAGTTATCAACTAAGCAGTCTGTACTAGGTCACGAAGAGTTTCCTGTTGTGTTGTCTGTGAAATGGGCTAGTGGTGTGTGGATGTACTAATGAGTGTCTAAAGCTGGCTCAAAAATGGCAGAGCTCTACCCAGTGGACTCCAAGTGTGAGCAGGCTCCTTTAACAACCCTAGATTATAAATACATGAACGCGTTTTTAATGCTCAGTGTGACATGAGACGGACTGGAGAAAGTTTGGGAACTTGTCTGGTTTCATTCTCTTTCAGGGATAAGCCACTCTGATCAAAAGCAACTTGGAAGAGGAAAGAGTCGAGTTCAGAGTATACTTCCAGGTCACAATGCATCCTCAAGGGGAGTCAGGGCAGGAACCTGGAGGCTGGAACCATAGGCTAAGGCTGCCTACTAGCTCACCCCTGATCTTCTGGGTTCCAGGGTTCACCCCTCCAGTTGTGCCATCCTCAGCACATAAAGTTTATCTGTCAGAAGAATCCTTTGAAAACTCCAGTCTGGTAAAATAGGGAATTTAGACTTCATTGTGTCTGATGTTATTATTAACTGGCTTTAAAGACAACGGTCAAGTAGCAAGGTCTTGAGAGTGGCTTCTTGAACTAAAGAATATTCTTAAGTGCTGAAAGAAGCCAGAGCTGAGGAACATAGCTATGCAAGGCTATGATTGTGTGTGTGTGTTATTGAGTTTAATTAGGGTTGCCAGAATATGCATGAGTGGGTGTGTGGAGTATATTTCCTGGAGCATGGGTATCTTAACAATGTTTACACCACTAAAGAAAATTACTCCCTCACCCCTGCAACCATCAACTGGCAAAAGCTCTTCAGGAAGGGGTAGGACTTCATGACTTTATTTTCTCTTTCAGGTATGGACTGGAACTAACCGAGTAAACTAAGGTGGGTAGCTAGAGAATTCCAGGGATCTGCCTGTCTCTGCTTCCCTAGAGATGCAATTAAAAGTATGTATTATAATCTGAAAGGGGGAAGTGGATTTGAGGTCCCACAACTAACGAAGAAGCTATCTGTAGTTGATACCCACAGGCAAAGGGAAGATCAGGTTTCCCCAATGCAGGGTCACTGGGTGTATCACCCGCACCCCAGGCAGGCTCCATGCCTGGGAGTTATTGGCCAACACAAAACAAACTCAATGGTATATTTGTACACTTTTGTTTTGGCTTTTTTTTTCTTATTGGTCTCTTGTCTGTCTTGATTTTTGTTTTTGTGGGATTTTTATTCTTTCATATTTTTTTGTTCTCCTTTTCTTTAAGTGAGAAACAGAAAGAGAGAGAAGGAGGGAAAGAGAAGTTGGAGAGGATAATCATGGTGAAAATATATTGTATAAAAATTTTAATTAAAAAAAGTGTGCGCCTCCATACCTGTACCCTCCTCCCCTCATCCCATGAATTCCGTGGGCCAAACTCTAATCCTTGAGCTTGCAAAGCAAGCACTTTATTGATGATGATGTCCGCCTGGCCCTGTGCCTGAATTTCTGATTTACAGACACTGTGCAGGTGATAATGGCTCTTGCATGAAGTCAATAGTCTTGTGGTGGTTGGCTCTGCAGCAGTAGAGAAGTGAGAAAGTGTGTGTAATCTGACCCACTTGATATCTTTTCTCTTGTCATTCTTATCCAGGATTTTAAAGGACCTAACAGATTTATAAAGTATATCCAGTTCTGCCAGAAACAATATGTGTGTTTTCCCCAGTTTCTAAGAATGGTCTAGCAAGATGACTCTTAGGAAACACATTTGCCTTCAAGTCTGAAGACCTGAATTCATTCCTTAGGACCCACAAAATAGAAGGAGAGAGCCGAGTTCCATAAGTTTTTCTCTGACCTCCATATGTGATGCCATTGCATGAGCCACATAAAATAAGTAAAGAAATTAATCTATAATGTAATATTTTTGAAACTCCTTGAGGATGAAGTTTAGCTCTTCCCACTGTTCTCAAATAGCACACTTTGGAGCTCTGTTCACATGTGCTGAATGGCATCTGCTAAGTAAGCATCCAGGCCTTCACAAAACAGTTGCCCCCCTGAACTTATTGATCCTCACTGTGAGATAGAGGGAGGAAGGGAACCAAAACACAAAGAGCAACTCTGCCTAGTGTCAAAAGAAATAAATGCCTATACTTTCCTAACTCTCAGGCCAGCATAGTCTCACTGCATCAGAACTTCCTGCACAATACGAACTAGGCTGTGAAGTATCGTATCCCTTGAGAAGGGGTTTGTTGAAAAGATCCCAAGAGCTCTGAGGACTCCCACCCACAGGGAACAGGACTCAGATCTTTGAGTCCTAGCTCAAATTTTCCAGAAGTTTTTTTTCCTACCCTGTTTCTAAAAGACAAGACAACAAAGGAAATTTACCCTCGGCTTTATAATAATGTTGAAATGACAAACATATTGCTCTAAGGATTGCTGCAGTACCAATAGATACAGGTAGAATCTATACCTGTATCTCAGTGATTCAACTGTACTCTGAGTTTGATGGGAAAAAATATGGGTCTTGATGTAACAGATAAAGAATTACCCACCACCTAAGAGGCACTGTACTAGCCAACAGTGGTATATAAAGTCAGATTTTAGTGACTCAATCAAGTTCTGAGAATCTTTTCTTGATTTCAAGGAAAAGCATAAACATTTCTATTCTGACTTATCTATTTATCATGCTTATGAAACAGATCAAGTATAATTATTATGTTACTGTATAATAATTATACAGTATTGGTTATTGTTTAAGGTGTGTGTGTGTATGTGTTGTATGTTTGGGTGTGTGTGGTATGTATGCTCTGTTTGGCCTCTGGTTTATCAGCTCAAGTTATTAATCCCTCTAGAGTAAGGAAAGTGTTCTTTCTATGTTTTATACCTAGGCTAGCCATGCTTGCATGGAGGATATGCCCATGAGAAGCTAATTAAATTATGTGTAAATTATATGGTTTTCTTGGCAAAACCATATTTGCTTATTTTTGTAATTGTTTATTAGCATGATGTTTTTAGTAAGCCCTCATAGCTAGAAACACAATAGGTATTCTACACATATTTCTTGGGTACATGTATTCTTCATAATTAAAAGGCATTTACTTTTTTATTTTGCCTCCTGTGACAAATCTTGAGCTTACAACCTATAATGTCTCATTCCCCAAACTCATGCTAAAAAGTACCATTTGGACAAATAAGGAAATTCAGTTACCATAATCTTGAGGAAGCCCTTTGAAGATTTCACAAATCACATTTTTTTTTTTTTTTTTTTTTTTTTTTTTTGCCTAGGAATCTGGAGATATTGCAACAGCTGTTTGTAATTGCAACCCAAATCCCAAATTAGCAAGGCTATGTGGAAGAATCAGCTAGCCATTACTCCTGGTCCTTTAAAGTATCTTAAAAAAAAAAAAACGTCAAAGGGACATTGACACTATGGTTGGAGTCTTTAAATAACTACCAGTTCCAACCATGCTCCTACTAAACAACCCCTACACACACTGTGTCCCTGGCTCCCCTGGTAGCAGATAGCTAATCAACACGCCCTGGAAACCCCTTTAGACCTCAGGCTCCATTAGCAACAACACAACAAACAGTTGAAAGGGCTTCTGGGTGTATGCTTCTGGCTGCTTCAAGAACTGTTTCTAAAATAAGGGGGTAAGGCCACAGGTGTTCTCAGCCTTCAGAGTAACAACTTCAGGGTCAAGGCCAGGCATGTTGGTCCAGGCTAAGAGGAAGTCTTTAGGGTAAGAGTCATGGACTATCTGTAGAGGAGAGTGACAAGGAAGAAGAATGGACATATTCATTGTCTTGTAAGAGGTGGGCTGAGTTCTCTGACCTGAGCTTCATCTGTATCTCTAAGTCACTACTTGTGTTTTTCAAACCTAGACTGGACAATGTCATTTGTGCTTAGAATTCCTATCTTAATCGCCAGACCATAGAGTAGGATGTCAATACAATGGCCAGAGCTTAGCTTCCTATCAGCCCAACCTTCTTGCCAACGTGATCTTTGCCACTGACATATTTAGATACCGAGCATTGGCTTCTGGGGATGACATCCTTCAAACATGTCACTCATATTCTCTCTCAGGTGGCATTTCACAGTGTTTGGAGTCATCTTTGTTATGAAATGTTGCTATTGATCTTTAGCAAGTAGGGGGCAGGGATGTGAATCAATATCCCACAATACACAGAAGGACTTGTGTGTTAACTATTGACCAGCTAAAATGTCAGTGTTGTTGTGATGGAGAAACCCTGGCACAAGCTGTCCATTCCACCTAGAACATTCTCTTTTTCCCTCCTCATCTGTTGATATTTTGTCTCTTCTAGGGTTACTTGAATTTGCTTGCCTCTGTGGAGCCCCTTTAAATTCTGACCCCTTTTAATTACTTTAGTCTCTTTGTTTAACCTTAAATTATTGTTTTTCAACATATATTGACATACTTTAAACTTCTTACTCTTAAAAAAGGAGCATGAATGACAAGGTCATGTGTCCCCTGTGACCTTGAAAACATTCTGTAAACTTCCAGTTCAATGCTTGGTGTAAATCCAGACCACACATCCCTGCCTAGAGGGATTCTGTAGATTGAAGTCACACTTGGCTGGGGGGACCACATCCTTGGCTTGTGGTCATCATCCTCTGTGTCAGCCTCAGTCCTGTAACACACCAGTCTCCACAGGAAATGCAGGCCGGGCCTCTTCCCTATGTTTACAAAAGCTCTAGTCACAAAAGGCATGTTTTGGAGAATGGATTTTACTAGAGGAAGCTGTGGAGAGAGTTGACATTCAGACAATTTCCCAGGGAACATCAGTTCCTTCAGCTGTAGTTGCTATTTCCCAACATGAGCTCCAGCTCCAATGCCAGCTTTCCCAAAGAACCCCAGTTCACAAGCGCCTTCTTATGCTTAGCATCCATCCGTTCATCTTTCCTAAGGCAAGCATACTGAGACACTGAAAAGGGGAAGGGGGAAAAAAAGAGAGAAAAATGTTTTGAGTTTCCAGGTAACAACCTTGGGAAGCAGGCTTGATTCACAATTTCCTTTTTTGTTGTGATGCTTTTCTGAGGTTCAACCTTTAAACATTATTGAACTTTATTTGCCTGTATTTCAAGGCTTAGGGCACTCACAATATGCTGTCTATGATTTGAGAATGTTGAAAAGCTGGTCTTCCATGTTGTTGCTCATATAAACAAAGGATATGCAAGAGTTCTCTCCACTCTTGTGATTACACATGGGTTGGGAACATTGGGGGACATTAGGGACATTTGGGAAAGTATGGAGCCTATTCCTGAATGCCCCTGCAATGTAGAACAAGGGGCAGAAATGAGAATGCTTGCTTTCTTTCCCTCTCACAGTTCACGCATAGATCTTCACACTCCATATGAATCTACTGTGAGAAGAGTGGTGACAAGCTTCCTGTGTCAATGGATATCTAGTGCCAGGACATATGATACAGCACTGTGTGCAGGAGAGTTTCAAAGAGTAAGGTGTGGCCCTGGCTTAGGGAGCCTATTTATCCACTTATGGCACTTGACTTAGTGGAAGCCAGTCCTTGTGAGGTTGTCATTAGGCCCGTCTCCTGGACAGTGATGTGGAGACACATAATCCTCACCAGACCAGTGGTTGCCTCCGGGAAGTTCCAGGTGTGATAGGCTTGTAGGTTTGCAGAAGGCTGTGACTGAGGAAAGGAAATCAGAATGTAGAGTTCATCACTGAAACTAATACCAACTTATTTATCCTTTTAGGGTATTGTGGGACATATTAAAACTCTAACAATAAATCTTCACACTTCCAATGATAAAATAATTTCAAAATAAATGTTATACACTAAAGATTATAAATACTTGGGTACACATTGATCATTGATTTGGATTTTTTTTTTCACATCAGTAAGAACAAAAATGTATTTTTTTTTAAAGTTTCTTTGTTTGATGTGCATGTATGTGTATGTGGGTACTCACATGCCACAGTGAACATGTGGACCTCAGAGGGCAACTTGCAGAGGTCTGTTCTCTCATTCCACCATATGGATCTGGGATATTGAACTCACCTCATCAGGCTTGGTGGCAAGCACTTTTATCTGCTCAGCCCCCTCCCTGGCCCCAAGAATATTTTAAAAATATTGTTAGGAGCACTTTTAGCAAGAACATATGCATTGTGCACCATGAGATAAAAGCTCTCACAGTAAAAAGGAGATAAAAGCTCACACAGTAAAAAGGTCCTGTGCTCTAGGGCCAGCATAGGACATAATTTCTAATTCCAGTCTTGCCAATAGTTGTCTCTGAGAGCTTAAATCACCATCCCAGTTTCCTTATCATTCTGTGAAAGCTGAATTACAGCTATTGCTCTGCCAGCAGTACAGATTTGCAAGGTGGATCTAAGAAAATAGAGGATTTGAAAAGTTTTCAGGAAGTTAAAACTGCTTTGCAGAGAATAACAATAAGATCTTAGTCACCGGGGTCAAAACGACTGAGGCAGGTGATTATCTCTTAATGGTTTTTTGGTTTTTTTGGACAAGAGGGTCATAGGCATGGCAGGCTGATGCTTTCCAAACTGCTCACATTCAGAGACCTATCACTTGGATATACATTGACAGACACTTTTAAGGTGTTTTAGTTGCTATGTTGACGTGAGTGTGAGAAGGTACGGATTTGGATGGTGTTGGTGTGAAGATGCTAAATTACCGTGTCTATGAGGAGTTCACAATGACTTCTAGAGAACACTGTGAGGCTTCTGGGAGATTCCTTTAGGGACTTTCAAGAGTGTTTAATGCAATGAATGGGATGGGCCCTGGGAATTACACCACAGAGACTTTCCTTGCAGAAAAGGAACCTGTACTTCCCTGCCCTCAAGCCAATTATAAATGATAAGCACCTTCAGCTCTGTGTTATTGTTTTTCATGAACAGAAATAATGTGCGTTATAGCTAAAAGGTTTGCATGCAATTTTAGCCAACAGCCTTCTCACAGATAGCCCAAAGGGGGTCTTTTTTCACTGATTCACCTACTATTTATTACCTAGAAATAAGGATCCTGCCTAAACACGTATCCTGTACTACGGATGTTTGGGGAGGGTGTTTCTTCCTTGAAGTTGGTGGGAATCCCTCAGGAATCTGAATGGGACAATGTGGTGGTGGTGGTGGTCATGGGGGCGCGGGGAGGGGGGTCAGTGGCTCTTGCTCAGTTCCCTGGAGCAAGCAGACTTCATGAGACAAGAAATATACCTATTAGCAAATTTGAGGGGAGTCAAAGAGTGCAGCGAAAACTGCATTGTATCTGAGAGAACTCCTTCAGAAGATTCCTTTACAAACTACAGAAGAAGTGCTGTTCTGGGAGGAAGACAGAAACTGAGAAAAACTCAATGGCATGACTACGAAGGCTTGGGCAGTTAAAGGAAAGCATCCCAAAGTTAGATGGAGTAGGAGGAAGGGCAATTATCAGAGCTTGAAGAGGGCTGTATGAGATGCACTGTGTAAGGAGTAGAGAAGCCTCCAGATGAGTGAAGGTCTGAGTAAACTATACTATTGGCAAGGGAACAGCCATGACAAGTCCCAAGGTCTTGGACCTACAGGAAACTGGCAAAGCCTATTGCTATATGGGCCAGGCTTTAAGTTGGCAAAGCCTTCTCTTCTAGTCAAAGTCTGAGTGTTTTAAGGATGACTGATCAACATGTGCAAAGACTAGCAATGGCTGCTTCCTCTTTCAGGATTTTTATAGCCTGAGTCTGCTCATATTCAGAGACCTATGCTGAGACTAGCTAGCCCTGATCTCCTGTACTGTACCTAATAAACCCACTGAGGTTCTGGGTTGTTGAAGTAGTAGGTGAGGCTCTATCAGAAAGTGCAAGCATACATGGTCCTAGTTTTTCTGTAATCATGTGTTTCCGCTTTCTTTAGTCTCTGTCCTTTCTTTTTTTTTTTTTTTAACTCCCTCAATGACTCCAACAGTTAGGGTTATAGGACTAAGCAGGAAACAAAGCTTTGGTGGAGGAACACCATGATTAGATCTGGGCAGTGTGGGAGGGACAAAGGTGCTTCTCTGGTTTCCTCATCTTCTCACTCTTTGCCTCTTCCTTGGGATTCTCCTTGGCTGAACACACAGGGAATCCAAAGGATGAAAGCAAATGCAGAGGCCAGTCATCATTTCCCAGAAGGTAAAGAATCTTCTTAGAAAGATAGCAGATATTTTCTCAGTAGAGAACCCTACGCTAAAACAAAACACTGAAATAGACCAACAATTACTTAGTTAAAATGAGGAAAAAGCCACAAGTGTAATGATCAGTGTTTTCATCTACCCCAGCCTTGCTACTCACTTTCTGGAAAGTCTCGGGGTGGCCATCTCTCTTTTCTCTTCAATAGAACCAACCCTTCTACCCACTCCCAGGGTGGCGTGTGGATGATGTGAGCTGACCAATAGAGGAGGATGCTGAGTATGAGAAGATGGCTCGATCCCTGCTGTAGAGTAGATCAAGCCCTCGGCTGTAACTTAGGATGGAAAGGGATAGTGATTGGGAGATTAACCTGTTGGGTAGTCAAGAAGAAGAAGAGAGAAGGGATAGAATCCAGAGAAACACTGAAAAACAGAGATGTTCCCCTCTTCCCCTGTTCAGCAGGAAGCTGAGGGATGTCCATGAACAGCTGCATGAATAATACTGATGAGTGAAGACAAGGAGGGTCTATTCCTGTGGAAGAAGCCACTGACTATTTTCATTTAGAGGCAACTACATATTTTTGCCTCACTGCCAGAGAATGGCCCTGAACTTCAAATAGATTCTGTCTATGCTCACTGGCCATTCACTGAACTATTCAGTCCAGACAATGTGGGCTCTGCTGAGAACTAATGATTTAGTTATGAAGTACAGACCTAACCTAAGTCTCAAAGTATTTTTAAAAAATATTTGGAAGAGTCACAGCTTGTGACTAGTTATGACCTACTATTCCAGGAAAGTAGACATCCAATGGTAGAGAAAGCCAAAAATAGTTTAGAGTTGAACCAACTTAGATATGTCCAATCATAGCTTTTACCAAATCATTTCCTGGGTCCTATAAGAAGTACCTAATACTTAGGAAAGTACTGCAGGCAATTCCTAGTATGCCCTCCATTTCAGTCCTAGTTGACGATTGTTCTTCAGATCTTAGTTTAGCTATCTCCTATTCGAGAACATCTTTTGTGATCTTCTTGGCCAGGTCAGTCCCCCTCTCATAGTTCCAAGGACATCATCTCTGTAGCCCTTACCCTTAGTACAGTTCTCCCTGGTTTGGTTGATGCTCTCCTTCTCTCTTAGCACATAAACTTCCCTCAGCGACACCCGTCTGTGTTTTCACACTCTTAGACACAGTTTATGGCACTGTGTGTAAACTCTTAGTCCCATTAATTCAATGGTGCAAGAAACAAATGTTTTTCCCTGATTCTTTCCTTGTTCCCTAGTTAGTACCTGTTATCTCTTCCTCCACTTGGCCTCTTGACGTCAGCAACTTAGATGCGTCTTTTGTTTTCAGTTTCTACTCCAAGGACTGCTTTGGTTGTAAAATCCGTGTGTTGTAGAGTAGATTACGGGAGACACAAGAACTGACCGACTAATACAAGAGCAAAGGAGTGAGAGAGAAAGAGAAATTAAAGGACCAAGAACATGGATTAAATAGAAGCAGGTAAAATTTACTTCTATTGAGCTACACTTGACAGAATTGATACAGTATGAAGTCAAGAAAATCACAGAGAAGAATTAAATTGAATTAAGTTAAAGGAGCTCCTGACACACCAAATGCCAACAAATAGATCTGATCTCGTCAATGCAAACCCTTCTTTACATGCTTGTGGTGAGTGTCTCGCTGTCCTCCTGCATCTCCCGCTCTTGTCTGCACAAGTCTTCACAATGAATCCATTAAAAATACTTATTACAAAACTTCTTTCATCTCATACCTCCCCCCACAAACAAATAAAAGTGGTTACTTCTCAATGACTCTTTGAACCATCATTTCACATCCCGGAGACTCTAGACTCCTGGCAGTCCAAAATTTCCTCACAGTGTTATTCATGGTGAATACTTACTAAGCAAACATTTGACTAGATCACACTGTAGGCATTTGCATATTTAATCTTCAAGAAAATCTCTAAAATTGAAGCACATACACATCGCATAGGTGAGAAAAAAGAAAGCTCAGAACTGAAATTTGTTTGAAAGTCACTGTTATTTAGGGGTAGAGCCAAGATTTAAATCCATGCCCATCTGAAATGGGGGGTTAAGCTCCCACATAAGCAGGAGAAGGCATGCAAACTTTTTCTTACTCTGAAGAGTCCTGTGGCTCTGAGAGTCTCCATCCTGTGGTGCTATAGCTCTTGAACATCGTTTTGGGATGAAATATTAATTTTTGTAATTGATGCTTAAGATTATCAGAGCAATGGAGTTATCCCTTATCCTGCTACTTATAAGTAAACACACAAACACCTGCTACATTTTAATGAGTTTGGTGGCTTATTCTCTTGGTCGTATGGCTGGCCAGGAGCTCTGACTCTTTGCTTCTGACCAAAATTGAAAGAGACCAGCATAGCACGTATCACTGTTCAGAGGAAAGCAATGGATCACATTCTATTCAATACATACTTCTTTCATGTCACTGCGAAGCTGAATACTGTGAGCTGAAGCCTTGTCAGCCAAGAGCCACTCAGTCTTGTTCATTGATGTTAGGTGGTAGATTTTTTTTTATTATTACTGTTAAATTAGGACCAGGATATGTAAATACAATGCCACTTTAATCTCTTCTTTTATCTCTTATCACACAAATGGCTCATTTTCATTTCTGTTTCTTTTCTTAACATTATATGCGAAGATTTTCAAGTGATGTAAAGAAAGCTCTCAAGTGAGTTTAAAATGTGCTGTAGTCTTTGACGAACAAATGTGGTTGTGCGAGCTTAAAAAAAAAAAAGAAGAGAGACAGGCATGGTGTGAATTATTAGGCACAACACTGAACATGCGATACTCAGTGAAATGTTTTTTTGTTGACCAGTTCAAGATTATGATAAAAGAAATAGATCAAACAGCACAAAAGTGTCTGCCCAACAAACATATTCCAGACTGACCAGGGAGGTGGGCAGGAAAGGGGTGACAATGATTCTCTGCAAAAGAATGGATAAAAATTCTGCCAAAAAATAGCCTGCTGATAGCTAAGTCTTTACTCTCTCCAGAACCCTATGACAAGTAAAACAAAGGGAAGGGAAAGGACGGAATTCTCAACAGACAAACATTGTAGGAGACAGAGCCCAGGGCTCCAGATGTGAAAACCATGACCAGTGAAAGCCATGGAAGGCAACTGACTCTTATGTCAGCTGGTTTCTCTGGGTGTGGAATACTTCTGAGGGGGTTGTCAGGGTAGTTTTAACCAGGGAATTTACTGCTTAAGGGGAAAGACTTTGACAAGCTAGATATCACAGGAAGGCTCAGGGTGATTATTAAATGGAACCACACACATACACATACACACACACACACACACACACACATGTCCATGTGCCTGCAAACACTAATTCATGTGTATGCACACCTGCACACACTTCGGTAGGTAGGTAACAGTAAGTAACCTGTAAATATATTTGTGATTTGTTCCTTGATGATACAGAAACAGATCACCAGAAATGGTCATAAACTTATAAACCTAGAACCTGTCTGACAGAAATGAAGATATTGTAAAGATACACGTGTACCTCTCAATATATCAAACTGTTAAAACAATGAGCCTCAAATAAATGGAAATTCCCCCCAAGAACCTCATGCTTGGCGAAGGAAAAGCCACAAGCCACAGGGAGAACTTGTCTCCTTGAAAGAGATTCCAAACAGTTTTACAACTTCTCAGACCACCTTATATTATGACGGTTGAAATCCAGACAACCACAGGCCAGTGGTTGGTGGGCAGGAACATGCCTTGGCTGGGATATCTTAGATGGGCTTATCTGCAGCCTTTACTTAAAGTTTGACTTCACTTTGGAACCCCCAAAGGCATATCTGAGGGATTTGCTGGGTTTCTTTGTCGAGGCAGCTGAATCTGACTTGGGGCACAGGTCATGAACTCGACTCCAGAAAATTTCATAACAACTTCACAAACCTAAAATAATGAAAATGTATTACAGTTCTGGAGCTCAGAAGTCCTCATTGGGTCACCTTAATCCATTTTCTTGCCTTTTCCATATTCTGGAAACTGCTGTATTCCTTGGTTTATGACCTCACAGCCCTTCTCTACTTCTATTTTCACATCTGCTACAACTCTCACCTCCTGACTCGCTTTGACAAAGAGTTTATTGGTACAGCAAGGACACCACGTAACCCACAGTCATTCTCCATGTCAGGATAGTTGCAAAGTCTGTTTTGCTGGCTCGGTTGACATGTTGACTGGTGCCATGGACTACAGTGTAGAGCTCAGCGTGTAGCGTGCACACCATTCTGACTATCATAGTCTGCTGTTGTAGCAATCTACCACAAGCAGAGTGGCTCAAACAATACATACGTATATTTTATAAGCTAATCAAAAGTGTGCTTTACTGGACAAAAACCAATGTTGTCAGAAATGTATTACTTCAGAAGGTTTTCAGAGAGAATTCTTTTTTCTTTCTTTCTTTTTTTTTTTTTTTAGAATGAAAATGCACTATTATTTTGTTCAAAGCATGAAATCCAAAATCTCTAAATATTTGGGTCCTGAACCTTTATCAACTACACTACATGTTTGAAAAAGCCTCAAACCCATGTTGTCTCATATATATTATATACATACCAAGGCAGTATTTTATAGCATAACCTGTTATCAAACACTGGATAAAATATAAGAAAACAGAAAGGCTTTTCAGTCAGTGAAATAATCCAAATATATTTAGAATATGGAATGTCTAAGTAGCAGTTGAATAATAGACTCAAGAACTTTTAGCTGTAGGATGCCATTTACACAGCATAAATTCTAGCTGATGGGAGAATGAGGAGAAATCTTTTCATTGCCTTTTTCATCATCATAAGGGATACATTTATGTTTTGGCATGAGGAGTTTGGCCTTGGTAAATGTCAATCTAGCCTTTTTTCATATTAATATCACCTCTTCTCTATCACTCTTCCACTTATTTAGATCCTTGCCATTAAATTGAACCTGCTTAGATAACCCAGAATAATCTCTCATTTGAAGTTCAACTGATTAGCAACTTTAATTCCATCTGGAACTGTGTTCTTCTTTGCCATGGAAATGGTTGCCTCTACAGGTTCCCAGGGTTAAGACTTGTGCATTTTGTGGGGCGGTCATTATCTTGGTTATGTTATCATAATCACTCTTTCAATCAAGCCTGCAAACTGTGACTGCTTTTACTACACAGGCATGGAAACTTGCTGGGGAAAAAGTACCTGTCCCAATAATGCAACTATTTCTTGGGCTGACTTAGAACTAAACTTATTCTCTGCGGCTCCAAAGTATGGCTTTTCCTGGTGAAAACATGGTACCCGGGACGTTAATGAAAATATGTGGCATCAACCAAGCCATACTCATAGTTAAAATTAAGGTACTCAAAGGGAGAATATAGGCATGCTCGCAAAAGAAAGGACTGGTTTGTTGAGAATCATTTAGAAATGTGGAGCTAAATGAAAGAGTGTAAGAATAATAATAAAAAAAACCCAAAGGGAATAAACTTTTTACAAAGTTTAAAGCCAGGTAAAAGATTTGGTGAGGTGGGTTTGATAGTGGCTCTGTACTAATGGGAGTTTGGAGAAAAATTCTTTGATCAGTAGCTTCAAATTTTCCAAGCACTGGGCTCCCTTTCTCGGTTGGTGCATGATGTGTGTGTCCTATCTGATGTTAAGGATTTAAACATGGCATGTCCAACCTATAGTCCAGAGGCCACATGCATCCTGGGGTAGCTATGAATATGTCCAGTGTATAATACACAGCAATGTTGAAATGTCAGTCACCACAGATTTAAGCATATTTTATGTCTTTAAGGCTTAATAAATTTTGTTTTGAAACAATATAAAAATATAAAAATACATAAGTATAAAAGAGAAATCTGATATGTAATTGAGAAGGAAAAGACAGATACAAATTCATATATATTTTTAGCACCTCAGTGCCCAAAGGGGCAAGGGAAGAGAAAACTGTGACAAAAACAAATACCATTGGTCTTCTTCATTGGATGACCTTTAGCTAATAAGAACAAAATGTGTCCTCGACATAAAGACCAGCTATGTATCCTGGGGCAGAAGATACATAGGTGTACCTCAGATCTAAGTGTCCTGTCAAAAATACCATTCAAACACATAGATTCTGTAAGTGTCTTATATTTGTTGCTTCTATAAAATACCCTGGCCAAAAGCAGCTTTTGGGAGAAGGAGCTCATTTGGCTTACAACTTTAAGTTTTAGTGTTTTGGCCAAAAGCAGCTTTTGGGAGAAGGAGCTCATTTGGCTTACAACTTTAAGTTTTAGTGTATCACTAAGGAGAAGTCAAGGAAGGAACTCAGAATAAGAAAGGTAAGTCCCCATAAGACTCATATATCTGAATGCTTAGGCACCAGGGCACGGCCCTATATGAGATCTGAGAAGATATAGGAGGTGCAGCCTTGTCGGAGGAAGTGTGTGACTGGGGATGGGCTTTAAGGTTTTAAGAACCCATACCAGGCTCTCTCTCTCTCTCTCTCTCTCTCTCTCTCTCTCTCTCTCTCTCTCCACCCCCTCCCTTTGCTCATGGATCAGGATGTATCTCTCAGCTACTCTTCCAGTACCTGCCTGCATGCCACCATACTCCCTGCCATGATGATAATGGATTAAATCTCTGAAACTGTAAACAAAGCCCCAGTTAAATGCACTCTCTTATAACAGTTGCCTGTTTTCTGTTTCTAGCATCTATTTTTTCCACTGTTCTATGTAGTTCAGGAACTCGTGCCTAGGGAATGGTGTTGCCCACAGTGGGCAGTTATCTACCTATGTCAATTAAATATAAAGACAATATTGCACATATATATCCACACATAATCCTGATAAAGACAATTACTCAACTGAGACTCTTCCTAGAAGTAATGGCTAATCTTGGTTGTCAACTTGGTACACCAGGGAAGAGGAAAACTCAGTTGAGGAATTGCTTCCACCAGATTCTCCTGTGAGCATATTTGTGAGTCATTTTCTTGATTGCAAATTGATGTAGGATGGCCTACCCCATTGTGGACGGTATCGTATCTAGGCAGATGGGCCTGCGTTGTAGAAGAATGGCAGATGGATGTGAGCCTGGAAGGAAGTCAGTAACCAGCATTCCTCTATGATTTTTTTCTCCCATTTTGAACTAGTTTCCTGTAATGATGGATTATAGCCTTTAAGTTGAAATGAACTCTTTCCTCCCCAGATTGCTTTTGGTCATGGTGTTTATCACAGGACCCGAAAACAAACTAGGACACCAAGTGATTCTAAGTTGTGACACGCTGACATTTAAAACTAAGCATTGTAATGAGAGACCTTCGCATAGAGCTCCTTGAGAACAGGTCAGAATTTGTCTTATTCTCCTCCGGGCACTCATTTCTAAAGAATAAACATTTACTTAATTAGCCCATGTGGCTTTGAAACTTAAAATAAAAGATTATGAAAAGTAGGAAGTCGATAGATATAAAACTGAAAGTATCAATACAACAAAAAACATATAACATTTGAAGCAAAGGGAAGAAAATAAGCAAAAGAAAAGCCGACTACCTAGGGAGTGGGAGCCACTGGTGGAGAAAAGACTGCATTCTATGGTCATCTACTTTAGTGGGATTCTCCCGAAGGACCTTCACCCATAGGAGTGGGGCTTGGCCTTCCGGCTCCCTCCAATGTGAGCATAGAGAGCAAACAAATGCAAGGTTTGGAATCCGTGCAAGAAAACTTCCATTTATTCCAGTAATGGTCTCGAGCTTCATACTGCTGAAGAAGGACCACAATTTCCAGTTAGGAATCTCTATGGAAGAAAAGCAGTGCTCTGGAGGACAAAGATTTTAAAAGAGAGACACACTGATACTGGGTGAAGAAGAAGATGAATTTGCAAAGCTGCAAAAGCAAATCCTGAACTCTGTCCTCACATCCTGAACAGCGTCCCCACATTTATCTTTAGCATATTCATCTCCAACCTTAAAACAACCAGAGAGATCAAACAGGAGCAAAGAGAAGTAAATGACCTGGAAACCTTAAGTTTTATGAGACTATAAATCACTACACTTACTACACTTACACACGTAGGCTCTCATCAGTATTAGCTGGTTGAAAATGGCAGCAGGAAAATTTGGGAATGTTTAAGAAAACCCCCAGGCAGCACTGATGCTTGTGGCCAAGGCTGATGGTCCAAGTTCAATTCACTAAACCAGCATGGTGAGAGCAGAGAACAACTCATTCTATCAAGCTGGCTTCTGACTTCCATATGCATAGCATAATAGGGTGTGCACTTGTGTCTACCACACACACACACACACACACACACACACACACACACACACACACACACACGTGCGCGCGCACACACCACACACTGAATAATTAATTAAAAATAATACCATGTTTTTGACTGAGAGAAGAGAATTCAGTGTTAAAATTATCACCTGTCAATACAAAACGTATAAAGGAAAAAAAATAACTTCTTCCACCCAATCAGGAAGTTATTAAGCAAAGCACATGGTGACACAACGTCATTCCTCCTGGAGAGCAAGAATTCTCATAATCTATAGATATGAATATAAGATGATGAAGCTGCTTTGAAAGGCTGACTGGTAGTCTCTCAAAAGATTACACATGGAATTGTTGTATGACCCATCAATTCCAGTGCTACACATACACCCAAAAGGAATGAAAGCACACACCTTACAAAAAACTCCATGAATATAGCAGAATTATTCATAATAAAAGAAATGAAGAAACAATCTCTATGTCCAAAGATGACTCATGGATAAATGATGGGATGTCTTTATAGTAAAATGTTATCTCAACGTAAAAAGAAATGGGATACCAGTGTATGTACCAGATAGATCAGTGGTTCGTGGGTCATGACCCCTTTGGGAGTCAAGTGACCCTTTTACAGTGGTTACCTAAGGCCATAAGAAAACATAGATATTTACAACATGATTCATAACAGTAACAAAATTACAGTAATGAAGTAGCAACAGAATAATTTTATGGTTGGGGTCACGACCACATGAGGAACTGTATTAAAGGGTCACAGAATTAGAAAGGTTGAGAACCACTAATATAGACAAAGCTTGAACATATTATAGGAAGTGAAAGAAAATGGTTAGATTGATCACTGTCTACTGAACATGTTGAGGTAGAATCTCTTGATGAACATAGAACTCCCGAAGTAGGCATAAGGTTATTGTGTAATTTGAATATTGATTTCTGTACCCCCCCAATCTGGTTGTAGTACTTGTTTTGAGAATCTCCTGTCTCAATGTTGTATAAACACTGATCCCCAATTGTCCCCTGATATGCCAATAAAGCAGTTTATAGCCAACTTCTAAGCAGGAGAGAGAATAGGGTTAGATTTTCTGCCCTCCGGGGGAGAAGGAGTTAGAGGAAGAGATTCACCCACTGGAGAGGTGCAGGAGTCATGACAAAGGAGGAGCTGGAGCAAAGAAAGCACTAAAAAGCAAGTAATTCAGGGATTTTGACAAAGAGGGAGTCAGAATAACATAAATGGGTAAGAGCAGCTTAAAACTGCTCAGGATTGTGCTGTAAAGCTTGATAAACAAATAATATAATACAATTATTTGGGTGATAGCTGGGTAAAGAGAAAAACTGGGAAACAAACACAATTATTGAAATTTACTCTAACAGCTCCCAGTGAGACTGTTCTAGCTAGCCAGTTTTCTCCAAACTTCCTTCATCCCCATCTCTTAAGAACTGGGATTACAGATGGGCTGCCATGGCCACCTGACATTTACATGCATGCTGAAGATCCAAACACCAGGCCTCATGCTTGCTTAGCAAATGCTTTGCCCACTAAGTCATCACTTGAATCCCAAGATCTTACTAATTAAAAACAAAAGCCCATTTGTGGCTTTTTCTTACCTGGATCAGTAGCTTGTGCCTGTAATCCCAGAATTCCTATGGGGATATGGAAGGCAGAGACAAAAGGATTGCAGGAAGCATGTGTGCCAGGTAGCTTAGTATATGCAGTGGCAAATAAAAAGAGACTCTAACTCTAACAAGGTAGAAGGTGAGAACAGACACCAGGGGTTGCTCTCCATATGCACCTGTGGCATGCATGAACCCACACTCATACACATAACCACAATCACACACATACTCACACTCACACACAACCACAATCACACACTTACACACACATAATATAACATATTCACATGTTATGTAAATAGAGCACTATTACCTTAACATTATTGATTACCATATCCATCATATATTTATTTCCTGAAAGCTGCTGTGTTCTGAACTGAAAATAAAGCAGTAAACAAAATGGAGGTACACAGAACTGGCATTTCCTTTCTGTGTCTAGCAGATGACATTTATACACTCACAAAAGAGAAACCTATTTGCCCAGAGTCATCAAGCCTTTTGCGTTCTAGATGATCTAGATACATTGGCATAAGGTTTTTCAGAGTGTCTGGGGTTTCTTCCCAAGAGAAAGACACAATTGAAGTCAGCTCTCTGTGGGAATTATAAAATTCATGGATTGCTTCTAACCCAAGGGCAGGAAGAATGGTACAAACAAACAAAACAATTATCTCAACTAGACAAAGAGAACCCATAGCACACCAAGCTAGCAAGCTTCTCCTGACTTGAGTGCACCCAGCCTGTGAACTTTGGCAACTCTGCTGGACACACCTTCATGTTTCCTCCCCAGCAATCCAGAAGATCTGCAACAAGCTACGTTTGGATTTATTATTATTATTATTATTATTATTATTATTATTATTATTATTATTATTAAAGTGTTACTCTGAGGCTAAAGCCAAGAGCTCTAGGAAGCACTATGAAGAATGACTCCAACTGTACATAACTCACTGTATCATACAAGACTGATATGCTGTCCACTGCACTAACATGATTCTCTATATTTAATCTAGATTTAAAATCCAGACTGTTTATCCCAAATCACTTCCCATCCTCTGGCTTCCCTTCTCTTTCCTTTGGTTTTCCTTCTCTCATTATATAAAAGGCACAACTAAACTGACTCATTTTTTTTTCCTCAGAATATCTTAGCACAGAGTAGAGTGCCTAGCAGGTAGATACTCAGCACAGATTAAATGAAGGAATTCAACATGGTATACATTTATGGAAATCTTTGAAGCCTCCTTGGAACTCATTTTCTTGCTTAATTCCTTTTAAAATAAAACTTACCTGTCTGTTTTAACATCTACCAGAGGCATTGTGGGAATCAATTGATCTATGTGCATAAATGTCTCTGTAAACTAATATGCCATTAAGTTATTTGGCCTCAGTAGAAGAAAATGCAAACAAAGCACTAATAGTTATGAATAAAATGATCACGGCATGCCTTAGCTACTTTATCATTGCTCTGATAAAAGCAACTTAAAAAAAAACGGGGGAGGGGGAGGCTTACTTTGGTTTACCTAAGGGGATAAAGTTCCATCATGGCAGGGAGATGTGGCGGCAGGCAGAGATGGTGTGATAGCAGGAGGAGGAGATTGATTGGCAGGTCATATTATATCTGTATTCAACAACCAGAAACTGAACAGGAAGTGGAGCCAGGCTACAAAGCATTCAGGGCCTGCCCCTAGAGATGTATGTCTTCCAGCTGGACTCAACCTCCAAAATGCTCCACAAACTCCACAAACAGCGCCACCAGCCGGACACCAAGTGTTTAGACACTTGAGCCTATGGGGGGACTTTTCATATTCAAATCACAACATGGCAAGAGGGAAATTCAAATGAGAGGCAATTTGTATGGTTCATGCTGTGATAATAGTAATTTAAATGGCCCCCACAGATTCTGTACTACTGTCTTCGATTGTATACATAGTGTACTTATTCAGAAAATCTGAGGCTTTCTCAGATTCACACAACTGATAAGCAACTCAGGGGAGAAAAGTAGATCCCCTTCATTAAGCTCTATTCCCTCCATCAATTAGTACATAATCACATAGGCCACCAAGTGGTGGCATCCTTGTATTTTTTATACCATTTCATTTACAATATTCTTCTAGGATTTAAACTTAGTTTACACAAAAAGAAAAAAAATCTTTTCTTTTTTTTCTTTCTTTCTTTTTTTCTTGACAGGGTTAGGGAATGACCCTAGGACTTCAGCATGCTAGGCAGCACTCCACTAATGAGATAGAGTCCCAGGCTTTGTCTACATATAGTTAAGGATCTCAAGAGGCCCCTCCACCCTAAAGTCGGAAAGAAATGAGCCTTTTTTTTTTTTTTTGCTTATTAAATAGATTCCTTGTGGAGGAGTACAAAGTGTAATGAGAAAATGAGCCTTTTGCATCCTGGATGGAGGTGGGGTTGGGTTGCTGGAAATGACAGCAATAATTAACTTGTGTCAGCACAGGCTCAGGTTGTTCCAGCTTAGTGTCCTTGAATTTCTGTCCCCACCACTCTCTGTGTATGTCTTCACCTTCTCCAAAGTCCTTGGAGTCCTGGCATATCTCTGGTCACAGCCCTGGGAGCTACTGCACATTGCTGCATATTAGATTATAAGTCCCAGGTAGGCCCCTGTAAAATTTATGATGGCCTTTAGAAAGGGACTCTTGGGCTGGGTTCCAGGGTAAAGTCCTTATTGTACAAGCATAAGAATCTGAGTTTAAATCCTCAGAGATGCAGTAGAACATGTTTCTGTGATCCAGCATTCTGGGTAGGGGGAGATGGCAGGAAGAAATGGAGAATTCTCTCAAGCTTGCACACAAGCTAGACAAGAGTAGGCAGTGGCCAATAATGAAAGATCCCGCATCAATCAATATTGGAGGTTGTCCTCTGACCTTCACACACGTACCATTGTGCACAGGTCCCCAAATTCACACACAGGATCACACACAAAGATTATTTTATAGGATTTACCTTTAATTATATGTGTGTGGGTGTGTGTTTGGGTGTGTGTTTGGGTGTGAGTATATGCCTTGAGAGACCAGAATTATTGGATCCCCTGGAGCAGAGTTCCAGGCAGTTGTAAGCTGCCCAGTGTGGGTGTTGAAAACCAAATTCTGGTCCTCTGAAAGAATAGCACATGCTCTTAATTTCTGAGCCATCACTCCAGCTTCTACAATGATACATTTACTTACTACCAATTGCTAGACCACCTTTACCTACCTCCATCCAGGATGCAAAAGGCACAATTTCTCACCACACTTTGTACTCCTCAACAAGTTAGGAATCTTTCTAGAACATTCTTTCAGGTCAGAATCTACCTACAGATGGGCTCTACCATTTGCTCCTGCAACCTTGAAGAAATCATCAGTGCGCTTCCGTCCTCTCCGAAGAGACAGAAGGATGGGAGCTGCTGTTTTCAGGTTCCGTTGGTTAATAGATCTGAAGCGTGCCTGGAACATAGGAAGTTCTGTCTGTGTGTGGATTAGATTAAACAGAAACAAACAAGAGCATAAAGTCTGATCAAAATGAAGATGTAGCTTAATGGCAGACTTATCTGCCAAGCTCTGTGTTTAAGCTCTACCACAAAAGATGTAGTCAATAACTGTAAGCAAAAGAAAAACACTAAAAAAAATAATTATATTAGCTGATGTAGGTGCTCATGCAGCTGTGTTTTTAAACTAGCAATGAAATTGAGGGCATTACATCTATAAGTATGTATAAGTGTGTGTGTGTGTGTGTGTGTGTGTGTGTGTGTGTGTGTAAGTACATGTTACTGTTCAGGTTGGGTGACACACACACATGTTCTATAAGACTATGATGCAATATATACACATGTTTAAAACTAAGTTCCATTTAAAGAGAAACTGCTGTGAGCGATCAAAACATAACTAGAGAAACGACACATGGTGAGAAGCAATTACACCAGAGTCTGGGCTTTATTATGAATTATAAGTTGCTTATAGAGCTGGGTAAGAGCAAAGATCTCCTCCAGGTATTTTTATCCTTCGTGGAAGCAGACTTTGCAGCACAGCCTTGCGATTAGTTAACTTGATTACAGATCAGCAAGCCAGTGTTCCTGTTCTGGCTGACACTGTTACAAGCAAGGCAAAATGCGTGCTAAAGATTACAGAAACAGGCATTTTGCACTAGCTTTTTTTTTCCTGAGCATTGATACATGTAATCGTTACAGAAATCTGAACAGATATGAACTGCCATCTTCTCTGCTCGGAAGAATTCACACAGCACAAGGGTCACCTGCTGCATGCCATGCCCCCAACCTCCCACCTCTGATGCCCAGCAGACCCTTCTCAGATGGAGGTCCGCCTTGTTCTTCTCTTCTTTGGCATTTTCTCCCCATGATATCTGATGGTCACTGTACACTGTGCCATAGACTTGGGAGGCACAGGAAAGGGTGTACTTCATACACACATTAACAACATTGATAAAATCTCCCTTTAGATATTTCTGCACACACCCTCCCCAAATAATTTGTTCTCAGTAGCTACTGAACTTCTCCTCTCCCTCAGTGTTGTTCCTATGATTGTAAGCAATCCAATTCACTGAAAACTAGAGCACCCATCTCAGCAAACAACACCCTGGAATAAATGGAACCACCTGTTTTGGAATGAAGTAAATTCCCTTTACTGCCATTCAAGTGTATCTTCCAACTCCAAACCAACATATCAAAGTTTCCACCCAGTCACCTGGATTGCTTTTCCTAGAAGGAAGCCAGGTATTAAGAAATTCAACGGTTTCTGTGTGTTTACATAGGACCAGAATTTTCTGAGCATCTACACTGTGCTAGCAAATGCCTTGGGTTTTGTACCCATCATCAGTCACCCTCTTAGACCTCTGTGCTATGGACCTTCCTCATGAACAGGTGGGACACAGTGGAGAAGAAAATTCATGGAGGTCAGAAAGGAACAGAGGACACAATGGTTAGGACTCAGCTGTGGGGTTTGAGTCTCTGCCATTCCACTTCAGTGTCATTCTGTGTTTGATATTCCTTCAACAGAGAGTGTTATCATCTCTATCACAGAACAGAAGTGACTAAAGTTTTGAGTGTTTAGTATAGAGCTTGGCATTGAGTGTGAAGTACTCAATTTACTTAGGAGCAACAGCATCAGTACTGACAGAAATGTGAATAGCATCAGTAATCATTAATCATCATCATCATCACCATCATTATCATCACCATCACCATCACTGTGAGCTTACATCATGTGCAGTAGCTTACAAGGTGCTTCCTTGTCTCTGATGGGCCCTGATGGGGACTCATTTTCCTCTGTGTCCCACTGGTTGATCTCCTATCTAAAACAATCAACGGAGGTAGATGATAATTCTTTGACCACCGTAGGTACTGAGAATGGTGACAGGTATTAATAAACCGCCAAAAATATGTAAAAAGATTCAGAGCTGTTAAGGATCACCATTCTCAATACATCTTCTTTCTCCTCCACTTTTTGTTGTTTTTGTTTTTGTTGTTGTTTTGTTTTTCAAGACAGGGTCTCCCTGTGAGTTCATAAAAAACCAGCTGCCTCTGCCCCCTGAGTACTGGGAAAAAAGCATGTGTCACCACACCCTGCTGTCAATATATTCATATTGGAACAGAATCGAGAGCTGCTGTAGTTCTGCATGGCTGAGAGAGAAAGCTTGCATTTAATTCCTAAGTCAGTTTTCCAAGGCCCACAGCTCAAGCTCAGCACATCTCCTATCCCCAGAGGCCAATCCATAATTGTCTTTTGACACATTTATAGCTCACTTCCTTCAAAGAGAATGCTTATTGAATGCTATTCAGTAAACCATTTCCCAGTCGTGATGCTACAACAACCCCCAAACTCCCTCACCCTAAACACTGTAGGTATTTTTGTTCATTTTAGGTTTTGTTTCTATTGCCCAGTCAACCCACATTTTTACCTCATTCTGCAAAGGATGTTCATTTTCTACTCCTTGTGACTCAAACTCTTTCTGAGCTGCCAAAAAAAAAATGTATTCACTCTAAATCTGCAAGCATGCAAGTTAAAAGAATCATTTGACATTTCCTTAGAGCCTGACTTTCTTCTTCATGTTCTCCAAATCTCTGTGTCTAGAGTTGGCATTTGTACTGAGTCCATATGATGAGGGATCAAGAGAATATAAGTGTATTTGTGCCGTGGAGGGATGGTAGTCTTCTCTCTGTCCTGCTAGAGCTCAGGGATCATGGTTTACTTACAGGTGTCAATGGCTTAAGACCTTGAACTCTGGGCTACTCCTCTCTTGACAGGCCTTTTAGCAAGCTTCATCCTAGCACTTTCTGCTAGGTAGACTGGGCAACTCTGAGGACTTGTAGTTGGTATTAAAAAACACTCCTCTTCCCTGTCTCATCTGTTTTTGCATATTTCCAGGAAGCCACAAGTCATAGGCTTGCCTCTTGTTGCACTGGGCATGGACAAATCGCTTGAATGCTCTTGAGTCTGCAGTTCTCTGGCTGCAGAACAGGTCCCTCGATTGTCCTCATGTGGATGCAGTGATGACTAAAACGAGGCAATGAATGCAGAAGTTCCTTTTACAATGGCTGGTATATGAGATGATCTTAAGCAATATGAAATAATAGAAGTTGGGGGACCCTCTGTTACACGGTTGCTCATAGCCTCTATATCTTCCAAATGTTTCCAGCCCTGTATTAGCTGCACACTGACCTCTCCATTTGATTCCTGGGAAAATGATTTGTGTCAACACTCTATATCCATTAAAATAAATGTAATGCATTTCTCAAGCCAGAACTTCTAGGCTCACTTCTACTGGAAAAATCCAACGCAAATGAGACATCTGTTCCTCATGTGCAGATGGTGCAGGAATCTTTCACATCTTTGTTAAATAAAGAGAATGGGAAGTCTCCCACAGCAGTCCACATGGGCTCTGTTTCTTTGTTAGAAATTAACGAGAATGATGAACAAATATGATGAACATACTTTCTGAAGTTCACACTAATTTGTGTTTCAGTACAATTTACATTGATTGCTCCAAAGAACCATTTGTTGAGTTTTTCCAAGAGAAAAACGGTTTTCAGTTCTGTGAGAAGTTTAAAAAAAAAGGCATAGACTCTGCTTCAAAAGATATGTAGTAATTTTTTTCATTTTAAATGGTAAAAATAAATTATGCCTTTTCAAACTTAAGTCTGCATGTTCTAAATGCAGTCAAGACTCCAAAAACTCTGAGTCAGATGATTAGTTTAAAATTCTGTGCACACCAATTAAATATGTAGTGCCATGACCCATGGCTGGTCTGTGATGAACCAACTTTTGGACTTTTTCTTTAGAAAAGTAACTAAATTTAGTTCAACTGAGAAAAGAAGACAAGCAGTTAGATAATCAGAACACAGCATGGTCAGGACAAATTATAGCCTCATGAAAAGGAATATGCAAATATTATAACTACGCTTATGGGGTCTGGGAGCTCAGTTGGTAGACAGCTTGCCTAGCATACTTAGAAGCCCTGGTTCAATCCCTAAGGCTGTAGAAACCCAATGTGGTGGTACACACTTGTAATCTCAGCCCTTGGAAGGTAGAAGCAGGAGAATCAGAAACTGGAGACATCCGTAGGTATGTAGCAAGTTGCAAGTCGGGAGACGGTCTCAAGCAATTTTAAATAATTGAAACTGGGTGTTCCTCTGCTACCTTATACTGCTTGTAGGCTCCATATTTTCCAGATGTCTCCAGCACTGATCTTAATTTCTTACCTATACCCCTTTAAGTGAACAGTGACATTTGCATTTGTACTGGACCATGTCCCCCACCCCCCACCAAAAAAAAAAGAAAAAAAAAAAAAGAATCACATGCACAGTGGACTGTGCAGCCCTCAGTTCACATGTCACTTGCTTTCCTCATTTGAACTCCCAGAATTTTGTATGGACTTCCACAGTGGACCTTTTCCATTTGTATGTCCTCCACAAATATTTGTAGAATGAACTAACAGTTTCCTTACCTTTTCTAAACACAGGAAGCTGGTGTCTATAGCTCAATAGTTACTGCTCGATATCTGATCTTGCTTACCTCTAGCCAGGCTGTGAGCTAAGAGATAAAGTCTCAGGGAACCCTGAGAACTTAGATCTTTGTATGATCTGGAGAAGGGGGGAGGGGCAATGAATTGAATAGATTATCAAAGGAAGACCAACCTCTTTGATGTTAGACATGGCTCAGCTCCCTTTATGTTAGGCTGTGGGTCATCTGAAGGTGCAGTGTAACCTAAGAATCTCCCAATGTATTCATCTAAGACTTCCTTCTCTCTGCCTTCACCAGGGTACAAGCATGCCTCAGTTTGTCCCTTGCTGCTACATTTGTTCTGGCTCCTCTCTCTGACCTTGGTTCTGAAGATTTTTATCTCCTCATGATTCCCACCCCACCTCTTTGTATCATGTAGAACCCCCAGAGAATGGCCACTGCTTTCAAAAACTTCCTTTCACCATAGGGAGGGAGAAATTGTACGCATAGAGGACAAAGGGGTTGAGGAGATAGGCTTTCAGAAATTATGATTATCAACTACATAATCTATAAAAATTCTTTACCTCTATTCTTCTCCTGCCCATAGCTGAAAATAGAGGGGAAAAATATTCTATAGAGAGTTAAAAAAATCAAACCCAAACAAATGCACATATAAATGCTTGAGACAAGGAAGACAGTGAAGCCTGTGCAGTAATTACTGTATGTTTTCTCCCAGCTGTAGCCTGTTTCCTTCAAGGCTTTGAGGTCCACATGATGCCTTTACTAAGACAGAAAAAAAAAGGGAGAACTTGTGGTGACCTCAGGTTTCCTTATATTTGATGCCTCTTCCTGTCCCTCAAATGTTGTCTGATGCTCAGTTTCTAGCTTTTGAATTGCTAGAATATCCTCAACTTTAATGAAGACCAGTTGTTTTGTTGTCCACCCAATGATATTTGAATAGGACACAACCTCTAGTAATAACGATAAAACCATTAGAATAATGATTACAAAAAATCTTGTGTTGCAAAATTTCTAATAGTGTAAGGAAGAATGTTGTGATTATTTTTACCAGTTCTTTAAAGATTTATACTGCCTCTGTTTATACATAATTTTTGCTTTAGTAACTAAATCTAAATAACTCCTTATTCTTTGAGTCTTCCTAAAGAGTAAGTGCGTGTTCTTTGCTTATTGATGCATTAGCCTTTGGGTACACTGAAAAAGAGGAACAATTTGAGAGATTGTTAAGGAAGCCAGGAATGCATTTTCAACCCAGGAAATCAAAAGACCATGCCAAAAAAAGCTCAAGTTTTCAACTGTTAGTTTTATCCTCTACCAGGAAGAACAATGACCAAACAAACAGCCCTTATTCTTGATTATTAGAGGCAAACAGAATACTTGTCACCTCAGGTACTAGTGTCTCATCTTTGTCTCTATCCCATTTTTGTAGATATGCACAAACTTTCACTGTTTCTATGTAGCAGATGTCTAGCATGTGTATGTCTTTGTGTGGATACGTGTAGGAAATTTTTCTCTGATATTGACTATGCTTCAGTGTTAGAGCGAATGTAAATATTCTCTTTATGTCATGATCATAGAGGTTTTTATGTTTTGATACAAATATTGGCTTGGGATCTGCAACTTTGTCCCCCTACCATATTTGGAAATGAAACTTGCATAGAATGGGGGGTGCATGTTTCTGCCTAGAGGTAGGACAATTCAGCTCTGGGGCCACAGCCTGCAGAGTCAAGCTGCCTTCTCTCGTCCTCGGCCTCCTTATTTCCTGCATGATATTTTGCAAGATACCAGGACTACAAAAACAGGGGAGACAGAGTTGTTGCTACTGAGACTAAAGATAAAGGTACAGGTGGGAGAGATGACTCAGTGGTTAAAAGAGTGATTTCTATTCTTGCAAAGGACTAGAGTTTGGTTTTTAACATTAACATTGTATAGTTTACAATTGCCAGTAAGTTCAACAACAGGGCACCTAACACTCTTTTCCTGGCCTTCCTGGGTAGCTGCAAATATATGCATATACACACCCAGTAACATACACATATTCACAAGTAAAAATTTTCAGAATAACTGAACAAATAATAAAAAGAATTAATCTGAAGATCATTGCTTCTTTTGGGCATAGAGTCTAGGAAACCATCAAATTAAAACATTTAGCAAAAGGATAGATGATGAATTCCAAGAGATATAAAATACAAAAAAAAGGAAACAAGGTCATACCATGTGTTGGAAACAAAGAAATGGCCCATGAACTTGGTGGTTTTATTGGAGTGTTTATCTGAGTATTGTATATATTCCCCTCTGCCACCATGAATGGACCATTGTTTTGAAGTTCCTAAGAAATCTAGAATCCTACAAGTGTGAGCCATGATATAGCTAATTAACCCTTCTGATTGATTCACTCTGCAAGGATGCAACTGAGTCTCTCCGGTTTGTATTTATTTGGCCAGTTCTTTGGACAACTAAGCTAACTGGAAGTCGTGTTTAAAAAAATTAATAGATGAGATTTAAAAAATACGATATGTTACTTTTGTCACAAGTCTTTGTTAAACATTTATCTCTGAGTGCTGCAGGCCCGCCAGGCCCACATCATTCCACCTGTCTTGCTGGGCCATCATAGATGCTCCACTGACGATGGAGGATGCGAGGATTGGTAACAGATGTATTCTTAGCCTTCAGGAGGCTTCAAGAGGGTTCACTTACCTGACCATCAGGATGCAATTGAATCTCTATACAAATGTTGGACCAGACACTCTGACCCAGATACTTCTGGCATGTGTCAAAGAATCCATATGTTCACCTGTCATGAAATTCAGGGATCACGAAGTGCTAAAGGTGTCAAAACAACCGAGGCAGGAGAGTTTGAAGAATAAACTTACCCATCCTGAAACTAGTCATCTTTGGGTCAGTTCTCAGCATCCAAAGAGTAGCAGGAAATGGATTTATGCTAAAGAGACTAAAGAGGTTTGTATTTGATGCTACCAGCTCTCCCACCCCTAGCCCATCTCTCACCCTGTGCTGCTTCGCAAGCACCTTCTATAATGTGCACGGGGCAGTAAGGTACATTGCTGGAGCAACACAGTCTGAGAAGACCTTTCTTAGGGGAAAGCTGGACTCATCTCTCTGCATTCTAGGCACCATCCATGCAGCCAAATCATTAACACAGCACACATTCTAGTTTCCTTCACATATCCATCCTGGTTGACTAAGACCGTCCAACACACACGTAATTTCCTTCTCAGGCCTATCTTCCATACCCTTCTCTTCGCCTTCCAAATGTTTCCTTTCCTCCAGATAAGGGCATTTTACTCAAGCCAGGTCTGTTTACCTAGCATCTTGTCTGGAATGCATCATTAATCTTTCCTTGCTAGCCTCAACCCTTCCTTCTCTACTAAAGGTATTTCAAGACCTCACCTTAAATTGGATTCTAAAGGACAGAGACAATGGAGTGGTGGGGATGAGTGGGGTAAAATATGAAAGCAATGAACTGGTGGATAGGTGTCAGTACCTTAGTAGTTTTATTTGGGCTTGAACTTACTTGTGTATTCATCTCTATACCCATATTTAAACAATTCTGTTTGCTGAATGCATTTTGTTAGATGGGAAGCTAGAGTTCAGAGGTGAAATGCCTTCCTTGAGGTCACATTAGCAGTTACTAAATACTAGGATTTGCTGAGTTTCCAGCGACTTCTTCTATTCCACAGCTCACATGAGTGCTGGGGAAAGGCTCCTTCACCACGCACTTTTCCAGGGAATCACTGTTGATACGGTCATGTGCCTACAAAACCTAGTTGACTTGTTCTCAAAGCTGTTTGCACTATCTGCTGATGTCACATTGTCAGTTGCAACATCTGGTGTAAGAACACCCCAGGGAAGCCCCTGACATTAGCGCTGTGCTATGATTTTTCTTAGGGCTTGAATATCTCTTTGCATCCCTCTTGATGAGGAAGGGACTTCCACCTATGTGCTGTAGGGGTGTCCAATACTGGAACTATGAAAGTGTCAATTACTAGCCATATGTGCTCAGTACTGGTGCTCAATACACTGAGATCTAAGGAAGCAGAAGAGTGTGTAGAATACATTTTGGAGGATCAAAAGGGTTAAGTATTTCAGGACAACATTCTGTTCTGCAGCAAAGATGTCTAGGACACAACCATGAGATTAAAGGTCATTTCCATTAATATTCTTGCACAATAACTTATGAAAAGTCTAATTCTGCAAGTGTTATCAGTTTGTGAACATCAGAGGGGACTGTTGATGCTTTCTAGAGATCTCAGCTAAACCATCTGAAATTAAGTACAGACTTTTCATTTGGTCTCTGCTTTCTTTCTTTCTTTCTCTTTTTTTGATCCTTTCTCTCTCTCCCTTCTTTTTCCAGTACAGGATATGGAATGTGGGGGCTGGGGATGTTAGCCAAGTGTTCTGCTGTTGAGCTGTAATAATCATTTTTGGACAGGAAGGTTTTACTCTTGAATGAATGAGTAGCACCATCTCCACTGCCATCATACACGTCTTTGAAGAGGTCGCTCTACACCAGAAAGAGAAGTTCATTTCCTAAGAAAAATTACTTGCCTTAATTTTGAATTTCATTTTCAAATGGGCATCATATCTGAGCCCTGACACTTTTCCAACAGTCCTGGGCACACCTCACCTCAGTGTTAGAGTGAAGATCAAGGCTATAAGTGAGTCCCCTCATATAGATCTGGTTCATGCAGAAGTAATAGGAATGCTCTAGAATGAACAGGGACAGAAATTAAAGTTTAAAGATGGGGAGGGGAGGTTCAAGAAAAACAGTGACACCCCCTACCCATGAATCTCTGACTTCAGTTCTGTCTCTAGGGATTTAACTAGATTGGGAGCAGAAACTCTGCTGTGTTTCATTATCTCCCTCAGCGGGAATGAACCACTGTGAGCAGACCTGGGGCCCAGGAATGACAAGTCAGGGAGAAAGGATTCTCTTCAGAAGGAGGGATATTTGATCTAGGATTGCCCATCACAAACTCTTCATTGAATGAGTTCACTTTTAGTTAAATATGAGTCATGTTCCCACCCTGGAGGGGCTGTTGGGACTTTTGTGCTAACGGAAGAATTTAGTTTCTATTTGGATGAGACTGAGTCACTCTTCTGAGCACCTAAAATCTCCCCAGATCTGTAAACTCAGCCAGTCTAAAGACAGCTTTATCAAATGTATTCTGAATCATGAATCTCCTTTCTTAACCTCTAGGTCTACTTCTGAGTTTTCAAAAGTTTGTTTTTGTTTTTCTAATTCACACATTCACCGAAGACAGAAGGAGGTCAACATTTCTTGAAGCCTGTGGGCAGTGAGCGTCTGGGAAAACTGGGCCACAGAGGAGGGAACAGAGGAGGGAGCAGAGGGAGAGGAGTAGAGGAGGGAGCCAGACAGGACAAGAGGACAAGGGGACGGGAAGAAGGCAGAAGAGAATCAGAACCCATAGTCCCAGGGGGAAGATCTGAGCAACCGTTATGCTTGAGAACTCTACCCAGGGCTTCTTGCATGACAAGCCTGCTCACTCAGTCTAGCACATGTATGAGGACATAGTCCTGCCATTGTGTAACAATGCCAGAACAAAGGCTAACAAGAATTAAGGAATTTGGGAAGTCCTTTGAGCCCAGCATCATTGATTTTACAGATAGGACTTTGGGGTTCTTTGGGGGAAGGCACTCTGCCCAAGGACTTACAAAGCAGAAAGTGAGGATTTAGATCTCAGGCTGCCTGAGATCTACTCTTGTTGTGGCTCGCATGAGAAATGTCTCTGGATGGCTTCTGTATGTTGAGATCTTGATCCCCAGCAGGTGCAATCTAACAGGGACAGATCATTATATCATGAAGGCTCTGACCTAATTACTGAATAAATCCATTGATAACATCATAATTTGATGACATTATTGGAAAATGCTAGAAAGGCCTAGTTGGCAACCCAGTTAGTTTGCTTGGAATTAGATGCTGTGACCTGTTCCTTCCTCAAGGGCTCTTTCATTACTCCCTGGGCACCATGAGGTGACTGATTTTCTCCATCACATGACCCTGTTACCATAATGTTCTGCCTCCCTATAGACCCTAAGGCAATGGAGCAAGCCTCATCAAACATGGACTGAAAGCTCTGAAACTGTGACTCAAAGCAAATCGTTCTTCCCTTAAATTGCTTGTCTTGGTTATTTTGTCACAAACACTGAAAGGCTGACTGACACAATGTCCCTTGCCTCTTTTCAAAGCCTGTCATAGTGCAGCCACCAGCACATTGTTTCCGTGCTTTGCTTTTGCTCCCAGCCCAGAGTTTCAGAGGGAAGAGAATCTGCTAAGTTCCTTGGGGAAAGACTCAGGGCTGCAATTTATGAGCCACGGGGGAATGCGTGAGAACCCTCTGGACCCTCATCAAAAGAAAAAAGAGATTCTATAATAAAGTCTTAACCAACCTGTGCTGAAACTCACCTCTGAGATGATTGGCAAACATCTAAAGAAATGAAGAATAAAAGGTGGAGGAAGAGCCGGGCGGTGGTGGCGCACGCCTTTAATCCCTGCACTTGGGAGGCAGAGGCAGGCAGATCTTTGCGAGTTCGAGGCCAGCCTGGTCTACAAAGCGAGTCCAGGACAGCCAGAGCTGTTAAACAGAGAAACCCTGTCTCAAAAAACCAAAAAAAAAAAAAAAAAAAAGGTGGAGGAGGGAAGAAGAGAGAATGGGAAAGGCAGGTGGGGAAGAGGAAGGGATAGGGAAGAGAGAGAAACCATTAAATAAGAAACAGAATTGACTGTATTGGAAATTCCCAATCTGAGCATTCTTTCAAGTCTGCTGTTTAAGAAGTCAGAGGATCCTTAGATTAGTAAAAGAATGGGTTACTTGCATGCAGGAATCCCATTTGCAACCTTCAAATTCAGGAGGACCTAGGCCTTGCCAGCCAAGTGCTAAGGCAGTGGTTCTCAACCTTCCTTAGTGCTGCAACCTTCCTCATGTTGTGGTGACCCCCTATCATAAAAATTATTTTCATTGCTACTTCATAACTTTAATTCTGTTACTGATAGGAATCATAATGTACACATTTGTATTTTCCAACGGTCTTAGGTGACCCCAGTGAAAGGGTTGCTTGACCCCCCAAAGGTATCACAAGCTACAGGTTGAAAACCACTTTGCTAAGGGAACATTCAGACCCTCCTTTCCTAACTCTGGACAAACCCTTTCCTGAACACTCCATAAACTGTGCCAGCAGTCATGTTCCAAACTCAGCTGAGTTTGGGCTCAGAGAAAATGTTGCCACCATGGACTTTCTATGGGGACTTTTCAGTCAGAAACTCTGTAGAAATGGCATCAAGCTTTTTATCAGATGTATTTATTGATGTACTTCCTCCAGCCAGCAGCTGCCTCCAGCTTTGCTTTGCAGAAATCTGTGTTTGCCTTTTGAACTTCATAGAGCTTCCAGATCTTGTGTCTGTGCTGTGAGTGGGCAGCATTCAACCAAAAATGCCCTGGGGCTGCATGAACAAAACCACTGTAGAGTCTAAGTAGCAACAGTGACTACTTTCCCTAATTCTTTCTACAATTTACCCTCTGTTACCAAAACACTGCAATGGTCACTACTTTTTGAATCCCTGGTCACTTCTGCCTCCTGTTTTGGCAGAAACTAGTGAGCAGATTCCTGGGCAGGGTTCACTGCACATCCATTTGCTTAGGCTAAGAGGACCCCTGAGATGTGTGGACAGTTTTCTCAGAAAAAGTCCCAGGGGCAGTGGTCCCTGTGTGTGCAGACACATCTCCTTGCTTATTATTTGGATTTCTTCCCTATGGGAAAGGGTTCTCTGGGTAACAAAAGTAGAAGAGCTGTTAATACATAAAGCTCTGCTTTGGGAAAGGCCCAATATTAAAGTCCAGTATTATGTGCTCATGTGATGCATTGTGGATTCAAATGGGCCACGTGCAGCTTGCTCTCTTCATACCACTCTCTTTGAAAAGTTCCCTCACCATAAAAATTCCCTATCACATGGACCAGGAGCTCTCTTGGTCCTTGGTCCTTCTGAATTGTGTGGGTTCTTGTTCCCCACCAGCTGTTGGAAACTGTCAAGTAAGCCTGTGAAGTCACAATTGCTTCCCCATTCTTTGAAGTTATGTCAACAACTCTTATTTTCCTTTTACAGTTAGAAATACAAGGTCAAATGTCTTCTTGAGACTATGTACTCTGAGTCCATGTTAGAATGAGATACCATCAGCTATTCCAGCTAATGGCTGCTGAGGAAGGGATAGTCACTTTTCTTTGAGGATATGATCCGCTGGTATGTTGCTCATGCCCCAGAGGACGGCCTCACACCCAAGCAATACAGTCAACACAGTTGGACTTTTTGGGTAGTAACAATGATGATATTGATAAATAATAATATGATATGAAATCTAGAGGGAGGCCAGTTGGGAGTCCTGTGGGGGGAGTTGGAAAGAGGTTGTAGGGGGATATATATGATCAAAATACATTGTATGAGTGTATGAAAATTTAAAAGGATAAATAAAAGATTATTTTTTTAAAATGAGAGGTACAGAGATGCTTCAGCCATTAAGAGCACTTGTTGCTTTGCAGAGGACCCAGTTTAATTCCGAGCACCTACATAGTAGCTTAAAATCCTTCATAACTCCAGTTCTAGGGATCTGACCCCTTTTCCTGACTTTCATGGGAACCAGACAATCATACGGTGCACTTACATACATACAGACAGACAATAAACTCATAAAATAAATAACTATATAATACTACTACTAATAATAATAACAACAATGAAATGTACCATCAAATATATGGGTTTTCTAGTATGTAACCTGCTTTGAATGTCAGGAATGTGGAAAGACATTAGACATAGCTCTCCTCCATTCATAAAGTCTTGCTAATGATCCGAAGGCATGGGATTTCTAGTATAAAATGGAAACTGAGTTTAATGAGAACAATATGCTCAGGCCCAAATGTGTGCTAGAGTGTTAACTATGAAGAAAGCCAAGCCAGGAGCACTGAGATGCCCGGCAGCCCCGTGAGTTACATTCTCTTATTTCTCTCCCTGTTGCTTGAGCAACTTCCTGCCACAGCTGTCATCCAGCCCATAAAAGGTTTACTCTTCAAAGCCCATGCATCTGGAAACACCTCCCTGCCCCCGAGTGACTCCTCCTCCTCCTCCTCCTCAGAGCGCTGCTGCTGCTGCTACTACACTACAGTGTGTGGAAATATCAGGCTATAACACAATTCCGGTGAACAATGCCGTGCCTGACGCCTTACTCAGCTCAGCTCGTGTTGCCGTGGGGATCATTTCACCGCCCTCTGCCTTTCAACACCGTCTGCCACCCCTTCCAGTAACCTTCTATTCTCTCCAACTAGTGTCGCTCTCATGCCCTCTCTCCACTCCCAGCTATCAAAGATAAACAAGAGTCTTTCCAGAGGAGTTTCAACCCCTTAGTGCTGTAGCAACACAAGACAGGCTTCCCCCAAAGGAAATCATTTTTGAGTTGGCAGACTTTGTATTTTGACCTACCAAGTTCCCAGAAGCAGAATTTGCCTTTCAAGGCACGGACTCTAAGCATGGGGGGAAAAATCGAAGTAATATGCTGCTAACCATTCATTCTTTAAGCTATCACAATGCTCTTTCCTTAAATTTTTTTGTTTGTTTCACACTTAGTTATTTTGTCTGTGACACGTGTGTGGAGGTCAGAGGACAACCTTTCAGTTTTCACCTTCCACCATGTGGACTCTGGGAGTGGGTGTTGAACTAAGATCTTCAGTCTCAGGGGCAAGTGCATTAACCCACCAAGCCATTTCACTGACCCATGAACCTCTCACTGGAGGACAGTGTTGATTACCGCCCACAATTTCTATAACTTTAAAAAGTATTTTAATAGAGGACAAAACCTGTTTGAATGGCAGATCTCTATATGTCTATATGAGATCTGATTTCATGTGGATTACAATAGATACGCATATAGACATATAGTTTCCTCTATTAAGATACACACACACACACACACACACACACACACACACGGAGAATCTTGTTAAAATTTTTAGGTATTGGAATTGCAATTATTTATTTATTTTATTGAAAATATTTTTTTTTTTTGGCATTCAAAGATGTCTTCTTAACTTAAGATTTTTTGATATCGAGACATGTCAGCTCCTGACAGCACCCCCTATTCTACTCCAAGTAGAAGATGAGCATCGAAGAATCTCCAGTGGGAGATGGTTGAATTAGTGGCAAGCCTATCTCTTGGCAAGAAAAACCCCTTGCTTCAACTGTAGACAGAATACTGTCCAAAAAGGACAAAACTTGGAAGCAGGTAAGTCGACAGCCTACCTCTGCCAAGACAGGGTAGGTAAGTCCTTCATAATTCCTGCTCTACAATCAATGTCTGTCAGAGAAACGGGGCCAAATGGCTGAAGATTGATGCTGTAATGTATGGAGAGAAAATGGGAACTGTCCAGGCAGCCACTGGTATGTCATTTCTTAGTTTTGGAAGCTGCAGGCCCTGCACTTCCTATATAATCAGATATATTTATCCCTCTCAGGTCTGTAAGGTGGTTGAAGAATAGATAGCTAGAGTCTCATAGTGAAATTTTGAGTTGTTTAGGAATCAAGAGGATGTTCTTGATCTAAGAAGATATTTTTAAAATTGTGAGGCAAGTTAGTATGAAAGCTGAGTTAGATATAGAACTTTAAACTCATGGAGATGGTTAGATAGTACAATATTAAAGTCAGGTGCCAAATACATATGGACTGGACATTGGGAATGTATGTTAAGCCATATAACTCTTATAATTGTGGCCTATTTATTTCTGTTATTTTGTATTGTATTTATAGTTATAAGAAAAAGAACCATTTTTTGGACTGAAAGGTAGAGCTGTGGGGGGCGGGGGAGAAATACCTTAAACTAAAAAAAAAAAAAAAGAAGGAAAGAGGATGGGGGGGTTGAGGGGGAGGAGGGTGGAAGGGTGGGACTGGAGGGGGGAGTAGGGAGGGGATTGTGATTGAGATGTAACTTGAAGAAATAAAAAATAATTTAAAAAAAGAATTAACTTATTATTGTTTAGCTAAATTTTCATAGAGTCTCACTGTCTTCTAAATATCAATGTTTATGCCCATAGACAAAGGTCACTTTCAGCCTTAACCAGAGAACCCTGTCTTACAGTGAATGTAGAGACTCAGGGAATATCCTGAGTGTTAGGAAATTCTGCTGCTGAGGTCAAACTCTGGCATTACCAGAAAGCCCTTGATTGAGCTCAGTGCAAAATAATGGACTCCCTTTGACAGCAGGACCTTCCCTTCTCTACCCATGGGATTCTGGACTGTTGGACCCCTCACCCTCTGAGGACTGTCATAGATCCCTCAGGGAGATTGCAGGTCTAACACTTTCTCCAGATAAGAAACTGGTTCAGAAAGTACCTGGAACTACCTCTCCATGCTAATGAGATAATCTTAAGTCCCTTAAGCTTTCAGTCAATGACCTTTGTCCATGCCACTAACCAAACCTGGAGCTATTCCCCCCACCACTGCTGCCCATAGGGTAATTAGGTACTGTGTTTCCCTTCTTAAGACAGGACCATTCTTGTGTGATGGTAATGTAAATAAAGTATCCTTGGCACTGCTAGCCCCAGAAAATCAAACATGTTTACCTTTAAAACCCCTCCCACTGCCCAAGGTTTACAATGCTCACAAAATAAATTCCCTCTCTCCCAATTCCCCCACCATGATCATCTGAGACTCGTTGTTTATTTTGGGCTTGAGAAAGAAGGGCCTTCTCCCTCCCAGAATAATTCATTCATTGCTGAATCTACCTGCCTAAGCCAAACTCTTGCCACTGGCAGTCAGAGGTCACTTCAGGGTGTCCAGGACACAAGTTCCTGCCTCCACCTTATTGCTGCAGCCACCCTGGTAACTCACCAAGTTGCCAAGCTTCAACCATTTCTCCTGCCCTGTCATCTTAGGGCTCATCTGCGGCTTCTGCTCCTGAAGCAGCCTCCAGATCCACCAGAATCAAGATGAACTCCTGAAGTCTCTTGGCATACTCAGTCCAGGAACTCCGACCTTCTTGCATATATCTACTTCCCTCTTCTCAGAAGTTACAACTTCATCCACTTGGTTACTCATCTCTAAAATTTAGCATAGAGACTCTAGGGCACTTAATCTCTCTCCTCTTCTTTATACTCACAGGGTATTAGAACAATGAAAATTCTCATCTCTGTGGAATCTTCATGGTCATCATGATCTCATGAAGCAACAAATACAAGCAAGACATTTCTCAGGGAAAAATACAGATCACTAAGATAGATGAGAACCAGAGAGGGCCGTTGTCACCGAAATGCAGAGAAGGGAACCACTTTGCAAAGCTTAACTAGAACAATTGAAAGCCATGAACCATCGTGTCTGAAAACTAGGCCTATGTGTATTTTCATGTGATTGAAGGAGACTCATGTGATCGTATTCTAAAGCCCAATCAGCCTGCAGGTTCAGATTATCTGACCTGGACTTATCTCCCTCCTCCTCTCCCTATTCGTTGTGTAGTGAGGAAGTAGACAAGAGTGGGCAAACATCGCTGGAAGCATAAGACAGAGCTGTAATGGAATAGAGGTCTCCTGGCACCTTGACCCCTGCTTGGTTTAGGTGATATAGCTATGAAGACACTCTGTTTAATCTAACTTCACACATAAGAAGAAATAAGATATGACATCAGCAAGAAGGGTTAACAACTTCCTGCAAAGTATTCAGAGGGAAAGTGAGCACAGGACTGTCAGCTACTGCAATGTACAATATGCTTGATGGTTAGTGTATCAGTTATGGTTCTTCAGAAATCCAAAACCAGTAATATATGTATATATAGAGATTCATTGTAAGTAATTGGTCATGTTATGGAGGCCATCAAATTCAAATCCTGCAGTGTAGACCAGGAGACTAGAAACTCAGGCAAGAGATAACCTTGAAGTTCCAAGTTCTGAAGACTGTCCACCTGCTGGCATGCCTTCTAGATCAAAGAATATAAGTTTTTGTTTCATTAAGAATTTCATCCAAGTGTCAGAAGCCTACTCACATTATAGAGGGCAATCTGGCTTACACAAAGTCCATAGAATTCATTGTTAATAGCATTGTAATAAAATGTCCTTGCAGAAAATTCCAGAATAATGTTTGACTATCTGGGTGATGTGAACCAACCAACTTGACACATAATGTTAAACATCACAATGATTCTGGCCTGGACCTTTCTGCCACTTTGTCCAGACTCCAATCATAAGCCACTGGAATGATCTGAAATACATAGGAAGAGTATTTCCTAGGAGGCAATTACACATTTTTATTTTCCTTTGATGACAACTTGGGGATGTGTTACTTGTTTCTCTTTTTCTTTTGAGTCAGTATCTGACCCTGTAGCACAGGATGGGTGGAATTCACCATGTAACACAAGGTATCCTGAAACTTGCAATCCTCTTGCTTTGGCCTCCAAACAGTCAGAGCCACCATTTCTCTCTCTCTCTCTCTCTCTCTCTCTCTCTCTCTCTCTCTCTCTCTCCTCTTCTCTCTCTTCTCTCTCTTCTCTCTCTCACACACACACACAAATAATGTTTCTTATGTTAGTAAGTTATTTATTAATAAAATGTATGCATGTTGTTATAAGGATACCTTTAAGCCAGCAATTTATGTTAAGATTATATTAGTTTAAAGACTTCCTGGGCATTTAAAAAGTATCCAAATTTCAGTGCCCCAAATTTCTGTTCTGTAAGAATTATTCATCGTTTAGATGAGCATTTACTGGACAACTTGTCCTGACTAACAACTGTTAGCCATTGAGGAAAGAGACTCATTCTCATGTCAAGGAATTCATGATCTAACAGGAAGAACAAACAAGAGAATAAACAATTCCCCACAGTTAATGTTTGGAAAGAGATTAGCATAGTGTGCTGAAGAAATATTCTCAAGAATGCTTGCAACCATAATCCCCTCCCCTCATCGTGTTCCCTGGGAATCCTTGATTCCCAGGTAGAAGGTAAACGCCCCAGGGTCCCTTTGCCTGACTCATCTCACCTTACCTTGAGCCTATCATGAGTTCTCTAGTTACGGAATCCAGTCTCTCTCCAGTCCCTTTAACAGAAACAAATTATTTCAATAGTTTTCAGGTGCAATGCAGACCCCAGTGTGCGGAATTCTGGGCTACAATATAAATATGTTTACAATTCAAATCAGTCACTTCATCTAGCCAGAGAAGCCATATGGTCTGTCTTGGGCCTTAAGGAGTATGGCCTTTGTGATTTGCATAATTAAGAGCCCCACTTAGAGGAGAAAAGCATCTGGGTACGTGATGGATTTCTGAAATCAGGGCTCCCCTAACAAGGTCACTGGGCTGTGCTGTTTTGGTAGCTATTACTGCAGAGGAAGTTAGTCTGGGATTAGGACCAGATTTTCCAATGCTGGATTTGTAACTACCATGGAAGTAGAGTTTCCTGTTGGTGACAGAAAGATTGACATTTAACAGCAGCCTTTTGTGCGACAGTGTCGAGTCTGATTATTCTCAAGTCTGACGGGCACTCAGATGGATTAGACAGTAGCACAACGTGTCGGGTGTTCCATTTCTGTTGTGCTGAGTTCTAGCTGTAAAGTGTGGGCCCATAGTCACAATCTGTAACACTTTTGTGTTGTGCTAGATGGCTAATGTAGGTAGCATCTGCTGCTGAGGAAACATCCCAGACTGTGTTAAGCATTTGAAGTTAGAGTGCAGGCTACTCATGGATCAGCCCAATACCAGCATTATTCTACATATGCTAAAAAGCTTCTTTGAGACCAAGTATGGATTTTTACTTGTTTCTTATATGCACCTGTGCATGTGATTGTGTGTGTATGTGAGTGTATGTGTGTGCGCACTCGCGCACGCACACAGGTTCACATGTTCAACTGTGTGGGTCCCTGTGAAGGCCGGAGTTTGACATCTTCATTGAGTCTTGCTCAATCACTTCTCCATCTTGTGGTTTTGGAGAGGCCCTTTCACTGAGTCTGGAGCTCACCCACTGGACAGGGAAACTTTGGGATTTGCTTGCCTCTGTCCCCAGGCAAAGGGATCACAGATGCACACAACTCTTCTAGACTTTTCCATGGGTCTGTGGGGTAAAACTCAGGCCCCCATGACTGGATAGCATTACCCCAGGGCTCTCTTCCCAGCCCTGAACTAATTTCTTCTTTTTTTTTATGCAAGCTATTCTTCTGGTGTGGAAGGCTCTGTGCTTTTTTTTTCTCTCTCTCTCTGAAGAATTATGGCCCCCACTTCAGAATGGAAAACAGAAGCAATGGCTAGATCCACTGAAGATGGATGCTGAGTACACATGGAATATATCTCCCTTAACTTGAAACTTCATGAGCCAAACTTTATTCTGCTGAAGGGAGGTCTTCTCATTCCTAATAGGACCGAATATCTGGAACAGACTGAAATGGTTAGGAAGTTTAATGTTCATTTTTGAGCCACCGGATTAAAGTGCTATTGAAAAACAATTCTGTTCCTCAGAATTAGAAAAGAGAAACAGAAAAGTATCCAACGAGGTCAACCTCCAATGAATATTTTGACCCCACCTTATCAAATTGTCCTGGATCACAGAAGCAGAGCTAAACGCTGTTTAAAAAAGAAAAAAGTTACCATCGTAACACTAATTAGGTAAAGTTTTAATGTTATTCATTACATTCTAAAAGAAATGCTTGGGGTTGTAGAGATGACTAAACAGCAAAGAGCACTGGTTGGTCTTCTAGAGGACCAGGGTTCATTTCCCAGCACCCACACAATGACCCACAGCCCTATGTACTGCCAGTCTCAGGTGAGGGGGGGCAGATGGCACCATCTTCTAGCCTCCATGGGAACTACATGTAGGCAAAACACACATGCACATAAAATAAAAATATAATAAAAACCACAATTAAAAGTGAACCACTCAGATGTCATTTTGTTTCCAGCGGTATGAAAGTCCACAAAACTCACGTGAAAGGCACATTTTGGAGTAATTTGACATTGTACAAAAATTGGCTATAATTTGCTGAGTCTTTTAAAATATTGTAGAATATAGACAAACATATATACAAGTAATGAGACATAAAATTTAACATGGAAGGTCTGGAGAGATGCTCAGTATTTAAGAGTGTTGACTGCTTTTCCAGAGGACCTGAGTTCAGTTCCCAGCTCATACCCGTGTATAATTCTAGCTTTGGGAGACTCAGTGCCTTCTTCTGATCTCCACAGACACTTGAATACATATGGTATATGCATGCACACATGCATATACACATATAAAATAAAATAATTAACAAGGAGCATATGTCATAGTCCTAGTAAGCTCAGAAAGACTGTTAATGATTTCGCTCACAGGGGAGATGCTCTTCTGATTGATGTAATCAGTAACTGAGGATGCTTGTGTGGCCATCTACAACAGGGAGAGGCCCACGATGACTGTGTTGGAAGTTTATCCTTGGGAGTCTTTTTGCTAATACAAGAAACAAGAAAAAGGATGAAGCTAGGGCAGGAAGCCTTTTCATTAGAAATGAGCTCCAGTAAAGTCTATGAAGTGACAGGCTTTGTCCAACAAAATAGCTTTAAGTGACATCTCTGAATATTGTGACATTGCAGCTTAAATGTCTAGAAGGGAATGAGCCAACCAATCTTTGACTAAAATAATGTTTCTTTTAAAAATGTTAAATGGATCACAGGTATAAATAAGAATAATAGATACTGCCTAAAAGTCCTAATAGCACAGAAATCTACAATTGTTCTACAGAGATCTCACATGCATTTTCAACTTCTTTTGATCTCCTTGCTCTATTTCCCCAACCCATACATATCTTTGCTTCTAAAACTCCATTTTTCATATCTTTTATAGCTATTAATCTTAGTCTATTCCTTCATTGTGAAATGTTTGAAATATTATAGTTTGTTAATTTTTAGCTATTTTTTTAAAATGTAGGCATTTATCAACATTTATACGTGTTTATATATATATACATATATATATATAAGTTGACACTGTTTTATTGTGTACAACATATTTTGAAATAATTGTACAGTATGGAAGTGTTAATTCTACTTAATGAACAAATATGATTTCATATAGGTATTGATAGCTGTATCTTTTTAAATTCACTAAATTCTGTGCACATGATAATTCATCACTAATAACTTCTTAATTTCTATATGTCCAAATTAATGGATATCTTTTGGCCTCATCAATGCTGATCTTTAAGTCACCAACATTGTCACAAACTCACATTGAATCTCAAATAATATTTCTTCCTGGATCTCCTACTCCGGATTTCTATTGTTTTCTTAGGAAAAATAAAGTTTACAAAAGAAATAAAATGGAAGCAAACAGGCAAAAGATAAGGTGGAATAGGAACTATGTCATGAAAGAAAAACAGAGAAGGAGCCTATGCATTTGTGGGCAATGTAACGAACGGCTCTCAGGGACTCAACATGGGAAGCCCCAAAATGTTTATAAGAACCCCATGTGCTTGCTAGTTTTCTGTCAGCTTGGCTCAAGCTACAGTCATTTTGGAAGAGAACTCTCAGTTGAGAAAATGCCTCCATAAGATTGGCCTGTGGGTAATTCTGTAGTCTATTTTTTAAATTAGTGATGATGTGGGAGGACCCAGCTCACTGTGGGTGGTGCCACTCCTGGGCTGGTGGTCTCATAGCAGGGTGCTCTAAGAGAGCAGACTGATCAAGCATAAGGAGCAAGCTAGTAAGCAGCACTCCTCCATAGCCTCTGCACCTCCAGGTTCCTGCCCTGCTTGAGTTCCACCCTGACTTCCTTTGACGATGAGCTGTAATATGGAAGATATTATAAGTGAAGCAATGAACTGCAATATGGAAGTTATTATAAGTGAAATAAGGCCTTTCCTCCCCAGGTTACGTATTTGCTCATGGTCATGGTACTTCATCAGAGCTATAGGAACACTAACTAGACACCCCATGACATGGGTTTTCTTTATCGCCTTTTTACAAATGAGGAAAGTAAAGAATAAACAGGTTAATTTTAAATGAATTCATGTCCCAGTAGGTAGGAGAGCCAGATTTGGAAATCCAGGCCTCCTGATTTCAGGGCCATGGCTCTCACCCAGATCCATAGAGATGATCTCTTAACGATTGTCAATATGAAATAAAGAGAAATATGATTCGTGGAAAACACAGACAGCATATCAGTTATCTCTGGGAAGCACAGATGCAGAACGGTCATGGTTCCATGGGAAGCAGAGTTTGGGTGCACACACACAGTCCAGTGACTGAGGATTAAGTAAAGTAACTATCCATTCTCAATAGCATCATTCCATCATCAGGTATGGCAGAGTACCTCGAGGCTACTTTGGGGTGACTGACACTCATTCTATACCTGGGAAGGAGGAGGGAATAGGGTCTGTTGCAAGATCAAACCAGCCAAAAGACTGAAATAAAAGTGCAATTGGATAGCTAAACTTGAAAGAGACTCTAATTAAAGAATATCCTGTCATTGGGAGACTCGGTTTCTTAAAGTGTTTCTGATGGAGTTCCTAGGGAAGGGAGAGAGGACTAGCCAGCATTAACACTGCTTTATGCAGCCACCGAACACATGCAGAAGAGCAAAGGAGATGCCGTCAACACCTCATGGAGCAATGTGGAAGATTCCAACACAGAGCGTGTTGCTGTAAACAGACCCTCCAAGCAACACAGAGCCGACAGTGTGGGGTGAGCTCTCAGATCTCTGTCGGCTGCCCACGCATTTGTCTCCCTGGCAAATGCTCCCAGCCTTCCTCGTGCTAGTTGCTAGAAGCTACACAGAGAATTTAAAAATCATCTGGATGTGAAGGGCCCTCGTTATGTTTTCTTGTCCTTATTTCACAAAGGAAATGGAAGGCAGATGTCACTAGGAAAAACCCTGATGACCAATGTGCCCAAACCCATTGCAAGCACATAGCATGGTGTGGAGAACTCGGGCTTTGTCCTCTACGGATCCTCTTGGGGCCCCATAGTGAGTTCTCACTGGGGACAGCCTTTTCCTGATGCTCCAGTTTCCTCATCTTATAAACCAGGATTCATAATTCCTCCTTCCTAGCTGTCGTAATGATGAAAGTATTTAAATGCGCATCATATTTTAAACTCTTGAGTGTACCAAAATTCATTTTGCTATTCATAAATAAGTGGAATATCACTGACAGCCAACTCTGTATTTCTCCATCAAGGTTTTGGCAGTAAAACTTTTCTTTTTAAAACATTTTTTTTTTTGGTCCTGAATGCTCTCTTATATCTCATCCTTTTTCTTTTTTTAAAATAGTCTTTTATTTTATTTATTTATCACTTCCTGATGCTCTGCTAAGAGCAGAACAGTTTTAGATTTACAGAAAAATTGGGAAGATAGTGCAGAATTCCCACATGCACAGCTCCCTGCCTAGTCAATTTTTTTTTCTCTTTATGGACCTTCCTCGCATGTGAACAGATGTGTGGTACTGCCTTCCGTCTCGGCACAGGGCAGAAATATCCTAATCCTTCACATTCTGCTTTAATTACTGTAATCTTCCACATCAAACCAAAACTACTAACAGTGGCCCTCGCATGGCTTTCTCTACTTTGCCTCTGTTATTTCCTCATCCCTACTGAGCCAGGGTTGTCAAATCCTCTGTGTTGCACGATGGGGTGATGACTTTTCTGTCTTTATCTCATTCTCTCATCACGTAGGGTTTAATTCTCTTCCCTACTGAAATCTTCTTTCTCCAGCTTCTTCACCCCCACCCCACCAGTGGTTTTTAAAAAAATGTTTACTTATCACTTCAGGTTACATCTCCATCACAGCCCCCTCCCTCCACCCTTCCTGATCTCAGCCTCCCAACTTCTCCCCCTTCTCCCACCTATCCTACTCCTCCATGTGGGAGTGCCCTACATATCAGCCCCTCCTTCAGTGCAACAGTAATATGAGGGCTAAGAGCTTCCTCTTGCACTGGGCGTCTATATGGCGACTTCATTAGGGCAAAATGTCCCACTAACAGGTAAAAAGGACTATGTTCCTGTTCTTTTTGGTGTGTTGTTTGTAGTATAGTTATCCTGTACTACAAGGCTAAAATCCAATTATAAGTGAATAGATGTTATGTGCACCTTTCTGGGTCTGGGTTAGTTCACTCAGGATGAGCTTTTCTAGTTCCATCCATTTGACTGTGACTTGCATGATTTCCTTGTTTCTGATAGCTGAGTAGTATTCCATTGTGTACATGTACCACAGATTTTTTTTAATCCATTCTTTGGTTGAGGGACATCTGGGTTGTTTCCAGTGTCTAGCTATTACAAATAAAGCTGCTATGAACATAGATGAGGAGATGTCCTTGTCGTTTGGTGAGGAATCATTTGGATGTATACCCAGGAGTGATATGGTTGGGTCTTAAGGTAGAGCTATGCCAGGGTGTCTAAGATATGACTTGACTGATTTCTATAGTGGTTGTACAAGTTTTCACTCCCACCAGCAATGGAGGAGTGTTCCCTTTCTCCAGCTTCTTGACTCCAGACTCTAAACAGGTTGTCCTCTAATCTCTTTTGTCATCTACTTTTCGGCCCAGTCTCTGAAGTTTAGCAGGCATCTTCACATGGATAAAGCTCTGTTTCCCTTATCTGTATCTAGTCTTTAGGTGATCTCATTTGATTTTGTGGTTTCTATTTCCCGTCTAACCAGTGCCTCCATATTGATATACCCACATCTCTGCTTTGAGAATAAAATCACATCTTCACTTGCTAATCTCAACTCTCTGCTTCATTGTCTGAGAAATATTCCAAGTTGAATACAATCAAAACAGTACTCCTTATCACTCTGTGCTTCCGTCTGTGCCTGCCCCAGTCTCCATCTCAGAAATAGCACCATCCAGTTGTTCAAGCTAAGAAACAGGCAGGTGTCTTTTATTTCTGTTTTTCTCTCAAGCCTTTGCAGCCACTCTACCAACATGTTCCTTCAACTCTGCCTCAGACATACACCCTCAACCCATTCTCATTTTTTCACTTCTAACATACCACCTGACATATACCTTAAACCCATTCTCATTATTTTTTTCATTTCTAACATACACATGCTCTCTACATGGCAGCAAGGGTGATTTTATTAAGATGTTGATCATATCTTGTAATAACTTTCCTGTTTCAAATCATGTAGTAACCTGACAGTGTGTTCCAAATGCATCCAAACTCTCACCTTCCTTGGTTTACAAGGGTGTCCTGACATGATTTGGCTTCTTTTTTCCCTCTGGGTCTTCACATTCCATCATTTGTATCTTATGTATCAGCCCCTCTTGTATTATATATCAAATACAAGAAGGTAGTCTCTGATTGATAGTTTCCACACCACATCCTACAACCAGTTTCTCATTGCCTGGTCAGACTGTCCTTAATTACTCAGATTAAAGTACCTTGTCTTCCCTCCCTTGGTCTTTCACTTTCTCATATCTTTATTTAATTTATCCACTGCACACATCGATATTTTACATTTCCTTGTTCATTGTATTGTTTTTCCCCTCTGTCTGATTAGAGCAGGTACCTGGAGGCCCACACTACCAATAGACAGAAAAGTTCTCATTGAGTACATGAATGCATAAATGAAGGAATGCACCCTGTAGCAGAGATACAGTGTGGAATAGATTGGGGGCTGAGTGATCACTTTTACCACTTTCAGATCAGAGAACTCTTTTTTGCAAAGATTCCTTTTTTCTTTTTCTTTCTTTCTTTTTTTTTTTTTGTAGATGTGTGCCCCTGCTTATGTGTATGTGCACCACGTGTGTAATGATGCTTATGGAGGTCAGAAGAGGGAGTCAAATCCCCTAGAAATGAAGTTGCAGGCAGTTGTGAACTGCCCAGTGTCTGTGCTGTGAACCAAAAACTCTCGTTTCCCAAACCTCATGTTCAGAACAACCCAAACATTTCTACATCGACTCACCATTCAACACACCAAGAAGTACAAGTTTATTACTAAGAGTTTGTGGTTAAATAGTGAATGGGTAGGTGAGTTCCAAACATTTGAAAGTTCCCTAGATGCTGACAGTGTTGCAAGAGGCCAGGATGGTCCATCTATTGGCAGTACAGAAGCAACTATGCTTGCTAACTGAATATCTATTCTATCCTGGGAGCCCTACTCAACAATCCTCTCATATTATCTTTTTTTGTGTGTGGGTGCCATGAGTTTTATTGATGGTATTCAAGAAAGTAGGGCTCCATAGGCCCTCCTGTTATTCTGGGGGGTCTGGGATGGAAACTGTGAGGAAGATACTCAGTGTCAGCAGAGGGGGCCTGAGTTAGGACAGGGACTCCTCAGTACCCGAGGGCCTCTCTCTTGCTCTTGTGTTCTTGTTGGGCTGGGTGGTCCAGAGCTTCTTACTCCATGTAGGCCATGAGGTTCACCACCCTGTTGCTATCATTGTCATACTAAGTAATAAACCTTAACAAAATTGTCATTGAGAGCAATACCAGTGCCAGCAACAAAGGTGGACAAGTAAGAGTCACTGTTAAAGTCGCATGAGACAACATGGTCCTCAATGTAGCCCAGGATGACCTTTAGTTGTCCCTTGGATGTCTGCTTCACCACCAACATACTTGGTGTCAACATACTTGGCAGATTTCTCCAGGAGGCATGTCATATCCACGATGGACACATTGGAGGTAGGTACATGAAGGGTCAGGCCAGTGAGCTTCCCATTCACCTCTGGGATGACCTTGCCCACAGTCTTACCAGCACCAGTAGATGCTAAGATGATGTTCTGGGAAGCCCAATGGCCATCATGCCACAGCTCTCCAGAGGGACCATCCACAGTCTTCTAGGTGGCAGTGATGTCATGGACTTTGGTCAGGAGTCTTTTCACGATGCCAAAGCTGTCATGGATGACCTTGGCCAGGGGGGCTGAGCATTTGGTGGTGCAGGAAGCACTGCTGATGGTCTTGAGCAAGTTGTCATATTTCTTGTGGTTTATGCCCATCACGAACATGAGGGCATTGGAGATGATAACCCTTTTGGCCCCACCCTTCAAGTGGGCCTCAATCTTATCCATGGTCTTGAAGATACCAGTAGACTCCACAATATACTCAGCCCCAGCATCGCCCCATTTGATGTTAGCAGGATCTTGCTCCTGAAAGATGATAATGGTCTTCCCATTGATGATAAACTTCCCATTCTCAGCCTTGACTGTGCCCTTGAACTTGTCATGGCTAGAGTCATGCTGGAACATGTAGATCATGTAGTTGAAGCCAATGAATGGGTCATTTATGGCAGCAATCTCCACTTTGGCACAGTTGGTAACCAGGCACTAAATATGGCTAAATCCGTTCACTCCAATTTTCACCATCATGTCTAAGGGATGAGGCTGGAACTGCATGAGAAGATGTGGCTATCTCTGGAACAGAGAGGACCAGAGAGCCTCATGTTGTCTTCTTGATCCCTCTACTTTCATAGTATCAGCTTCCCAGACTACTGATGACTAACAGAAGCAAACAGAGCCATGTAGATGGTTGGGAAAAAAATCACAAAATGGTAAGTAACAAGTTGAGATTTCAAATCCTGTTTTCCCTCTACTACCCACTGCAACATTAAGAACTAAGACATTTTTGGTCAGGTCGCAAAATAGTAGAAATAGACAATTGGACCCCCCAGCAGCAGTCACACTCAGGCTCCTCAAGTTGCTCCTGACTTCCAATCCAAGGTGTCCTAGATAGTGCAAAGATGAAAAGCTTTCATGAGCAGTAAGAATGGCCAGAAAAGATGTTTCCAAATTAAAAATTGAGATGTTCATTCTTCTATGCCTTCCTCATTTTCCCAACACCCAATGAACATTTATCAAAGGTCTGCTTATGCTTGATACTGGTTAGATTTGGGAGGATGCAAATGTCACATGAAAGATACTTCATTTTCTTTAGGTCTCATTTAAAGGAAGGAGGCTACTTTTAACTCTGACACATAGAACCGTCTACTTCTGTCTCCTTAAACTGCAATGGAATTTTTTTTAACAATAATGTGATATGGAGTCAACTAGACTTTGATGCACTAAGGGTCCTCCAGAGACCTTCATGGAGCCAGAGTACCAATGATGGAACAGCATAGTGGCATTCCAAGGTAGACCATCTGTGGTTCAGAGAAAAGTGTTATATCCTTTATGTGGTTAATCTTTGCAAATACTCGCTGATGGTGGAGAGAGTCTCAGTATGCCACCGCTTGTGAGAGAAAGGTTTAAGAAGTGCTGCTGACAGGCTTTGGAGGTTGTTTGAGCATGAAAAGGTTAAAAAAAAATAGAAGAATCAACCATGACTTCTAGGCTTTGGGTCTAAGCCACTGAGTGAATTCTGGTGTCATTTAGTAGGAAAGATCACACCAGGAGAAGGCACAGGGTTTCACTGGACTTTGACTTGTTCAGGTAAATTTTAACTATCCTAAGACAGAGTTGTCTTTGAGACATTCAAGGGTAGCGCTCAACAGGCACTTAAAGATACAGGGTAGGAACCCCAAATTGTTTACTAAAACTGACAAAAGATAATAATATACAAGGAGACTAGAAAGAACGTCTTCTGACATGTGCACCATGGAATTCAATGACCATATAAAATGATGAGTTTCATACTATTTAGACAAATCTTTGAATTTGTTGTCTCTAATTATAATGAAGTTTCTTCCCTTGGAAGGAAAAATACACCTACAGCCTGAAAGGAAAGAAAACCGTAAAATGCAAAGCAAACCACAATGACCAGCCCACACATACCACCTTCTCTTCTAATGTTTCTTGCTTTCTCCTTTCCGTGTGAGAGCAGACAACCCTTTCCTCCAAGGAGAGAAGGCGGCACAGAAATAGAGTTGAATCCTAACAGCCCAAGCAGATACATTTCCTCTGCGCTCATGTGCAACCTTCTTTCATCTCTGATGTGACTGAGACCCCTGGTTAAGGGTCCTACGGCTGGGTTTGATTTAAGAATCATTGAGCATCACATGTTCTGCCATTACATCAAACCTAATGCTTTGAATTTTGTGTTGTTTCCAAGGAGAGGGGGCTTTCCCTGTGGTGTGCGCAGGGCGGGGGGGGGGAGGGGTGGCAGGTGCATGAACTTTGAGATTAAATGGGGCAGTTTTTCATCTCTGCTCTGCAGAGCGATCTTGGTTCTTTTTTTTTTTTTTTTTTTTTTTCAGGAGTACTGCAACAATTGTCCTAAAGGGATCTTTTGACTCAGACATGATTGTGGGAGGGGGTGCTAATGATGGGTGTCTGTCAATGGATATGCTTTGTCCTTGTGTAATAGAATTCTAGTTTCATTCCAGACTCCTGTGTCCGACTCCTAGGTTGTGCCATAGCAAACAGTCTCTGTGTTGGTAAGAATGCTCAACTACTGGCAATTTAAAGTGGCTCTGAATTCCCTTCCTCTCATATCTTACAGCTCAGTACAACGAGGAATTCCTTTTGGCTGACAAGACTGGAGGGGACTCACGTGGAAGTGGCCCCTTCAAAATGAAAAGTTAAAGCCCACTCGTCTTTCTAGGAATACAGATAGAGTTCCTGAGACAGCCACTCACATAGCTGTGAGACTAAAAGGTAATGGAGATGTAGCATAGACAGCTAGAAGGATGATTTCCTTAGCAAATAAACCCATATAAGCCACAGGACAGTCAGTTTTCTGTGGCTTGCTAGCTTATTGAAGTCTTTTCTGATAAAGCTAGTTCCTTTCACCAAGTGTTAGTTTGTCTTTACCTCTTTTCTTGACAACTGTCCCACTTTGTTCAATTACAATATTACCAGGGCATCCTCTTCAATCAGGCTTACTAGTAGGACTCAGCGTGTGGTGGTCATTTGATGCACAGAACCCTGGGAACAATCACAGTCACTTCATGAGTGCATGCTGTGTGTGCTAGACATCACGCTAAGCCCTTTGCACACAAGGTCTCATTTCACCTTAGCATTGAATTACACAGGGAAACAAGATCAACCAGTACTCATATTCTATAAGAAAGAGAAACTGTGAAGAGAGCTTAAGCAGTGTGCTCAAATCGCTCATCTAACAGGATGAAAGGAATAGAATACCACTTCCTCACTGCTGTGCCTGTGACATAACTCCCTTTCTCACACTGTAGTCAATCCTAGTCCAGGCTTCTCTCTTGTAGAGCAGTTTGTTTGATCCCTCGGTAACTCTACTGCCCAATAGAACTCTCTGCAGTGTTAGAACTACCCTCTTCAATACAATAGCTACTTTAGCTATATAAAGTGACTGAAGATTTGAAATATGGTTTAACTAAGGAATACAGTTCTAAATTCTGTTAATTTAAACTGAATATCCATGTGTGTCAAACCACTACTGTATTGAAGTGTCAATTTAGATGACCACAACCATAGGGCCCTGTCCAGTGCCCTGCTCTGGAAACATCTATTGATAGTCCTGGGTTTTTCTAGGCTGATGACTTTCTCCTATAGTGTTTACTTCTGGAGCTCATTAGAAACCCGCCCCCAGCTGCTATAGCCCGCTTCAAACTCAATATTGTAAGGATGACAGCATCCAGCTTTGCTATGTCATGTGTGGCTCTTAAATCAGAAATGAAATACCAAAGTCACTGTGAAATGATAATAATAAATACATGGCTCTCCTGTAGGCTACAAAGCAGTTGTGAGGCCACCGTGTACAAAGCAGTTGTGAGGTCATCATGTACAAAGCAGTTGTGAGGTCGTCATGTACAAAGCAGTTGTGAGGTCATCATGTTTTCAGATAAGCAATAGAGTTGGGGCACTTGGATACTTAAAAACTGGGATAACAAGAAATAAAAGTCACAAGACTTCATAAATACTTTCATATTTCAAAGCTAAAAAATCCCACATATCCTCTCCTCCCATCTGGGGTTATCCTTACCTTTATCACATCACTGAGTTCCCAATGGGTTATTACCGGTTGGAGAGCTGTATGAGAAAGCTATTATTCTCTTCTGTGGAATATCATAGGAAAATCATTATGTTCAAGTAGCTGGGGAAGCATAAGTGTCTATAAACTTCCTTCAGACCATCAGACTAGATATGTCAGAAACAGTAAATGCTGTTTTAATATGACAGTCTGTGACCTAAGATTCCTTTGCTTGCAGAGCAAAATACTTCCGATTTGGCTGGTGTGGCTCATCCTAATCTAACTAGCACTCTAAGAACCCACGTTTCTCCCCACACATTGTGTAAAGCCTCCTAGGAGAAGACAGGGAATTACATTGACAGGAATACAGAGGGTGGGGGTGCCTAAGTGGACAGAGTGAAGTCATTGGAAATTGAAAATAAAGTATGACTCCTGGAGTCCAGAGTTGAGAAGGGAAGTTTTTATCTAATTCTAGCCGGTTGATGTCATCATAATCAGATCTGTGACTGGCCAGGAGACCAGGGGAAATGGGGGAGTTGGAAGAACTCAGATGTTCTATCCTGCATTAGGCTCAGCCTTATGTGTGCAGGCTGAGGTTAGTTAGAACAAATGGATGCATCTGAACCTTAGCCAGAACCATTTCCCTGCCAAGATGGTTTTGCAGTCCCAAAGAGGGAGCCACCGTGAGTTTAACCCTCTTGGCATTCTTCTGGGCCTCTCCCTCCCCCAGCCTGGTTTTCTGTTGCCTTCCAAGTTCACCCACAGCAGTGGTGACGTCTCACAGGCTTCCAGCTCATCTGTGTTCAGGAATGGGAGGGTCGGGGCCACTGACACACACCAGTATCCTGCAGCCTATTATTTCCTGCCTGTCCTGGCTCCTCTCCAAGACTCAACATGACAGGTGGATGAATTTCACAAGAAAGCTCAGCAATGGGCCCGTTTTCCAGGAACATTGCTGCTAACCAGATTCACAAACTCCCCACCACCCTAGACTGAATGGGAAGGCAGCTGAATGGGGCTGGATTGGTTCGTTCTTTCTTTCTGTCTTTCTGTCTTTCTTTCTTTCTTTCTTTCTTTCTTTCTTTCTTTCTTTCTTTCTTTCTTT
>CAJQZJ010001558.1:5654703-5665461 GCA_907164525.1 Lophiomys imhausi
GTGTGTGTGTGTGTGTGTGTGTGTGTGTGTGTGTGTGTGTGTGTGTGGACATGCAGAGAGGAGAGAAAGAGACAGACAGGGGAGGGCTGTACATTCATGTGGTTATGTGCATATGTGTGGCTTCAGGTAAACAAAGAGCACTTAACCACTGAGTTATCTCTGCAGCTCCCATAATACTGTATAGGAAAAAGATGAAAATATTTCTTTATACTAACCTCATTCTGAAAATGAAACTTGACTCTTCAAGATCACCTGGCTAGTTTAACAGGAGAATTTGCATAACTAAATCTTCCAAGTTCAAAAACCAAGACCTCTCTCATCTCTTTCTCTCTCTCGATCTCTCCCTACCCCCTCTCTTTCGTTCTCTCTCCTCTCCTCTCCTGTCCTCTCTTCTCCTTTCCCCCTGCTTTCTGTATCTTTTCATTCTTCCATTCCTCTAACTCCTGTAATTCCAACCCTAAAGAGGCTGAGACAGAAGGATTGCCACATGTTTGAGTCCAGCCTGGACTCCAGAGTGAGACCCTGCATATACACACACTTCCATTCCAACTTGCATAATGTATGGGGGATACATTTAGCTCCTGCTTGCTCATGTATGATAGAATTACTTGTAAAGACAGACATTACTCAAGTATGGCATGCTGCAATTGTGACTGTAAGTCAAGCCTTGTTTGTTTCCTAATCGGCATTGTGATTTGCAGTATAGTAAGACTAACTCAGTGACTGACAGCTTTGCAGGGAGGCACACCCTTCATGAGGCCTAGAGACTCCCCAGAAAACAGGGTTTCCCTATACTAGGAAATCTCCATTGTGAAAAATAAATGAAAAACTTAGGGAAGTGGACAGAAAGGGGGCACTTAAAGACTCTTCCCTGATTTGTTTCAGCTATGAATCATATTGCTACCTGCAGATACTATCGCACTTAGTCATGCAATTAAGTCCTCCCATAGGATTTCTTTGGGGACTCGGGTAGCAACATGAGGCCCCCTTGTGGTCAAATATAATTCCTGTGTTTGCTTTTCAATCATTTTGAAGGAGGCTCAGCTGAAGAACAGAGGAGCATTTGACAACCTTAATCTGTCTTTAGCACGGAGCTGGGGAATGTGGGATAACCTGTTCTTGGGGAAGTTGAAAATCAAAAAAAAAAAAAAAACATCTCTCAAGATATGAGACTAGACTGTAATTCTGGATAAACCACTTACTTTTTATTCTTGGGTTTATTTAACACCTTATTTGAGTATGTGTTGAGTTTTTTCCTTGTGCAAGATAAAGCACCAGCCAGCACACTGGATATAGCAAACAGTTCATCCTTGAAGATATGTCTGAGAGGTTTGGAAGGGAAAATAAACACTTATATCACCCACATGTTTAAACATTGAAAGGTGCCATAAACAATAAGATCTACAGGCTGAGGAAAGTGCAGTTGTGTTCACATAGAAGACAGGCTTCCAGGAAGAGGTAGCTTTGGAGCCAGACTACTGATGAGAAGCAGGATTTGGATAGCCTGGGATGGAGAGGAGGGCGGGGAGGAATGGTGCTATCATTATAAGGGAGAAAAATGTCTGGACAGGCACAGAGGCCGGAAAACCAGAGCCTGATGCAGGATGGTTGAGTCTAGTCTGGCTGACTCATAGGGAGGGTTATTGGATTGGGAGTGAAAGATGAGATGAATTTAAGACAGTCAGAAAAGCTTGAACTTTCCCTGAGAAATTTCTTCAAAAAGCAATGTTGAACCTTTGACCTTCTTTGATTTAAAAACAAACACACACACAAAAAAAAATAAAAATAAAAAATAAAAAAAAAACGTATCTAGACACCACAGTAGCCACTCTGCAACTAGCCCTGTTCATTCACCAGCAACTGGTTGTTAGGAACATTAAGATATTTCCAACTACAAAAGCAAGCAAGGACTGGGGAGAAGCCAGTGTCAGATGGCTCCTGGAAGACTTAGTGAAGTACCTCAATAGAATCCCTTCCAAAGAATGTGACAAACTAGGTAGCTCCCAGCCCCTGCACATTTTAAGGGTTCATGCTTAACTGTCTTCTCACTCTGGTTGAGTGAGGTATAAACTGCAATAATGAGGAGTGATTCTTTCTGGAGTATCGGAATAGATCTGGGCTAGCTCAGAACCACAGAAAAAAAATTCAAACACTAATCTTATTTGTGCAATGTTATGGCTGATGGAATATGCAACCAGCACTAATTTATAATTAAGTCAACAGAAAGTGTAATGCGCATTTACTAGAACATCATTAAATTTCTGACCTCAGGCATTGATTTCCTAATGGCATTTTAGAGAACCTTTAGAATATATTATGTGTTACTGAACATACTGTATCACGAGACAAAAATAAAAATCTTATGGGAGAAGAAATGACATCTCCAGTTGAGAAACACACAACTGATATTTCGCAAATGAGATGAGGGGAGATGGACAATTTGGGATAGTAACAAAAATAAGGGGAAGGACTAGAAAGATGGCACAGGGGTTAAGAGCATGCACTGTTCTTGCAGAGGACCCACGTCTGTTCCCAGAATCCATGCCAGGCAACACACAACTACCTATAACTCCAGTTCCAAGGGATCAGATGCCCTCTTCTGGACTCCAAGGGCACCTGCACTCATGTGCACAAACCCCAACACAGACATACCTAATTCAAATAAAATAAATCTGGAAAGAATAAGGACAGCAAAAGCAACCATTTAAGAAGTTCCAGCAGCCATGAGCATTTATTATTTTGAGTGAAATGCACATTGAACTTTTGTATAAAAACCATCAAGGGTGCTGTACTGGATTATTTCAGTATTAACTGTCCCATGTCATTTGTGTTATCTTCTATTGTTCTATTTTCTTCTGACATATTGCAACCACCTAAAACTGTCCATTGTTAAAATATTAAAAAATATTAGTCTATTCTTAAAGATAAAGTACCTCCAGTGATGTGTTACTGAACATGAAGACTCTTTTAAAAGGTAGTTCAGAGAATCAACTTATTGGAAAAAATATATAACAGAATTGATTTAAGTACATGGAAAGGCCAACCAACATAGACCTTTAGTGGAACATTTTTATAATACCACTTGCCAGAGTGTGGGCTATTTCTTTTATGGGCCTGCTTGCACCAGGGTTTTCATTAGTTGTCCATCATCCCTTGGCTACTTTTTAAAGTGAAGAAAGTGTTATTTAATGCTGTACATACCCCATGCTCCTCAAAGGTTGAAAACAAAGAGAAAGCTGATTCTTTTGTCTTAGAAATAGCCTTTAGGATTAAGTTTGTCATTAAAGAAGATGAGTTATTCCCTACAAAGGGGGAACTGTCTTGACCTCTCATTTTCAGTCTTCTCTGTGCCCCATTTTCATTTTGGTAGTTCATTCCAAAGTTGAGCCCACTCCCTCCTGCTGGTTCTGTATGAATGAACTCAACAAGTTAGAGCAGGGCAGGGCGTTAGGGTGAAATTTCCCATTTGGTCTTACTCAGTCTTAAACAAACAAGCTTCTCTGATTTACCACAAGAGCTGTCTGACTCTCCCGCCTCTTGACTTTCTTATGCCTTTGTCTCATCTTCCAGCACAAGGCGCTGGAGGCTAATAGAAAAAGTCCGGAGGACAGAAGGACCAGGCCGAAGATTGAGATGATGGAGCCGTGAGAATTGAAGCTGTAAGCCACAGTGGTGACCACGATTCCAGCGATGAAGATCACCACAGCAAAGGGAATGATGCAGCGGTAGCAGGAGAGTTCGGCACCCCCAGTGGCAGCCAGCAGCTGAACCTCACTGACCAAGGGGACCGTGGTGACCACAACTTCACTCTTCGGGCTTTTCTCCATTATCACAGGTGTGGGAGACTTTGGGGATCCCAGGTTCTCTTTTATGGGTTCTTCAGTCATTTTTCTGGGGATGATTCCTACCTTGCTTCACAGGCTAGATTTGGAAAGTCGGGCCAGGGACGAAGCTGCGAAGAAGAAGGCAGGAGACATCAGTTGAGTGAACCAGCAGCCCTGCAAATGGAAGCAGAGAGGTGGAGGGGCCCCTCCTGTCCCAGGACACCCGGGGGACAAGGGCTCCACTTATTTGCATTCCTATGCACTGGATAAAAGGGAGTGTGAAGCAGCAATGCACCCCCCCCCAAAAAAAAAAGAGTGATGAAAAGCAGGAAGAACTTTGAGTATTTCATATTCCCTGGTGGTCTACAAATATTCTCTATAAATGCTCTTTGCCCATCGCCTTTATTTTCTCTAAGCACAGAGAACTCTGAAATCCCAATCTCCAGAGGTAGCTCATTCAAGAGAATATGCTATAAACAGTTCCACAACTCACAGCAAGTAGAACTCTGCCAACTTTGCTGGGCATGACATGCATTCTTTCCAAGCTATCACCCATTCACTGTTCATGAAATCAACGTCACGGTAAACAGCAAGTGCACAGATGGCATGCTTCTCCATCAACTGGCAGCTCCTTAAACAGGGTGAACTGTAAAGTGTGTACTTGGGACCTTTCCAACCCCAACCCACCCCAACTCCTACTCCAACCTCCACCACACTCCTACTCAGCTCTGAGACAGATGAGCAGGTTAGAAAACAAACACTAAAAACCAACCAACAAAAACTAGGTGCCAACCACTTCAGGGCTTATGATTAGAATGCGGTAATATTTCCCTACCCATCCAAAAAAGGAAAAATAAGAAAAATAAATTTTGACCACTTTATGGACTGTAAACTTTTTTTTGCTTTTTGAACATTTCAGATAAAATTAACTATTAATCAACCATTAGAGTAACTAGTTGTCATTTACAAATTTTCCATTTAAAATCAATGAGGAATTTATTTTACAGGAAGCTTGCACAAATAAGCATATATATTCACAAAAAATTGTCCAAAATTAATTTTTCTTCAATGACTTTCTGTATAAAAATTGTGACTTCTTAGGTGTTTTGAACTTGAAAGTTTTAGTACAAAACTGAAGATCAAAAAGTATCTGGTTGAAGTGAGAAGCCAGGAAGACATTCTTGCCTGAAGCTCAGACCTGTGAAGCCACTGACTTGTATCCCAGACAGGCTGAACAGTTGCACAGACTGCAGATTTGCAGGATACTTGAGATCATTTTGACGACATTAATCCTTTGAATGTATTAAGCAGCAATTTGAAAATAAACACAACACTGAATCAAACCTCATTCATTCTTCCTGCCCCGAGGAGATCAAAATATCACTCACCAGACAATGAAAGTATTAGTGAGATCTACCTGATGCAACTTGCATATAATTTTTAGTTACCAACAAATTAACCACTGTTGTCCAATGATGCCCTAAAATTATACTAGCTAAGTCAGTTAAAGGATATTTGCCAGTTTATCTGGGGGAAAAACATTAAAATTAAAATCTCCCTCCCCACAGAATTAAGATTGTCATGACTTAAAATCAAAGATCTGTCCCCATTAATCACACATACCTCACAGAAAGACAGTCCATTACCAGGGAAGCCACTTGACTTGAGAGAGAAGGACCAACCAGAGTATTTTATCTTCGTTCAACTTCTGAGAAAGAGCCTGTCACCCACTGGGCATTGGTTAAAGGACAGATCGTGGATTGTCTCTGGGGACAGAACAGAAATAAAAGTACTTAACTCTAGATAAGGCTTAGAATTCTGGAGCTCTTCTTTCGTGCCACCCCTGCCTCTAAGTGACGCTTGTCTTCCTGCCCTCTCTCATTTTACTCCCTCCTCCTCTGGCATGCCCCTCCCTGTCATTTTTTTTTTCCTTCCTTCTTTTCCTTGCCAGCAGATTCTGGGTTTTGGCTTGCCTCAACTCTGCTCAGTAACGTGGTAATTCAGGATCATCACTTCAGAGTCCCCAGAGACAGGAGCCAGATTGACTTTTATTTCTCTTGCAGCATTTGCTAGGCAGGCTGCTTTGAATTACTCATTCTTTCCCCAGTCAAACTCCAGATCTTCCTCCGGCTTGCCCATCAGGCATTTTCATAAGAGAATCCCAGAGACAGCATTGTGGACCACCTAGCTGAGGGACAGCACTGGGAGACAGATGCTCCTTGGAGGCAGGAATAGCTGTGGAGCTGTCAAGAGGATGAATCCAGCCTCTGGGCCAGCCGAAGTCCATGCTGCTAGCTGTCTCAGTATTTTTACTCATCTATGTGTGAGATGGCCATCATACACTTAATTGCCCTTCCATTGTTTGATGTTCCTTCATTTACAGGAGAGGGTAGGAAATGCCGTGTTTCTGGTTAAGCTGTGTAACCTTGGCTACCTTAAGTTAAGCAGGATTGCCTACTACTTGTGCTAGGAGATGAGTAGCTTTGGAAAACCTGAAATCACCACTATAGCCATCAACATTGTTGTTATCGTCAAAGCACCTACTATGGGTGTGACATGATATTAAGGACTGCCACACACTACGATTAATCCTCATTTAATTGTAAATGAACTACTGGAGGCTCGTAGAGGTAAATAAATATGACAAAGCTCACAAAGAAAGAAACTCTTGCTTCAGAACCCAGTCACATTTTCCCCTGTACTGGGGATTGTGTCCAGGGTCTCATATGTACTAGGCAAATACTTTATCACTGACCTATATCCCCAGCCCACTCTCTGCCTTGACCTTTAAGTCTCCCATCTTGGTTTCTTCAGTAGCTAAAGTCACAGACTTTTACCACCAGGCCCATTGGACCTCAGTCATGAATGGATGCAAGCTCACCCACAGGGCTTGCTAAATGTAGAGTCCGAATAAGTTGGTCCATAACAATCTGCCTGTCTATGCCAAGTCTGCCGTTCCTAGGCCCATTTTAATCAGCAATATATCTTAAATGTTCATACATACACACCTGGTACACCATTCTCTCAAATAATAACCTCAAAGCTATATTCTACCACCACCACTTGTGGCCTGATATGCCCATGCTTTCTTACAGAAAAGCTACTTGAGACTGTAAAGTATTCGAAAAGCATAAATCCTGAGGTGGAAAAGGTTGATGGCAATACTAGGGCACTATGATAAGCCCGTCCCTATATTTCTAATACTTCTGCACCCACAGTTTCTTCAATCCGTGCAAGTCTCACTGAATCTTCACCCATCCACATCAGTAACATTTCACTCCCTTTGTTTTTCCAACTGTGGGATGCTCACTCTCTTTAGCCACTGGCCTGGATCCTCTCTGACACCTACCTCTTCAACTTCTCACCTTTCTAGCCCAGCCTACAAACGATGAGAGATTTCAAATGCAAGCCAGGGCCATGATGGCTCCTTCGTTTCAAGCTCTCTACACTGAGAAGTCCCTGAGAAGACTTGGCTGAGTCAGAGGGGTCCAGCATGCTGCTGGGTTTAGCAGTTACCTGCAAGCCCCTTGGAGGCCCCAGGCTGCTACCATCCTCACAGCTTTCAATATGAGCCTTGGAGAAATGCAGTCTCTTATAGAATTAGTGGCACCACTGGGGGTTGACATTGGGCGTATTTGGAAACAGGGTATTTCAGAAGCAGGACCTGGGCTACATCAAATAGAAGCCCTCAAAGAGAATCTTTCCACTCAAGAACTCCCACCTTTGGGGCAAGGCCGTCCTCACTCCTGGCGCAAGCCATTTTCTGTAAGTCAAACAAATCCTCAGTAACACCAAGGAAGTTTTGAACATCACCTTCTCCTACTGAGGAGCATTTTTCCTTGTTCCCTAAGCCAATGGCAAAGAAATGAACCTACAGAAGGGAGAGAGGCATCTTTCCCCATGGTGAGCTCAGGGCTGAACTTGTAAGGAGAGATGCTGAGCAAACCTTTGCCCCCAGAGTGGAAGGCCACAGGTTGCTACTTCTACTTCTGAAGTTTCAGCTTTCTCATGGCTTCATGTGTGTGGCTTTCCATGCCACTGTCCCACACAAAGGCATCTGTCTAGGTATAAAGTGCTAGTCTCCAATCTCAGACGACTCCTGATTTGTACTGGTAAATTTAAAGTACTGGAACGCTCAGGAATTAATCAGAAATCGTGCCATAAAAGATAGATACCAAGGCGACCAGGGGCACAAGCAGCATTAACCAACTTGTCACTCCAGAAGTTCAAAAAGAATTTCACGGTGATGCGCGCAAAATGCCTTTGAATGTCCTTTTTTCAGCCCACACAATATCTATCTGGTATGAAGCACCCTGGGGAATCGCCTGAGGGACACCTGGCCCCACGTGCAAAATTTCACCTCAATGGATCCAGGTTTCTTTCTGCAAGCCCTCTCTGTGCAGAAGGGGGAAGAAATCTCCCTGATTGTTTTTAGAGCGCAAGGCTTGGGAAGGCTCAAATTTGGAAAACTTTTCTAATGGCATCCCAACGCATGAATGGTAACAATCCTCGCAGAACCCCGACAAGCATTCTACAAGTCTCTCCCAGATCTTTCAAAGAGCAAGGAAACCGAGCCTTACCTTTCTCAGCCAGAATCCGACTGAGACAGCTGCCAGCGGCAGCCAACAGCAAGGCCAGGCCGACAGTGGGATGCAAATCACCATGCTAGGGACCGTACACAAAGTACTCAGCGAGACTTCAGACCATTAAGGGACCGGAGACAATTTGGTGAAAGGCAATTCCTTACGCTCTGTTGTGCTGTTATATTTTACTCTGTTTCCCTCCGTGCCCACATCATCAATTGTAATTAGAGGCACAAATCCATAATAATCCAAGTTTTTAAAGTGTCACTAAGAATCTTACCTGCTTTGTTTTCCTCATTTTAAATCCTTGCACAAGCATTCTTTTTTAGGTTTTTCTCTAAGATCTTTTTTTTTTTTTTTAATATCACTCTTTTGTAAAGTGAAGCTACAAAAAAAGAACTCCTCTGGCTGGTCTTCTGTATTTGCGGTGGAAGGGGAGGGTGGGTAAAAGTGGGTGGAGGGGTGGGCATAGTTTGAAAAGGCAAGCCTTAGGAGAGGTTTGAGATTGGAGATAGGATCCTCTGCAGATCTCTGTCACCAGGATATTCAAGTGATAAGAAGAGTGAAAGGCAGCAAGAGATAAGGCTGTGATGCCTGGGTGGCCTTTGGCCGTGAAGCCAGGCAAACTGGTTCACCAATGCTCCTCATCTGAGGATGCCCAGATGGCATGGAATTGGTAACACACAGGATAGTCACATATCAAAAGAACGGAGGCCACCAAAAGCATCACTAACAGTGTGAGGGATTCACCACATCAAAGGGGATTTCCCCTTCCTTAAAAACATCTCATCTTCCTTAGCAATGAGGTGGGGGTTGCATAGGGAGAGGGAGGAATTGAAGTAGAATGAAGAAGGATGGTGACTATGAAGACAAGAGGTCACTGGAGGATTTACAATGCATGCATAGAAACCAAAGGCTGGGACATTTTCACTCTGCTGTCGAAGCTCTGGCATTTTCTCCCTTGGGAACACACACGCTTTGCATTTGGGAAGAACTGCCCTCACGTGGGTTTGGTTACTCTCCCGCTTTCATTTTGCCTTTGCTTGGTGTGGTTGAGTTGGCTAGTTTCCAGCATCCTGGAAGATGCCAGTTCCTCAGGCTCCTCTCTGTCCAATCACCACATGAAGATCTCAGTCATCACCCAGCCCTAGCTGAATTCAGTGAGATTTGGGAAGCTGGCCAGTCTTTCTCCTAGCTATGCTTTTTTTTTTTTTTTTTAAGAGTGTGTTGGCAGTTTTACTCTGAAATCAGGGGTATTTTGGAAAGTGATCTGTGCTTTTGTGTTCTTTTTGGATAACATGACTTGCTGTTACCCCTCCTAAACACACTCTTGGCAGTTTTTTTTTTTTTTTAAGTAAAAAGATCTAACAGCAATAAGAACAAGGAGTGCGCTTTAGATGCAAACATATTTTTACTACTTATTGGTTAGTTTCCAGGCATTGGAATCTCCTAAGATCCACACTTGAAGACAAAGGATAGCTTGGATCTCTTAGATGCATGTCCTGGCCTCTCATGGCTGGCACCTGGTTCAGGCTTAATTCTAGAAGCAGCTCCCCCATCCTGAGTGGACCTACCCAGTACAGTGAGCAAAGAGGTGCAGAGCATGTGGATGTTCATAAGCATCTATCAATCACCTCACGGGCCACAAGCTCAGGGATTCTTATGGAAGATTCTGAGACTCAGCAGTATGCAGTACTTTTGCAGATCTGTACTACTAAGGAAGGTGGTAGAAGCAAGCCAAAACTCCCAGCGCCTCTACCTTGTGCCCATCTACTATCCATTGTTTTTGATTGTTTAAGATTCTATAACTAGTTCTCATTGGAGTTCAGTCTCATTTGAGGGGTGCAGGGTTGCATGCTGTCATTAGATTTACTTTTAGGAAAGGACCTTAAAAAGTACCTGGTACAGATACCTACTGCACCTGGTTATCCTTAGGAAAAGAAACTTAATGGTTGAATTGTGTGTTTTGTCCCCTATGATTCTCAACATTAACACAGAGTTGTGTTATCAAGCAGATGTGGGTGCATTTGAAGCCAAGATTGACACAGGCTGGTACCCAGAGAGTTTTGGAAAGACACTACAACAATAGGGAGATTCCGGGGTCTCCTAGAACATTCCTCTATATTCATGGGCATGTCAGTTCCCCAATATTAATTGTGCTGCTGTTGAAGGCCAAGGACTTAGTAAAGACTATAGCTGAGCAGAAACAGAAGCAGTGGTTCAAAGGAGGTCTCATCTCGGAGCTTGGTCTTCAATAGTAAAGGCACATGACAGATACTGCATTAGACAGCATAGCAAGCTGTCGCACATACCCCAGAGAGAACAGATCGATTCTGGAGTAAGTGCACATA
>CAJQZJ010001558.1:5684259-5714338 GCA_907164525.1 Lophiomys imhausi
TGTATATGTATATGTATATGTATATGTATATGTATATGTATATGTATATGTATATATTTACTTCCTTTAGTTGAAACATTTGAAATCAAATTATGGGAAGTGGGGTATTTGTACCCTGAGAAATTTAGCCTGCATTTCCCGAGAATGAAAACCACATTCTATCGATAACAGCATCATGTCCATGATTAAAAAATTAAGAGCAATTCTATAATATCATCTGAAAGCTTCATATTCAAATATCTCATATTAGTCCAGAATAATAGTGTTTTGTAATTCTCTAATCCAACTAGAATTTATATATCACATAGAGTTGCTATTTCTCTTGAGTTTTAGAACAGTTTTAATTTATTGATTTTTTTTTAAATTAGAGTAGGTATCTACTTTCTCTATTTGATTGGTGTCTTATGATTGGTCACAGATTAAATATTTGACAAAAAGTTTAGATGATGTTGTCAACTTCTCATCATATAATTTCAGGAAGATGTAATGGTAGTTGTCATATTATTTTGGAAACTGTTGGTCTTTGATCAGGTGCTAACGTCCACATTTCTCCATAAATTTACACATTCCTGTATGTACATATTAAGAAATCTGTTGCAGGTACTTTGAGGCTATTGATATAATTACCACCAACCTTTCATATTATGGTTTAGCATCTGTTGTGTTGGGGGTCTTCTTTAACTTGAGAGACTCCATCTTACATATAGTCTCCATTTTGGACTAGGCTAATTCCCAGTAACACTGACAAAGTCAAACGTCCCGGACATGTCTAGTCCACACTATCTCACCTTCTGCTTCGTTGGTTAGCATCTAGCTGAAACCAAAACCTAGACACTGCTGAAGTGGTACTAATGGCTGGCCTCATCTCAGGCCAAGCTATCAAGGAAGCCATGTGAGATATAAAAACCCATTTAAGATGCCAGGTGTCAAATACATTGGAACATACAATGTGTGCATGTATCTGATTGAATGTCTTGACCTCCACCTCATTTGTGGTTCTTTTTGCTTTAAAAGATTGCCCTGCCTTACCCCTTGACATGGTTTGGATCCCAAACCCAGCCATCTCCCTGATATATCAGCTTCTGAATAAAGAAACTCTTACTTGGCTCAAACTTGTTTTTCTTTTTTTTTTTTTTTTGGTTTTTCGAGACAGGGTTTCTCTGAATATCTCTGGCTGTCCTGGACTCACTTTGTAGACCAGGCTGGCCTCGAACTCACAAAGATCCGCCTGCCTCTGCCTCCCAAGTGCTGGGATTAAAGGCATGCGCCACCACCACCTGGCTTCAAACTTGTTTTTCATAGTAGATTATTTCTCCAAATTCTTGGACCCTGACAGTTAGAGATCCTTTTATGAATCTAACAAAACACCGAGTGTGAGAAAGGGAATTTTCTAATTATTTCATTTCTATTTCAGGTATTTGGCATTCATATCTAGAGATGGAGACTTTTTCCTCTCTGCCTCCACTCATTTTTTCTGCTCCATATTTTTCCCCTAATCAATAGACATAGATATTTTGTGTGCGTGCACGTGTGTATGTGTGGGTACAGGTGTTTGTGGAGACATGTTTGTATGTTGAGTATGGGTGGGTATGCATGTATATGTGTAGGTTAGAGGCCAAACTCAGATGTTGCTCCTCAGGGACCATCCATCTTTTAAAAGTTACTATTTATTGTTAGAATTGTGTGTTTGTATGATTTGTGTGTATATGCCATGACACACATGTGGTTGTCAGTTGGTGTACATATATTGCATGTATGTCAATCAGTTCTCTCATTTTATTGTGAATTCTGGCCACTGAACAAAGGTCCTCAGAACTTCTATTTGCAGAGTGATCTTGCTGGCCCCACCATGTGTACTTAGAGTTTCTCCCTGAGACCCAGAGCCTGATGATTAGACTGGGGAGCCATCTATCTCTGCCTTCCCACTGTTGGGGTCTCAAGTGTGCTCCATCATGACCATTCTTGCTGCATGGATGCTAGGGATAGAACTCAGGTCCTTATGCTAATGTGGTGAGCAATTTAACAAGTGAGCAATCTCATCAGCTGCACGATTTCTTTTTAAATCTTGGCTCATAACCCATTAACGTTACTATTCTTCCTTGATGTCATATTTCCCAGAATTTTGCCGGTGGATATTTCCACAAGCTGTATCTTTTTTTTACATAATCCCAGTACTCTTTGAACATCTCCTTAGTTTCAGGCACACAATGTCCTCAGGTTTGTAAGTTCCCTGTTAGAATCTATAATCAGGTGGTGTTCCAAGTATTTAGCAGAGATGGTATATCTATCGAAGCCAAGATCTGGGCCATTGAATGTGTTCACTGGTACAGGGAACTGGATGGGGCACAAGTCTTTTAGGCTACTATATTATTTTAATGGACAGAGTTAGCTACACACACACACACACACACACACACACACACACACATTTTTTGTGGGTTTTTTTTTTTGCTTTTGTTTTGTGTGTGTGTGTGTTTCTTTTTTATTTTTATTTTTCCTGTGATGCTGGGAATAGAACTGGATCATCATATATCTTAATAAATACTTTACAACTGAGCTATATTCCCAGCCAGAAACTTTCATCATTTATTCATCATTTAAGATTTTATTGCTGTGTAGTAAGTACTTCACTGATGGATATATCAAAATGTGCTCTATCTGATCACTCACTGCAGAGCATCTTGTTTATTTCTAATTATCTGCCCGTGCAAACATTGGTATGAAGATGCATGTATGGTCTGTGGTGTGAACAGCACTTCTTCTAGCTGAATATCTAAGGATGGAAAGGCTGGATTGTATGGTAGTTACATATTTAGCTTAAGACATTATCAAGAGTTTCACAAAGTGTTTAGATGATTTCTGTTCCTACCAGCAGAGAGAGAAAGAAGGAGAGGGGGAGAGAAGGAGAGAGGGAGAGAGGGAGAGAGAGAGAGACATCTTGGTCCTCCTCAGCTTAGTCAACACTTGCTTTTATCAGGTTTCCTTTTTTTTCTTTGAAAAATCCATTTATTTATTATGTATGTGTGTATGTGTGTGTGTGTGTGTGTGTGTGTGTGTGTGTGTGTGTGTGAGAGAGAGAGAGAGAGAGAGAGAGAGAGAGAGAGAGAGAGAGAGAATAAATACCGTTAATCCATGTGTGGATGTCAGAAGACAACTTGTGGAATTTGGTTTGTGTGTTTGGGGGCTTGAACCCAGGTTGCCAGGCTTTGCAGCAAGCACCTTTACCCATGGAGCCACCCTCGCAGCCCTGACCAATCGTTTGCTGTTAGCCATTCTAATGGACATATAAAGCTACCTCATACTGGTTCTGATTGAAATTATGCTAAGGATCAATGATGGTGAACATCTTCCCCTGTTATTTGGTAATAGTTATTTTGGTGAAATGCCTACTTAAATATTGTACTCACATTTTCTTTCTTTCTTTTTCTTTTCTTTTTTCTTTTCTTTTTTTGCATAGTTCTATTTTGGGGGGATATTGACATTTGGGAGTTCATATCCTTGTTTTTAATGTGCACAGTTAAACAACACCAAGTTAATCAATATCTCTTATGTACTTCTTAAACAAAACGTTGGCCTCACCTTGGCTATTTTAAGTGTTGTTGAAAGTTGTACTTCCATTTATTTCCTTGTGTCTTTTTCTACCCTCTCCATTCCTAACTCTTCCTCTACCTACTCACCCACTGTCCTAACTTCTTTATGCTCTCCTTTTGGGATCCAAGTCAGAAATGTTTGGTTTTTCTACATAGCCACATGTATCTAAGTTATCTATTCATACTTTCATTTTTTCCTCCCCTCAGCTGCTCTCTCACGGGCACCTGCTCATTCCTGCATCGCTCTTACATTATAGCAAGTTAACTATTTGACAGAGCTCAAGTTTTCATTTCAGTAACTATGTTTTCCTTTTGTAAGAATTCTACTGTTTCAAATTTATTGTCTTTTTCTTAGTGTTATGTTCTTTTATTATCGTCTGGACCTTCTTTGGCTTGTTATAAATGTATTAGCTAATTGTTTTCACATTGGACTGATTTTGTTTGTTTGTTTTCATCAAAAGATTAGAATCTCTTTGGTTCTAATTGTATATCTTCAATTTTTTTTTCATATGGAGAGCTGTTTTCTCAGCTACTTTTATTTTTTATTTTTCAGTGTTGAGGATCAAATCTAGGGCCTCATGCATGCTAGGAGACTGATCAACCACTGGAACACACCCCAGGCCCTGTTTCCTCAGGTCTAGCCAACTCTTACTCTGCTTTGTACATCCATCCGTCCGTCTTCTGGGGGTGTTATGTTCTCTGTGGTAACCCCATGCGTACTGGTTGTGAAAGTGTCTCCTGCTTTGATTCTGGCAACAGCCCAGAGGTTCAATGATCCTGAGTCAAATTCTGTGCCCTGTGCGTCTCCTGCATTCTCAGTGCAGCTATCAAAGGCACGAGTGCTGTGTTTGGGTATTCTGAACCCCCAGGAGACAGAAAGTCTGAGGGATGCAGGCTGAGGTGCTAAAGCTTGTGTTTGAACTCAAGATGTTGCTCTAGCTACAGCAGCTGAGGCTGCTGGACCATTGTCCCCTTACAAAGCTGAATGCTCCAAGAACCGTTTCTGTCATTCAGACGAAAACAGGAAGTCCTCATCCTCAAGGAATTCCTGCCACTTTCACCTTGTCTCTCCTTTCTGAAATCTAGAATGTACTTCTTTGTTTTCAGTTGGGCTGTGTGTATAAAACTTTGTGGGGTTTTTTGCTGTATTTTTTGTATTTTAATTTTTTATTTCCTCAAGTTACAGCTCAATCACAATCCCCTCCCTACTCTTCCCTCCAGTCCCATGCTCCCACCCTCTTCCCCCTCATCTCCCCATCCACTTCCTTTTTATTCAAGTTTAAGATATATCTTTTTCGCCCTAATAGCTCCCCCTTTCAGTCCAACAAATGGCTCTTTCTCTTATAACAACAAATACAATACAAAATAACAAAAATACTTACGACACAATTATGAGAATTATAAGGTTTAGCATACATTCCCAATGTCCAGTCCATACATATTTGGCAACTGACTTTAACATTGTACTATGCATCCATCTCCATGAGTTTAAAGATATATATCCAACTCAGCTTCCATCCTAACTTGCATCTCCATTTAAAAAAAAAAACATCTTTTTAGATCCAGAACACCCTCTTAATTCCTAAACAACTCAGAATTTAGCTATGAGACTGTAGCTATCTAGTCTTCAACCACATCCGAGACCTGAGAAGGTCTTGTTCAGCATTTCTACATCTGAGACCAGGAGTTTGGGTGGTTGTGTGGTCAGTTCATCTAGAAAGCATTTGCTCTCTAGTACACAGAAGGCAAAGGCAGGGATATCTCTGTGAGTTTAAGGGAAGTCTGGTCTATATTGTCAGACCTTGTCCTTCCACTCCCTAAAATAAACAAACAAATAAATAAATAAAGCTTCTTCTCATAAATAAACAGGCTAGTTTATTTATGTAAATCATCAAGAACAGGCCTATTTAGACTCTGTTCTAAGTCATTCTAGATACTTGCTAACATTATCATGTCCTATACTGACTAAAATAAGTGTGTGTGTGTGTGTGTGTGTGTGTGTGTGTGTGTGTATAAGATAAGCCATATATTTAAACACATACAATAAATGCAGTTTGAATTTGGTGTCTAATATCTTCTTTGGTACTGTTCTCTTTCTTGGGCCTGTCTTCATTCATCTATTTTTCTGTGGTGATAAAGCTACAATTTCATAAAAGCACACCTTCATAATGGATTCTTTGAAGATATTTGAAAATCCTTCTTTTTTTGGTGGAGAGAGAGAGGAGTCGGGATGGGATTGCTTGTTTCAGCAACAGTTTACAAACATGAGAAAGCTTACATGTCACTATTAAAACTGTGAGAAAATTTGTCTTGAAGCAATCTTACATGTGTTTAGGAATATCTTACTTTCCTTCTGTCCTATGCAAGTAAACCAATGCTGAATTGAATAACTTCTAGAGCCTTTGTAAACTGGCTTTAAATAGTTTTTTTTCTATACCAACTTTTTTCCCCCAGTGTACAAAGAATTGCATTTCGGTTTATTCCTGCAAAACAAGAGGGAAAAATCATTAACCATTTACTTTGCTAGGCATTGGGAAGCATAGTCTATGCTCCTCTACCATTAGGTAGCATAGCCCTTGGCACATTTTACAGATTAGGCAACATGGCTTTCCAGACCATATTGACAATGGAGTGGCTGTTGCCCTTATCTTTAAATTACCTACTTTACTCAAAGCCAGGTTACAGTTTTCTGCTGAGTGAGTCAGTAATACCAAGAGACTCACAAGAACAAAAAGATCTTTGAGTTGCAAAAAGACCTAAATTATGCAAGCTGCAGAAATCCAGATACCATATCTTTCAGATCATTTGTACTCATTGGGGTAGCAAAAATTTTGCCCATTGTGATTCAGTTTCTTAACTGTTTGTAGTTACTTCCCAAGGGATTGATCCTCAAAAAACTGTTTCAAAATGTATAATGGAAAGAAGAGCAGCTTTTTAAAAAAATGTAGTCTTAGCATCTGACCTCTGAGATGTTCACGCATTTATGTTTTACTCCTCTCCCCCCAAAGTTTTCCAAAGAAACTTTCCACCTCAGAGAAGTAGGTAGGAAGGGGCCCACGAAGGTTTGAAGGTTGTGGAGGTTGAGTATGGGATGTGCTTTCCAACCCCCAACTTCTTCAGCCCTTCTTTCTTTCCTCAGATAAGTTCTAGCTTTGTTCTTTTTTTTTTCTCCTCTCTTTTCCTTTCTTCTCACCCTTTGATGAACCCCGCCCGTTTTGAAGTCTGGAACCTCCCCCTCAACCTCCACTACCCACCTCGGCCTCCGCTATTAAGTCCCGCCTTCTCTCTTCCCTGCCAATCAGGTTGAGGCCACTATCAAGACCCGCCCCCGGTCTCTCTAAGGGCCAGTGGGTGACCTGCGCTCCGGGCGTTGTATCCCAACTGCGGAAGGATGGCGGTGGCCGCCGGCCGCTTCTCAGACGAGCAGTTCCGGGAGGCTTGTGCGGAGCTCCAGCAGCCAGCATTGGCCAGGGCCGACTGGCAGCGGCTGGTGGAGTCCTCAGGCATCACCATCTACCGGCTGCTGGACCAGGTAGCGGCTGACTCGCCCGCTGGAGGAGATCAGGGGCCTGGGTACCCGGGTCAGGACTCCCCACGGGACCCGCTGTTTTGCCGGAGTGTACAGACTCCTCTTGAGTTACTTTGTCCTGTGTAGATCCTGTGTGGTTGGGAGGTTATCCGACTGTTCAGCCTCAGGTCATACTTGTTGTTAGATTTGTGGATTGTTATAATTTATGTTCTACACTGTAGCGTTTGGGGGAAAAAAAATCAAACGCCCTGGGAGCAGGGAATTGTATTTAATGGCCCGTGGATGGAAATGGACGATGTGCCAAAAGTCCTTGGTCTAGGGTCTGGACTTTTCACTCGGAGTGGGTATAATGGGTCCAACACAGGGTTCAGATATCGTTCTGGAGTGGTGTGCCCCAGGGCATTTGGTAGTGTGTGGCTATCTCCAGTCACAAGGGAGAGACATTTGTCAGTAATCAGCTGATGGATAACTGAAAATGGGTAGTTTGCAAGTTTAGCCCAACTTAGGAAGTAGTTTGTTTGGAGTAAATGATAAAATTAAAACACTGTTCAGTTGATTCCTAGACCATACCCGTGCCTGCAGAGAACACCATTTCCTTCTGCCAGATGGGTGTCAGTGCTGTATGGGGTGAGGAGGGGCCATGCCCCGAGGCAGGTGGGAAAGAGACAAGACTCAGAGTGGCCAAGATGTGGGAATACTAATCTCGCCATTTTAGTGACCGTGTTCTGTGGGATCTAATTTTAAATTATATTTAATAACTTGGTTGTGAAAATTCAGGCAGAAAGAGCAATGGAAACTGGAGGAGGAGTGGAGCTGGTTGTTGAGCATCTTGGGGCATCTTATTGGAAGCCTTTGGAACGAAGTAGCTACCTGGTGGGAGAAAGGAGGGGCTTGTCATCAGCAGCTTTGCTGTAAGCAGCCAGCATTCCCTGGCACAAGACCAGAGTGTTACAGCAAAGGAGTCCTAGTACTCATCTACTATGGTAGCGTTGGATTTCACAGGTGAAGGAAACAGACCTGGAAGGATGAAGCAACTCCACAGAGACACATGACCGAGGAGTGGGGCTGGAGTATTCACAACCTAGTACAAGAAGTTTGTGGTACAAATTGGATTAGATGGGACTATGTGAAGGCAGATGAAGCTTCCCGTCTGAGGTAAATTCCTGTGAGCAAGGTCATCTTCTGTTCCTCCTTCATGAGGTCACGTAGTCCTCTGGGGACTGGAATACTTCATGAACTCAACCATAGGAAACTCTACTGTACACCCCTGCTGTGTCAAGGACAGTGACGTACTGATGATAATTATCAGCCTAGCGATGGCTTTGTTTGTGTCTCATTTAAACTTCAGTGCGCATAAGGAACTTGTAGCTGCCATTCTGTCTTTTCACTAACTGCACTTATCCATAGGCATGTACTTCCCTTTGCATTCATGTATTGCTGAGGATGGCAGTTTTTCACTCACTGAACCTTGCCTACTGTGTAGCAAGACCATCGGTTGCAAGATGAACAAGAGACACGCCATATAGAACAGACAAAATCAACATCCTGTTGAGACTTTAACAGCTTCCCGTGTGAAAGTGGAAGCTCTCAGACAAAATCCTTCTGTCTTCTCCCTGATCCTACACCTTCCCTGCCAGCCACATGTCAAGGCACTTGCCACATTGTGTAATCAGTCATCAGATCAACTTTGCTCCCCTTTCTCTCCTTTTTCTCATATTGGGTTCTCAGCACCTCTCACCTCATATTGCCTCATCTTTTTAAGTGGTTCCTTAGCCTTCCGCCTCTTCACTGTGCTGAATCCCACACGTTCAGCCTCTTCACTGTGCTGAATCCCACACGTTCAGCACCAGAAAGAAACATTGTGATCTTATTGATACCTTTTTATTGTCACCTTTATAGTCGCAGAATTACCTCCAGTCATTGTAATAAGCTAACACTTGCTTCTTATCACCCCTAGTCACAGAAATACTACCAGTCATTGTAATAGCTAACACTGGCTGCATATTGTCTTATGATCCGGGCATCACATACTTAGCAAACATGGACTTACTCCATTCTAACGTCAGCCCTAGTATAGACACTATACACATATCATCACCTTTTACCAAATGGAAAGGAGTGTGTGGAGGAATCGAGTTGGTTGGACAAGATTATAACCAGCCTCTGAACCCAGCTGCCTGGCTCCACACTTGTTTCTTAAACCCTCTGTCTCTCTGAGCAGAAGGCACATGAAGCTTGGTGGGATGCTCAGTTGTTGGCTCAGCTTCTCCAGAGTGTCTCCCCACTCCAGTGGATTTAGGCCAACTTTTGTATATGAATGTAAAGACATTGAGGTTCTAGGAAGGAACGTGATATATCCAAGGTTTAAAATTAAGAAGCCACTTCCCTATTCTACCTCCTACATCACACTTTGGTAGAGCACATGGAATATGGGATGAATTATCCTGGGAGAGACACACTGCCTCATTATTAATGTATTGAAAATGAGACCAAAGACTAGTTATATGCCTGTTCAATATAACATTTATTGATGCTCTCCAGTCATCTCAGTGAAATGTTGAGTCTTAGGACAGTGTTGTTTTCCTGGAGACCCCAGAGGCTTCGTTAGGAAGATACTTTGTGGATTGATTGGACTGATGGGCCTTCAGGGGATGAATAATGGTATAAACAGCTGAAAACAAGGGTGGTGAGTACCTGCAGGCAAAATCAATGTCCGTTCTAAGACTGGCCACCCCAATGCTTGGGTTAGTGACCCCCCGGGAGTAACTGTGGGCCTCTGAGCAGTACTCATCAGCCCTGAGGAGATCTTTTCCCAATGCTGCAGTCATGTCTTGCAGCATATTTGGACTGTGTTACATGGCAATAGTCAACAACATGGCCTCTAGACTGAGTCTGGCACACAGAGGTCACAGCTTTGGTTTAGATGGATGCTAGGCTGAAAAGATCTGCCTGATGACTTAGGAGGTCATTTCTACATACTGGACTCAGAGAAGAGACTGCCATGGTATGTACTGGTCCTTGGCTCTGTCTCAGCTAGGTGAGGAGCCAACAGTGCTTTCCCAGCGATGGCTCTCCCTGACACCGGTGACCTCATGAAGTTATTCCAGACTCCAGAAGACATTGAAACTCTATTCACCCAGGCTGCGCTGTGGCCTGAAGAAGGAAGATCAGGTGACCTTAGCCGACAGAATCGACCTCAGTCCACTGGAAGCTTCATCCACCATCCCATAGCTGGATCTAATCCATCTTAAAGCACAGACTTCTTTTACTACAACATGATGGACCTAATCCACCTGTTCCTCCTACCCTTCTGGCTTCCAGTGTGATGGGTGGGACAGTTCCCAAACCCAGGACACTCACTGAACTGTAACTTACAGGAAGCAGTGCCAGCCTGTCTATAAGCCTGGGTGCCTATGAGGGTTTCTAGCTACAGGATACAGAGGCTGCTGTTCTCTTCCCGTCTGCCTCTGCTGAGCAGGAAGAGACAGGCAACAGTCTTTCTTCTCTATCAGGGTGAGTGTGTGAGTGTGAGTGCTGTGAGAATGCTGATCCCAAGGTTTAGATTCGTGGGCATGAGGTTGAGTTGGAAGCACCACTCCTGTTCCCAGGTATAAGCCAACCTGTGTAGTTTGCCTTGTCTTTCACTACACCACTGTTGGGGGCTTTAGGTACAGTGAAACTTTTTTACTTGGTCATTGAACCCTGAAAAGGGTTGAGGACTCCTAGAGAAGGATTTGAACTTACTGGATCCTTGGCCATAAGACTATAACAATACCCAGATGAACCAGTGTGTTATCTGAGGTAATGCTGAATAGAAGCTTTTGTCTATACATTCCCCCCCCCCTTTTGACATCCCTCATCCCTCTGAATGTCTGTAAGCCTCAATTTCCTTGTCTGAAAAATGGAATGATAGGCAGTCTATACCACACATTATAATGTGAACAAAATAAGATAAGCCATGTAAGTTCATTATCTGGTGTTCAGTAAGTGCTCACCGAGTATCAGCAATCATTATTTTACATAGCCACCTGCAACCCTTACGTTTGAAACCCATTGTAGTTTCTTAGACGGTTCTTAAATATTACACAGATCTGGCGAACTCTCTTCCTGTCTGTAGGCATAGCAGCGTCACCTTTGACTTTTGATGTTATATTGGTGAAAATGCCTACTTTTCATGCTCCCTGAATTTATTAAGTCCAATAGAATGGCTGGAGTTGGTCAGCATCCACACATATACATGGACACCTAATCCCCTTGAGGAATGGACATGCAGTCCTCTGAGAGGCCAAGTCAGGGCACACAAGAGGGAGTGTTTACAGGATTAGAAAAAGATGGTTCCTGGACTGCCATACTGTCAGCAATAAAACTGCAGATAAGCTGCACGAATTGAGGGTTACTCATGGGTAGTGCCTCTGTCTAGGTCAGGTCAGGAAGATGTGCTGTGGGCAGGTGATAGCTACAGGTGATTATTTCTATGTGGAAAGGTGGGAAGGTCAACTGTAAATAACATTTTGACAGTTTCTATTTCTCTCATGTAAATACATGGCAGTTGCTCTGCTGAGGCCAAGTGAGCATGCCAGCATCCTCAGCAGTGCAATTTGAAAGGAAATTGCATAGCTTTCTCTTTTTTTTTCTTTTTTTTTAAATAATTTATTTTTTATTTCTTCAAGTTACTTCTCAATCACAATCCCCTCCCTACTCCCCCCTCCAGTCCCACCCTTCCACCCTCCTCCCCCTCAACCCCCCCCATCCTCTTCCCTTCCTTTTTTTTTTTTTTTAGTTTAAGGTATTTCTTTTTTCCCCCCAACAGCTCTCCCTTTCAGTTCAAAAAATGGTTCTTTTTCTTATAACTATAAATACAATACAAAACAGCAGAAATAAATAGGCCACAATTATAAGAGTCATATGGCTTAGCATACATTCCCAATGTCCAGTCCATATGTATTTGGCACCTGACTTTAACATTCTACTATCTAACCATCTCCATGAGTTTAAAGTTCTATATCTAACTCAGCTTTCATACTAACTTGCCTCATAATTTTAAAAATATCTTCTTAGATCCAGAACACCCTTTTAGCCATCGTTCTGTAGATAGTTAGATAGATAGATAGATAGATAGATAGATAGATAGATAGATAGATAGAAATCCCAGTGTTTTCACAAACCATCAGCATCGGAATCACATCTTAAAATGCAACCATCCCAGTAGCAGTGTCCTGGCCATGTGTCTTCCCTCTGCAGCTTCCATTTCTTCATTTGTAAGGTGGAGACACTGATGCTGATGTCCCTAAGCTCAGTGCCTGGCACAGAGCGAGGGTGATCTGTAGGTGTCAGGTCCCCGAAAATGTGGCGAATCTGTGGTCCTCAGTCCTCACTTCTTAAACTGGAAAAGGAGATCAGATATCTGAGTACAACATGCCCCTTAGACATCAGCTGGATCTCCTGATGCGACCCTCAGACTCGCTCTGTGAATTGGAAACTCTTCTTTGACCCATTTACAGGTCAGTAGGCAGCAAACTGAGACTCACTCAGCTTGTGGCTCCAAACCCATGCTGTCACCACCATGCTGTCCTTTCTGACTACAGAGCTAGGAGACAACCCTTAGGGATAACAGTGGAAAACTTGGCAGTGTCTAGTCCACTAAAATTGAGACCATTATCCTCACTCCTTTCATGTTTTTCTTCTTGTCCGATTCTGAACTTCCCAGAAACAGCATCTAAAACAACACTTTGGCTATCCAGAGTTGTTTTGGGCAAATGCACCAGGCTTAGGGACCCAGGGAAGGTCCCAGTGAGGCCATTCTGAAGCTAGAAGAGCAGAAGGGACAGCTTCTCCAGGCTTTGCCACTGAATGTCATCAGTTGACCTTAGCAAAGTCACTCTTGTCTGTCACATCATTGCTCTATGATGTCTGCCTGAGGTTAGACTCTTGTATGATGGGCCTTCTTTACCTTAATTATTAGCCTGTGATTTGGACAAAACATGCAGAGAGAGTGGAGCTAAATGAGACACTCGTGGGGTAGAAGGAGCCGGTGTCAAAAGACTTACACTCTCTCTGTTTGACCTGATACTAATCGTAGTTCAGTATCTCTGAGTTTCATTTCCTCATAAAAAGATGGCGATGGCAGTAATTTCTCTGTCTACCTCAAGGACCATGCTGATGAGTCAATAAAACCATACCTATAAAATTGTTTGGACACTAATGACTAACAAAACAGTTCCTGGTATTATTGGCATAATGGCATGTCTAAGTGATTAAAAAATTCCACCAGTGTGGCTGTCACAGTGACCACTGATGGTGGGTCACCAAGGGAAGCACATGGTAGAGGCAAAGTCAAGTTATAGTTTATGCCTGATCCTGCCCGCTTGTGAGTTTTTCATGAGTTACTTTGTGGAAGGACATTTGTAGTTCTTTGCATTAATTAATGCCCACTGCAATGGCCCCTTGAGACCATATGCAGCTCTCCTTCAGGAGAAGGGCAGGACCAACTGCGGATCAGTGGTCACTTAGCTCATATGACCACTCAATTGATAGGACAAGCAATACAGGCTCTCTTCTTCAAAGCAATAGAAGGAGCATGCATAAGGCACATGAACCCCTTATTGCCTTGGTCCATGATGTTCTCAAAACTGACCAATCTCAACAAAAATTAGCTCAATCTTCATCCAGTTCCTGCCATATGGTCCACATATGGCTACTGGGCAGGGTCACTGTGCAGGGCAATAGATCAATAGTCCTCCTTTGGAGGTACTCCAACTCTCTGGAGTTCTTTCTCACTTTTCCTTAATAAATCTACATTTGCTCTACTCCTTGTTCATATTTCCTTGTTCTTTTTTTTTTTAGTGTAAGCCATGTGTTCAGGGTGGCATTGGAACCAGTGATCATCAATCTAGCTCCCCAAGTTATCCAAGCCCACTGTGGTGTTTTGAAGGAGAATGACCCACATAGGTTTTTATGTTCAAATGCTTGGTTCCCACTTGGTGGAAATGTTTGAGAAGGATTAGGAGGGATGGTCTTGTTAAAGGAGTCACTTTAACAAGGATGTCACTTTGGGGAGGGGCAGGCTTTGCAATTTTAAAAGCCCAGGGAATTGCCAGTTCATTCTCTCTCTCTCTCTCTCTCTCTCTCTCTCTCTCTCTCTCTCCCTCTCTCTATCTCTGCTTCCTGTTTTTGCATAACAATGTAAGCTCTCAGCTACTACTCTGGCACCATGCCTGCCTGACCACCTGCCTGCCTGGTACCATACCCCCTATTTAGATGGATTTTCATGGACTCATCCTTGAAACTGTAAGCAAGTCCCTAATAAACTGCTCTATTAGTTGCCTTGGTAATGGTGTCTCTTCTCAGCAGTAGAATTACCAGGAGTCAAGAGAAGCTCCATTACTCCCAAAGAACCCTCATGGTCCTTTTTCTTCTTCCATGACAATGCATTTTAACAATGCTTTGCATTTCTGTAGTGTTTTAGTGCATTATACATAATCACATTGTCTTTCAAATATCCACACATTTTAACACTCTTCTACCATGCTGTTGTAGAGTTATGCGGAAGGAAGAATCAATCCAGACCTAGCAATAGAGATGTTCAGGGAGTTAGCTGGCTGTTGCAATAGCAGGAGTTCTTTGGCCCTAAGATCCTCAGCATTGGGAAAGTTAGGCAAGTGAGTTTCTTCTCTAAACAGTAGGAAATAGGATTAGGAAGAACCGTTCATGGGAAGTGAGATGAAAGGGTGGCATGATTGGACAGGCGATCAGAGAGCCCATTACCCTGATCCCAGCCTGTTTGCCAGAGGGAGTGTATGCTGGCTGACCTTAATTAAGGTCAGGGCTTGGAGCAAGGGGAAAAGTCCCCTCAGTTTGGTTAACAAATATTTTGTTTTGATTGATCAATGAGGAGAGGAAGCTCAGACAACGTTTCTGAAGCAAAAAGAGGGAGTTTGGAAGATTTGTTCCTGTGAGTCTGTCCTGTCATATGAGGAAGTGGTTTTCTGTTGTTGTTGTTGTTTATTTCCTTGGTAGCAAGTGTATTGTGAACCAAAAAGGATGGAGAGTTCAGATTTTAAATGTTTCTTATGTGTGTGTGTTCATGCATGTCCACATGTGTATCTACTTATTTCCTTATATTTATGCATGCCTACATGGGTTTACATGTACTATGGTGCATGCAGATACCCATGGACGAAAGAAGAGGATGTTGGTGCCCCTGGAATTGGAGTTGTACAAAGTTGAAGTTGTGTCTTGCTTGATGTGGCTGCTGGGAACTTAATCCAGGTTTTCTGCAAGAACACCAAGAGCTCTTAACTGCTGAGCTCTCCCTCCCACCATGCTATCCACCTTGTTTTGAGACAGGGTCTCTCCCTGAATCTGAAGCTCACTGGCCCAGGGGTCCTCCTGTCTCTACTTACCAGACCTTTCTTCATGGGTGCTGGGAATGCAAACTTATGTTCTCATGCTTAACTTACATGGTCACTTTTTCTCTTTGTTTCTTTGTTTCTCTGTTTCTCTCTCTCTCTGTTTTCACTGTTTCCTAATATCACATGTTTCAAATAAAATTCTGCAATGTCATGTGAATATACATATATATATATACATATATAGATATATGTATATATATATATATATAAACTAGGAAATCTATAGAGTGGATCTCATTTAGCTGATTCATCATGCCAGAAACTCCGAATCTTTCTACTCTGATGTTTATTTGTTGCTTTTCAGTCCCAAAAGAGTTGGCACAGATCCCAACACTGTGTCCTCATTCACATCAGGGAGAACATCATATTTGGATGCTCTCCAGCATAGGAGACAAGAAACATTACTAGCCTTTCATATCCTCATGAGAACTCTCTGAGCAAGGGAGAAAGTGGACACATACCATATCAACCAAACCTTGCTTCTTTTGGCAATTGTATTCTATGCATGATTCTGGTTAATTCACTGCCACCGACATAACCTTTTAGTATTTGAAATGTAGGAAATGGTCTTAGAAATGGAGCATTAGATATCTACTATATTTTGCTAGAAATGAGCAATGTGAGCCATTTTTAGAGGTAGTTGTGGGAAGCATCAAGAAAAGCCAGGCATCTCTTGCATAAGCATATTTGGAGTTGTTTATTACAGTGTTTGTAAGCTTGTAAAAATATCCAAAACAAAACTTTCCAGTGATATGTAAATCTAATTTTAAGAGGCTTTATACATTGTTAATATGTACTCTGCTCAACTAAAACTAGGTTTTGTGTTTTTCTATATTAAACTGTAAAATACCTGATCTCAGGGAGCTGCTTCTTTGCTGTTTGTGAGAGCATACCCTGGTATATAAGCTTTCTAAATATTTAAAACAAGTGCAAACAACCTTGAATGCTAATGGTCGTACAGTAACTCTTATCTCTGAGACACCTTTCCTATTGAAACAATGAACTTGATTTTGAACTGAGTGCCTTATGATTATTTTGGAAACACTTTTTCCATAAAATATTCTGAAACAGAAATGTATTTGGAGAAGAACTGTTTCACATGAACTTTCCATAGTCTCAATATACTATTATGTTTCGAGTAGGAATACCACCTGATAATACCACACCATATTCATTTGCAAAGGCAGACAAACATCTGCTGCCTTTAAAGAAATATGATAAAATATTATTAGGAGATACTTATGAATTGTGAGGTTGCATGTCACTCATTAAGCAGGTCTTCATAATGTCTTCAGATTTTCTACAATGAATTTGGATTGTTTTTACAATGTTTAAAAATTCACTTTATCTTTTAAAGAGTGAAATAAAAATGAGTATGTTTGCTGGATCTATTTAGAAACCATGAACAAGGAAGTGCTTTGATCCAGGAATTTGGGCCAGGCTATGGAGCTCAGCAAAAGAATGTGGAACTGAGAGATCAGGAAGGGGCCATAGGCACCAAGGTTCTTGTTCCTCTGAAGTGCTGGCTTTCTCAGTCCTGCCAGGATGGGAGGGACTGAAGGAAGTCATCACAATAGTTCATTCTTCTGTGTTCATGCAATTTGTAGGTCACTCTATTTTTCTCTTTGACTTTCTGGTCCTCTTCTGTGATGCAGATAGAATCAGGGTCACAGAGGGCTGTAACTGCATTCAGGAAGGGAAGTGACCTGGCCTAAGAAAGCGGTTGTCTTAGTTTTTATAGACATCCACAGTAAATTGTGATCATTATCTTCACATGTAAGTATCCTGCTTTTGGTGAGCATATGGAGAGAATAAGACCTCTGTTTTCTTGAACAATATGCCCATTCTCTCTCTGTTGATTAAAATATGCCTTTGCTGGCGTAAGTGGGTGCATATAGGGGAAGCCCTCATGGCAGTCCTTCCCATCAGTGCAGTGAGGGCAGACAGAAGTTGTTTCTCCTGAGGCCTCCAATTAGATCGTAGGGCTAGCCCTTCCCTCAGTGGATCAGCCTATGCTGAGGTACACAGGTCTTAGACACACCCAAGTATGATGGACTTACTGGACACCCTTGGCATCAAGCCATATGCTTGCATGGCTGGCAGGTCACTATGGATTCACGTTCCATTTCACCTTCTCTTCTTACCCCTGGGTTCTTCCATCTGAGCTTCCTAAACTAGGATAGGGTTTGTTCCGTCAATGCCAGCCAAGTTGGAATATCTGATCTTTAGAAGGATCTCTTAGGGCTTTCCTAGACTTTATATGGGTCCCTGGCTTGGGCTTTCAGGAACTTCTTTAGTGCGTAGTTAGTGGGATCTAAGACCCATGGAGCAGCAGCTGTGTTTGGTCCTTTTGTTGCCTGTTTGCTTTTGTCAGTTCATTGTTCTTGTCACTTAGACTCAGTGCCTTCAACACTAGGGGTGCTAAGCCAGAACAGGCTCAGGGAATGGCGACTGCCATTGTACCCAGTGAAACCTGTAGTGTGGCCACCTGCAGCCTTGAGCCCTTACAGGCAAGGATGTGGCTTGACTCAAGAAGGAAGGGACTCACTTGTAATGTAGAAATTGTCTTTTCCTCAACAACAGGACCACCTGTTTTAACATGATTTGAAGCAGATGGCTGTTTCCTTTTTAAGTCTTCTTGCTCAATAAAACAAAACAAAACAAAACAAAAAGCAACCCCCCCAAAACAAACAAGGCACACACACACACCCCCAATAAAAACAATTGTAAAACTCTGTCTTGTAAACAACTTCACAAAATGCGTTGGATTCATTGTTCTTTGCTGACATAAAATATACCCCTCTCTCAGAACTCTGGCTGCCTATGTAACATGGATGTGGACCTGGTACCTGGAAATCTACCAGATTAAACTAGAACTCTTGCACATCGGGTAGCCCACAGGTCCCCTCTTTTCCTATTTATTTTGTGTTAACCAAGGCCACTCCCTCACCTTCCGTGCCCAACAACTCTTAGCAGAGTTTTACTTGATGGTCCCCTTCTCCTCAGCCTTTACCTTCCTGCCCACCCCCGCCCCCCCAACACACTGCTATTAGCTCTCTGTTTCAGTCGCCATCTGTTATCTGGATTAGTGTGCTGGGTTTTAAAGCCATCTCTGATCACCAATGGAGATGTTCTTTACCAAGACTTTTGATCTTTTAAAATCTAATTAGAATCAGTCATTCTTAAAAAAAAATTTTCTCGTCTGTCCACGCCTCTGTCCACAGTCAACCTTTAGTTTTCCCGGGCCATGAGAATCAAAACTTTACCCCTAACCATGGTTTCCAAGGACTTTGGTATCTTGATTCTATAACTTCTCTAACCGCAGCTCCTAGCACTCTGTTCCAGACTTCTCTTTTCAAGCATGTCATTCTATCAACTACTCCCTACCAGGAGTGGCTTTTTTCATCTCCCAATGGCTGGTCCGTCTGTCACTTAGAACATGATATTCTCATAAATCTTGGGAGATGGTCCCCCTAAGGGCCTTTCCTATGTACCTGTTTACATAGGTCCCCCATAAAAACACCATTTACTATGTAACTCTTTTTATATCCTACTTAGTCATCTGGCTAATGCTTATGATTATTCCCTCCATCAATACCTACAGCTGTATATAAGATGCATAAGACCAGGGGTCCTACCTGTTTCTATACTATGGTCACCAAGACCCCAGAGGAGGTCAGTGTTTGGTGTGGTTGAACCCCAGCACCAGCTCTTTTTCATGTGATGTGGAATATCAACTCTGATATCAACAGATTGTTCCTCCCACTCTGTTTCCATAGTCAACTGGACTCTATGAGTATAAAGTGTTTGGTGTTCTGGAAAGTTGCTCACCAACTCTGCTTGCAGATGTCTACATGGACTTAGACTACAGAAAACAATGGGACCAGTACGTTAAAGGTGAGTGACGGCTTACTTTAAAAAAAAAAATCACTAGAAAGTTAATCTACTCTTGTCTAACTTAGTTTTGTATACTTGAGGCTGAAACATACCTCCACCATTTCCGGTACTTACGCTGACCATGTCTTAGTCAGGCTTCCTTTTGTCCTCATAGCTGCTTTGCTGTGCTTCCTGAGCTGTGTTAAACACATGCCTTGATTACCATGGAAGCCTTCTTAGAAGACAGGTATCCAAACTTTCTTTTGGAAATTGAATCAAAGATCTCCAAACAAGCAAGGGTACATACATGTAGGGAAGTGAGACAGTGGGAGTATGCGTGGCTGGAGGGCACTGGTGGTCCAGGAACCCACACAACAGAAGGCACCGAAGCAGCCTGTTGAGAAGTCACTGGCAGTTGGTGTTGCTGGGTGGTGATGTTCCCTGACCCACCCCCTCTATTGCTAAACTGAGAACATTTTGTGACCTATGGCAGGAAGAAAATCCCCAGCCTACATTGTCTACATGGTAGAGGTTTTTACCCTGGGAGAAATAACAAGTTGAAAAGCATTAAACAGGGAACCTCCTGCATCTTAGAGGGCAAGTGTCCCCTGCTCCTCTCAGCCACTGTGGAAGAGACTTGCTCAGTCAGCCAAGGGCAAGTGGAATCATTAGTCAAGACTTCTGCAAGAAACAAAGAAGCAGTGCCCCAACCCTAGCCCATTTTTAAAAGAATGTATTGTTTATGACAGGGAAAGGTGTAGAAAGAGTTAATTAATTATTAACAAGTATTTAGGTTATATTTAATTGGTCGGCAGTGTTAATTCTTAATCCGCCATTATAAATGAGCACACAGACACCACATGGATTTTAACAAGCTTTGGCCTGGATTGTGCATTCTTAGCCCATCTAAGCTAGCTCTTAATTCTATTCCCCAAATATGACCCCATATAATATATGTATGTCCCTTGAGTTGTTACTCTCCTTGCTCTCCTAATGTTCCTGGCCATGTGGAACGAAGTTCTTTTCTCTAATACATGGCATGTGTACTCCGTCCTTCTCTTGTCTTAGAGGCTTCTAGCTACTTCTATTTCTGTAGCCTTCTTCTACTTCATCCACCTCTCTGCTTCTGAAGCCAGTGCCTTAGTTCCACCTACCTCTGTCTTTGCCCAGCCTCAGGCCTCTGCATTTATTTAACCAATCAGAGATAAGCAAGGTAACAAACACAACATTACTTGAAGTACAGCAAGCAAGCTTCTGGGAGCAGGTTAAATTAATTAACACTTAGAAGGCATAACATCACCCCATCAGAAAGGTCCAGAAGTTTCTGGATTCTAGGAATGCTGCTTGAGGACCCTGTCAACAATTTCATCAGGATGTTTCTTCAGCTCCAGACTGTGTTCCTCTGTATTGATCTAATTCTCAGGCAGATTCCTGTTCCTTGTGAACATGTCCTCAAGAAGATACAAGCTCACACTCTAATCATGCAAATAACTCCAGGAAAGAGAGTCATATTTCCTAACAAAGTCAACCAGAGTCCCAGGACTCATCCTCCGAAGCTCATCTAAAAACAACTGCTTGTTCTGTGAATACTGGTCATGGAATCAGGCTTCATATTTTCACATACTAGTCTTCATTAAAGAACGTCAGCACACTTGCCTATCCAAGGGAGCAGGCTGTCACTGTCTCACTCTCTCCAGCAGCCATAAAGCAATCATGTGATACAGACATTGCCAATAGATGACCATGAGGGTTCTGCTTGGAAAAGAGCAACATGAGGAAGCAGACAGCCTGCAAAATCCCTTTTGTTCACGTCAGCGGAGGCACCTGACTTTAGAAAGGAAAATAACTGCAGTGCCTCTTATTTTGTTACCTACTATCAGTTGTTACATCGGTGGTTTCTGGCACAGCGGAAGCCACTGTTAGCCTTGCCAGAACAATCTGTAAGTCCTTACCTTACTGCTCCTCGGTTTTAGGAGTACCCAGTTGTGACCAATTTGCCCTAAACTTACTAAAGGAGCAAACTAAGGCCCTGGTCACTTAACCATCATAGTCATGTCTTGCTCCTTTCCCTAGCCCTGAAATTACCACGTTACCTACTTAAACCTCATAGTGGAGAAGGGCAGGCAGTATGTGTGTGTTTGCGGGGGTGGGGTGGGGTGGTGAATACTGAACATGCAGAGGCTTGTCTACTCATTTCTTCCCTTCATGACTGCCTTCAGTTTTCTTTGGCACTGAGGGGCCACCAAGCTTCCTAAAACCAATGGTCTGTTTCTGATAGAATTCTTTTAAATGCTAAAGATAACCTTTGCACCTCCTCCACGTATGTCTTGGTCCATCAACTGAACGGTTAGCTAGGAGCCCACCATACAGCCTCGGCATACGCCTGCCCTTCAGTTCCTTTGCTATCTCCTCTGAAAACTGCAGTTTGTATGTCCTGGCACAAGAATTTAGTTACTAAAACTGTGGCATGTTGTAGAGAGAGGAAAGAAGCAAGAATCCCAGGGTTAGCCATAGTTCAGCCACATCCTAGCTGTTTAAGGACACATACCTCTAAGGGCCTTTTGTTTCCAAGATGCCATGAACCTAAACACTCTAGAGTCTTTGGCTTCTTTGATCTTTGGCTAACAGTGAGGAGGCAAAGTTGATGGGGAGGTGGGGAGAGACAGGAAAGCAAAACTCCTGGTACTCTAGTGACACCTGGTGGTTTGCCTCATTTAAAGCCACTGATTATTTCTTGATACCTGGTTCCTTACATTGTATCCTGGCATGCTGCTGGTACAACTGACAAGTGTTGGGCTTATTTAGGTCTTTTGTGTTTCTATTTCCTCTAGACCATCCCTGGGAAGCAAGCTTTCAGTGATATTAAATATACTTGTGTATAAAGGGAGTTAGATTTCTTTAGTGAATATGTAGGGGCTTCTGAAGGACAGTCTCTTAAAGGAGGCATATGATTTGTTGGAAGGACAGTCTCTTAAAGGAGGCATATGATTTGTTGGAAACACCTGGCAGAGAGTGCATGGACCTGGGCAACAGATGTACCTTGGGAGGACCAATGAAAAGGCACCCTGTATGCATGATTAGTGAAAATCTAGGAAACTGAACAGGGGCTTTTGGCTTGGCATTGCTTTTAGCTGCTGGACCCTGCCTCATTTTGACCGAAGGTGAGTGGAGTCCAGATTGGGCTAAATCTGGGTGACCTTCATTTTGGAGCCATAAAAGCTGGGACCCATAAGAGACACACAGATAGTGCCATGCTGAAGGGTGTGACTGCAAAGCCCCAGACCTGTTGTGTCTCCCAGGTAACCTTGAATTACCTCAAGAGCAGTGCCCTACTTAAGGTCATGGTGGCAGAGCCCAAGAAAGAGGCGAGAGAGACAGAGGTACAAAGCAGACATGTGCTAGTTTCTGGCACTGATGCCATGCTGATATATAAGGTCGCAGAGAGCAGCTCTTGCCATGAACCAGCCCAAGAAGTCTGAGAAAAGGTTGCAGAAGGCTGCACCTGCCACAAGTAAGCTTGAGCTGACACAAGAGGAGTGACATAAGACCTGCTCAGAGAAAGTTCATGAGAACTGGATGCTGAGGAGAGCCACAGCTGGCTGACAAGCAGAGCAGCCTAAGGCTGCATCCATCCATGGGCCCACAGCTGCCAGTGAGTGAACAAGGCGTAAGGCACATCTGCTCTGAGGTCATGGCGAACAGACAGTGAAGAGACCTGTAACATGCAACACCCAGGGGTGTAACCCCTGTCCTATGAGCATGCAGCAAGGCCCAGAGGAGCAGAGGAGGTCCCTGGTAAGGCTGCAACAGTCTTGCAGTCCAAACTGAAGTGAGGCTACCATAGCAACACCAGAGCCAGGTGACCACAGAGGTGATCCTGCAGACTGCTGACCACTTGCCCTCAAAGGATCTGCCCCTGAGACCGTCTGGATTGGTATCCTTCTAAAGGATTAGGGTTGGTTGGGTGGTAGGCGTTATAGAATATGGTTTAATAAATATGGTTTAAAGGTTCTCTCTATATTTTTGCTTCAAAAATAGTTCTATGTCTGGTGAGTTAGAGGTTTATCACATTCTGATGTCATTTAGGCTTCTAGAAGCCACAGAACTTTTCAGTTGCATTAACTTCTTGTGTTCTCCTTCAGAACTCTATGAGAAGGAGTGTGATGGACAGACAGTGGCATACTGGGAAGTGAAGTACCCTTTCCCTATGTCCAACAGAGATGTATCCTTTCTACATAGCACTCTGCTCTTCCATTCTCTTGGTGTCGTGTGTTCCCAGCCACCATCCTCACACCAGGATCCACTAAATTCACAGCAGCTGTGGACAGCACCCTCTTAGATTCTTGCAGAGCCATCTGCTGATGCTACAGCTGCTTGTGTGACTTTCAGAGACTTCAGAGAGTGATTTCTGGGTGTGACCATATAAGACAGTAACCACACATAGGGTCACTGGAAGGAGAGAAAGCATCCAAAGATGAAAATTGGTGAGCCTCAGAGTTGGGGGTCCAGGTGGGACAATCCAGGTCGGTCCAGACCCTTTGATTTCACAGAGGAGGAGGTGGGACCCATGGAAGTGAGGTGACATGCATACAGATTGATATAACAGAGCAACCAGGACTCACCCCCTTAGTTTCTAGCTTTTTCTCTCCAGCATGGTCCTCTTGTCTGCTTTTTTTTTTACACCGGGTGCAGGCTTCCCCTCTTCATTTCTTTGTTTATAAAGCAAAGCAGTTGACTGAAATGTGGGGAGCTTTTCCTCATTGCTAAGCTTATTGATTAGTTGCTGCTGTAAACAAATTACTGGCAATAATCTATCTCAGGACAGTGGAGGTGAGAAAGTATAACCATTTGTATGGAAGAAGATGCCACAGTGAAACCCATCACTTTGTACACTAATTTAAAAATTAATAGACAAAAAAGACTGGAGTTTTTAACCATGTCATAATCTCTGATAGATCAGTGCTGTTGGCCTTAGGAATTGTTTGTGCATGGTTACAGAGGTGAAATAGCCTTGCTATTCTTAGTTAACCAGAGTTACCTCAAAGAGAGTAGCTTACTAGAATTTGAAGTATCTACGTGTCTCCCTGTGGTTTAGCTGACTTGGATGCCTCCCATGTGTAGAGGTCTGTGATCACATCTGTGGATGAGGACAAGACACAGGCTTGACACTATTTCTATCCAGTACTTCTTCTGCCCCTGGATTTCTCTAATGCCCCCAACATTCCTGCCTGAGTACGGACAGTATTTCCTTTTCTTAGCCATGGAAACTGAGTCTGAGAGCTTCCCCAGGATTGAAGCTAAGTGACCAGTTCTTTCTGTGTGCCTTCTTGGAGAAAGAAAGGAGGAATGTGATCCTTGCATAAGCTGGAGAGCTCAAGGGGTCCTTCCCAGGTAGGTGATAAGTGCTCTCCAGTGAGAATTATGGTTGGATGTGAGGCTCAGCTTTGCAGGAAATGTGGGCAGTAAGGAAGAAAGGAGCAGGTGCTAAGTGGAGGTGTGGACTGGCCTCCCATTGTCTCCAGTGTGGGCTGATTCCCTTATGCTGGTGTCATGCCTTGATTGGCTGTGCAGTATGTCTACACCCGCCAGCGTCGAGACCTGGATGTGGATGGGAGGAAGATCCACGTGGTCCTGGCTCAGTCCACCTCTGTACCTCAGTTTCCTGAGAAGTCTGGGGTGATCCGAGTGAAGCAATACAAGCAGAGCCTGGCAATCGAGAGCAATGGCAAGAAGGGGAGCAGAGGTAAGCCCTGGGGCGCAGGTCAGCAGCTAGCCAGTGCCACTTGTAAATGCTGGGCAGGAGGCAGGTTAGGTACAAAAGTTTATCTATTAAAAGTAATCATAGCCTGGGATAAAGTAGATCGGAGGTGAGCACCTGGGAGAGTCTCAATCCATATCCCAGGTTGGCTAGGGCTTAGTGTAGATGTTTCCATCTGACCAAATGCATTGTGTTTATTTGTTTATTCGGATTTATTTTATCCTTTCATGTGCATGAGCGTTTTGCCTGCATGTGTTTCATGTCTGATGTCTGTGGAGGTCAGAAAAAAGCATCATATCCCCCGGGACTGAAGTTACAATGGTTGTGAGCCACCATGTGGGTACTGGGAATTGAACCAGGATCCTCTTTAAGGCATCCGCTTCTGCCATACTGGCATGAGTGTGGCCTGTATCAGGCAAAAATCTGAACTGTAAGTCTGATGCTTGTCAGATCTGTCATCTAACTTTTCTGAGTCTTTATTTCCTCATGTGTAAAGTGGGGTAACTGTCAGTTCCTTGGGGCTCTTTGGATAATGAAGTGAAAGAGTATATCCAAGTGTCTAACATTTGTCAGGCATCTAATAAATCACAGCCATTGTTTCCCTGGGTGTATTCTCAACAACCCTTCTGTGTCAGTAGCCACAGGGAGGTCAGAGCAGTCCACTGGGCTCTCTTTTCCTCTGGCCTCTTGGGACCCACGTCTGACTAGGTTTTCAGGGCTTTGTTACTGCCTTTTTCCCAGTCCCTACCCCCTTTTCTGAGTTGTCTTTTCTTTTCTCTTTTTTTTTTAGTTTTCATGTACTACTTTGATAACCCGGGTGGCCAAATTCCGTCCTGGCTCATTAACTGGGCAGCCAAGGTGAGATCCCAGGAGGCAGGCAGCAGGGAACACACATTTGACAAATGTTGACTTAGCCTTTGGGTTGTCATGTTGAAGAGACACATTGTTCCAGGATAATGAGACTCTTTTATGAAGAGCTTGGTTGAGTGACTTCGTGAGAGTTGGAGTGGCCAACACCCAGGTTGGAGGCTGAGACACAGGACAAAGAATCTGTTGGCTCGGAATGTCAGCCCTTCCCTGCTGGTGGCCCCAGACCCTTCAAGATCACTCTCTGGAACTTCCAGACAAGTCTGCACCTTGTAGGGACAATAGTGCTTTTGGTATCTGCTTATGGAGGGGTAAGACCGCCAGACCTTGCTTAGAGACAGGCAGACATGTCCTGGCCGAAGGAAACCTCTAGTTCAATTGTTTCTAAGGCCAGGGTATTGTGGATAGTGGCCCAGATACAGGCTGCCACTCCTAGGATTCTGTGTCACTGTGACTATTCATTAGGCTTTGCATAGGTCCTGTAGTGAACTCCAGTGACTAATGGGAAATTAAGAATGCCAATAGGTGTCAGAGGCAAACAGATGGGATTCCAAATCTGGGCTCTCCTACTGAATGCCTTCTGTTAGTTAGGGAAGCCCAGACTTCCTTTCCTAATGAACGAATGAATATTGCCTGCTTTAAGGAAGATGAATATTGCCTGCTTTGCGGAGTTGAAATCAGTGCAACAGCATTTATTTATGGAAGGTATTGCACACTGCTTGACACTGAACAACAAAATATCCCATCCTCTAAACTCAAACATTATTTTTTAGTTCAGCAAGGCAAGCCCTTCCACTTTAAGGAAGAATCCAGCAATCTAATCCTAGGCTCTTGTTTTGTTTTGTATTTGCAGTCTTTTGTTTGGTTGTTTTTGTTTTTGTTTTTTTTATTCTTTCCTTTTGTTTATTTTTAAGAAATTATATGTATATGTGTGTGTGGGGGGGGAATGTGCATATGTTAGTGTAGGTGCCTGCAGGGTCCAGAAGAGGTGTTGCAGCTCCTGAAGCTGGGTACAGGTGGCTGTGAGATACCTGACATGGGTGCTGGGAACTGAACTTCAGTCTTTTGCAGGAAAAGCACATGCTTCTAGGTCCTGAAGCATATCACTGGCCTCTTCTTCCTTTCTTTTTAATGAGCACAATTTCAAAAAGGGCTCTGTAGTTTTTATTAGCAAAAGTCAAACCAAACGCCGTGTCTTTGAAGCAGCAGTCTGCTCTGAGTCTTGCCTTCTGCCATTTTTCTGTGACAGCATCATGTTGAAATTGGATCAGGGACTCCATTCTCTCTGATTACCCCTAAAGACATCATTGTTTATCTTTGCAATACTCCAGAGAATATGGACTACATAGAGACATAGTTTTTTCTTCCTTCGCAGAATGGAGTACCAAACTTTTTGAAAGACATGGTGAAAGCATGTCAGAACTACCTCAAGAAAACCTAAGAAGGAGAATGGACTCTGGCATCTATGAGTGACATCTCTGGATGTGCTACATTACCTGATGCTCAGTCTTCCCTTCACACTTTCCATCTGCAAAGGTCCACACATACCCCAGGGGTGTTTGCCGATTGCCTGGCTCATCTGCTGCCTTCTTTCACATGGGTCCTACTCAGGGCCGGCTGCTTTCTTCCACTATTGAAGGGGGGAGGTGGGCTCTGTGCTTGTTTGTTTTTAATCAGGGAAATCCTCAGTAGGGAAGAGGAGCCATTTTGTTGTGCCATTTTTAGGGGGATGAGTGAGAGGAGGAAGGCAAAACATGAGACTGCCCCTTCCCGGAAAGCAGACTCTCTTCAATACTCTCCCTTGCAAATGGGGGTGGTCTTTGCTCCATAGTTAACCTTCTGTGTCTGAGTACTGGAGACACCGTAATATCCATTCTCGTTATACTTTGTTGACTTGGACAGGCTGGGATTTGAGGTAACAAGCAAGTCTGGCTGTGTTCCCACTTGTGCAGGATCAGTAGCTGCTGTGATATCAGACCACTATAAGCAGCGTCCCAGGCCTCACTGAACACATGTTGAGATGACGGCATTTTCTTAATTGCCCACATCTGGTTTTTTTCCTTTCCCACAAACCACTAGAAAAAAAAAGCTACCTAAACCTCTCTAGCTTTGCATCTGACAGCAAGCCCGAGGCTTCCAGAACAAAGACAGCTTGTGCATAGCAGGGTGATGGTATCCTCCTAGGAGTAAAGTGACTTTTTCCTTTCCAGAATGTTTGGAGATGTTGAAGAAGCACCAATAGTTTACAACTAAGTGAAACTGAAGTAGTGATTTGGTGTGCTCTTCACCTTTATCTTAGGAATTCTACCTCTTCAAGGCAAGGACTCTCAGAGCCCTGTGTTTGATCCTGAATTTGTGTAGGAAAATATATTCTGTGCCCAAAACACAGCCTTAATGATCTCAGGGAAAAGTTTTAATCACTCTGTGCAAACCTTGGTTAACGGATATGGAAACTCATGATGCAAAGCCAGAAGAATAGAATTAGAATTGTTAAAGTGGGATCCCTTAGAATGTGTGCTCTTTCTGGAAAGAAAGTTGTGTTCTGTGAATAAACACACAGTGACTTATGCTTCTCTTGTGTAATGTTTTCTTCCTACATCTTTCTTTTTTTATTAAATTTATTTATTTATTGCTTCAGGTTATATCTCCATCATAGTGTCCTCTTTCCACCCTTCCCAGTCCCACCCTGCCACCCTCTACCCTCTAACCCTTCCTCCCACTCCTCTGGAGTGGAGTGTCCCTACATAACAGTCCCCCACCCCAGTTCAGCAGTCATATGAGGGCCAAGAGCCTCCTCATACACTGGGGGCCTACAAGGCAGCACCACCAGGGAAAAAAGTGTTTCATTGACAGGGAGAGAAAACAAAAAACAAAGAAGCAAACAAAAAAAAAAGTCCATGTCCATGTTTCCTTTGGTGTGCTGGTTGTAGTATAGTTATCTTGTACTATATGGCTAAAATCCTACTATAAGTGAATAGATGTCATGTGTATCCTTCTGAGTCTGGGTTAGCTCACTCTGGATGAGCTTCTCTAGTTCCATCCATTTGGCTGCAAATTGCATAATTTCATTGTTTCTGATAGCTAAGTGGTATTCCATTGTGTAGATGTACCACAGTTTTTTAATCCATTCTTCGGTCAAGGGACATCTGAGTTGTTTCCAGTTTCTAGCTATTACAAATAAGGCTTCTAGCCGGGCATTGGTGGCGCACGCCTTTAATCCCAGCACTTGGGAGGCAGAGGTAGGCGGATCTCTGTGAGTTCGAGGCCAGCCTGGTCTACAAAGTGAGTCTACGACAGCCAGAACTGTTATACAGAGAAACCCTGTCTCGAAAAACCAAAAAAAAAAAAAAAAAAAACAAACAAATAAGGCTTCTATGAACATAGATGAGGAAACTTCCTTGTGATTTTGTGAGGAGTCATTTGGATGTATACCCAGAAGTGATATGGCTGGGTCCCGAGTCAGAGCTATTCCAAATTTTCTAAGATATCGCCAGACTGACCTGCATAGTGGTTGCACAAGCCTGCACTCCCACCAGCAATGGGGGAGGGTTCCCCTTTCTCCACACCCTCTCCAGTATGTACTGTCATATGAGCTTTTGATCTTAGCCATTCTGACAGGTGTGAGATGGAATCTCAGAGTCATCTTGAGTTGCATTCCTCTGATGATTAAAGATGCTGAGCATTTCTTCAAGTGTCTCTTAGCCTTTCTTTTTGGAGGAAGGAATTAGTTAGGTATCTTTTGTTTACACTGACATCTAGCTCAGGATGAGCTTCTTGGTCCAGATCATCTGGAAGAGTAGCCAATGCTCAAGACTAGAAAAGAAAGAAAGAAGGGAGAGAGAGAGAGTGAGAGAGAGAGGAGGAGGAGGAGGAGGAGGAGGAGGAGGAGGAGGAGGAGGAGGAGAAGAAGAAGAAGAAGAAGAAGAAGAAGAAGAAGAAGAAGAAGAAGAAGAAATAAGGAAAGAAGGAAGGAAGGAAGAAAGGAAGGGAGGGAGGGAGGGAGGAAGGAAGGAAGGAAGGAAGGAAGGAAGGAAGGAAGGAAGGAAGG
>CAJQZJ010001558.1:5714348-5726484 GCA_907164525.1 Lophiomys imhausi
AGGAAGGAAGGAAGGAAGGAAGGAAGGAAGGAAGGAAGGAAGGAAGGAAGGAAATTTGGAGCTGGGGAAATGGCTCAGCTGTTTACTACACTGGCTGCTCTTTGGGGACCCTGGTTCAGCTCCAGGTTCCCAGTACATGCATGGCAATTCACTACCTTCTATATAGCTTCAGTTCCAGGGGTTCTGACACCCTCTTCTGGTTTCCACAGACACTGCATGCACATAAGCACTTACAGACATGCAGGCAAAACACCCATTAAATTTAAATAAATCTTTTAACGAGAATTTATAGCTCACTTGCATTAAATATATTGAATATATTCAGCTTCTAGGAGGAATCAGTGAAGTGCTTACATTAAGTTTAAATTTCAGCTCTGTTCTTCAATTTATCTAAATCTGGTGGTGGGTAATTTATCTATTTGGTGGTAGGATTGCTACTGATACCACTAAATAGACTCATAGCAAGCAGGGAAGGAAAGGATGAATGAAGGAAGGAAGGAAGGGTAGAAGAAAGGAAGGAAGGAAGATTTCTTATCAATGAATACTGCTTTCCTATAATTTAAACTCTCTCTGTGGCATAAGTCTACTGAACCTGGGAATGAGATTATACAAGTAAGTTAATGTTTCATAAAATTGCCATTAAAATGTCATTATCAATAAGTGGCTGGCTGGTATTTAATTTTAGAAACATGGCATCTAATTGTCTTGTATTATGAGTGTAAGTTGATCCCTGACACAGATCCTCTGAGATATAAGCATGAAGGTCACAGGTTTTGAACAGAGGATTGACATGAAATGGTGTGACTTAAGCCATTTCTTTTTCGAAGAGTTTTATTTTAAATTATATGTATATGACTGTTTTGCTTGCATGTATCTCTGTACATCATTTGTGTGTCTGGTGCACATGGAAGCCAGAAGATGGCACTGGGTACCCTGTAACAGATGATTGTGAGTTGCCGTGTGGGTGCTGAGAATCAAATCCAGATCATCTGGAAGAGTAGCCAATGCTCCTAACCACTGAGCTATCTATCTAGCCACAAAAAGCCATTTCATTTGAATAGCTGAGGATTTTGTAGATGCCAAGAATACCAAATGGTTTTATTGTTTGTTTGTCCTGTTTTTTTCGAGGCAGAGTCTCTGTACAGACCACACATCAAACAGACCAGTAGATAGTAAGATATTTGGATAGAAGCGGTTATTGCCCACTGGCTAATGACCTCGGGGAAGTATGTCAGAGACATTCATTCATATGGCAACAGGTGAATAAATGATTTAGAGATGGTTGAACAAATGATGCAAACTCAGAAGACTAAACCCTTCCTGACAGAAAGGTTCATCATCTCCATTGATTCAGCCAAATTGACTTCTCCTGATCAGTGTTTGGGGAATTCTAGGTTCCCTAGGTTCCCTAGGTTCCCAGTGGTCCTTCCCTGAAAAATGCCTTAGCCCTGCCCTGGGGAGGAGTGGGTGTGCTGTGCAGCCATATGCAAGTTTTACTGTGATGTTTGGAAATGGTGAAGTCCAAATGCTGAACTCTGTGCACCCCAGGTGACCCAGGACTTCGGGTAAAAGAAGCTATACTACGGTGGTGCAAAATTCTTTCCACAGGCAAATCGCCCTCATTGTCAGACAATCCAAAGTTAAAGGTCACCTTGGAACTGACGTTCCCAGGGACTGTCACTTCCCTCGCAAATGGTTCACAGTGAGAGCCCTGGCATCCCTTTCTGGCTGAGGTTTCTCCCTCAAGACCCACATCCACAATGCTTGCCCTATCTACAGCCTGCTTCCCAGTAGAACTCAGAAGAGACCAGTCAGGATGACCCCGCCCAGTCAGTTCAGAGAGCTATCTATCTGTAAAAGCATAGAGACACTGAGTCACATTGTAGGTCTTTCTCCAAATGCTGTTGTCAGCAGGAGTGATGGTTCCTGGAATGAATGCGCCACACTAGGGACCTTTTCTCTACCCTCAAGAAGCATGTGGTGTAATGAGGAAGACACAGTGAACAATGCTGAAGAGTTGGGAGGTATTCAGAAGGGACACACAGAGGCTGTGTTCATGTGGGACTGTATTTGCAGTTTGCTGAGAGAAGGTAGAGGAAGAAAACCATTCCAGATGAAAAAGAGTCCATAGAGCTGGTGTCTTAGTTAGGATTTTATTGCTGTGAAGAGACACCATGACCAAGGCAGCTCTTAGAAAGGCAGACATTTAGTTGGGGCTGGCTTACAATTTCAGAGGTTTAGTCCATTATATCATGGCAGGAAGCATGGCAACATGCAGGCAGACATGGTGTTGGAGGAGCCGAGAGTTTTACATCTTGATCCAAAGGCACCCAAGAGAAAACTGGAAATCCACACTGATGAAGCTTGAGCACAGTGACACACTTCCTCCGATGAGGCCACACCTCCTGATAGTGCCACTCGCTATGGGCCAAACATTCAAACACATGAGTCTATGGGGTCATACTCATTCAAACCAACTCAATGTCTCAAGATCTGGATTAAAGGTGTATGTTGATCCAGAAAAACAAAGAGAAAAACAAACAAAAACGTGTGTCATCTCACCTCAAGATCCAGATCAAAAACCTGTGCCTTCCAGCCTCAAGATTCAAATCAAAGGTATGTTGTCTTCCTGACTCAAGATCTGGATCAGGTGTACTCTCCATTTCTGGATTGTAGTTCATTCCAGGTATAGTCAAGTTAATAACCAAGAACAGCCATCACAGCTGGTATGGCTAGAGCACTGGCCTGGTACTCTGCATGACTGAAGAATCATACAGGCCAACGGTGATCCTGAGAGCCATACAAGGACTCAGGATTCTATATCAAAGCTACCAGTGAGTTCTGAAGGATTGTAGCTGGAGGACTGATCTGATAATATTTATTCATTCCTAATACCTTCCAGTTTTCCCTACGGTCCCTTGACAATGGAATCATGGAATTCCTTTTGGGTGACTCTGGAGAATCCTTCAAGGGTCTCAGAGCCTTTTTACACTGTTCTATAACATGCAGAGTTGCCTATGCTTCATTGGAGTTCCTAAAGCAGAGCATAGCTCTGGTGTTTTAAATGGAAAAAAAAAAAAAAAAAAAAAAGAAGGCCAAGGTCACACATCCATCTATATCTTGCCTCTTCTGCCCATGTTAGGTATTACATCATGCTAGGCAGCCAAGCAGGGTAATATCATTGCACATTCCAGAAGTGGGAGAGACAGAGTGTGAGGTGCTCAAAAACAAGCAGCTCTCTCCCTAAAATACTTTTTCACTGTAAGAAAGAATCTTTTTTTTTTTTCTTGAGAAAATAGAAATATATTGCTTGGTTGGATCACATATGGAGGGCTTTAGGTCTTTAGGTAAATTATTAATTCAGTTGATTTTCCTATCTATTACATTTCTGTAATGAAAACCAGCTAGGAGGTGAGAAGTGTTTATTTTAGCTTGTTGTTTCTGAGGGGACACAGTCCATCGTGTCAGAGAAGGCATGAAGCAGAGTGATCACATTTCATCTGAACACGGAAACAGAGGGAACAAGGTGAGGGCAGCCTATAAAACCTCAAAGGCCACCTTGAATAGCATACTTCCTCCAGTGAGGGTCCAGCTCTTAAAAGTTTCTTAGCCTTCCCAAACTGCACCAATAACTGGGGATTAAGTGTTAAAATACAGGAGCTTATTGGGGGACAGCTATAAGATGTTCCTATGAATGCATGAATGTGCGTCTATTCTGGTCCATGTGACTGGCCTGCATTTCTTAGGGTAAGGAATGGCACAGTGACAGAGCACAGTCAGGTTTCCTGTCCTCTCTGATATGCCAGGTAACACCCATGAAGGTAGAATAGGTTCTTCTAATAGGAAGTTCATTGTCTCCATAGACAGAGACACAGCACAAGTACACAATGATGGAAGGGCTTGGGCTCACCAAGCTATAAAGGGAGAGTGTAGCATGAGCTTGTCACACACACTGATTATCCCATGAGATCCCAAAGGAATGAAGAAGACATTGAAGACAGTGAAGGTGTGGACACGGGACCAAGTGCCAGCCAGTGCCAAGAATGCAAATGTGCAAATGTGCACCTCTCCCAGCTCAGGATCCTCAAAGGCGAGACCTCACTTGTCCCCACCTCTTCACTGTATCTGAGAAATGATGCATCAAAGATGAAAACAAGATTGACTACGGTAAAGTATCCCTGTGATTCCCTGCATCTACTTCATCCACTTTGACTCCAAAATTGTTGGGCTTCAAGGCCTGGTAGCAAGCACCAAGTCAGGCATAATCTTCATATGATTCATTTAGTGTTTCAAGGTTTTTTTCTCTCCTTTTCCTCATTATGGTTTGCCTTTTAGTTCTGACTCAGCACCTTTAGAAGTTACATGCCAGTGAGAATGGTTTTACTGACTGACCTGAGGGAGGGGAGGGATAGAAGGCAAACAGGGATGAAAGAAAAGAGCCTGTCACTTGCAGGCCAGTGACCCAAATGTGAAGAGAAGTTGTGTCCCCCTGGCCCGAGCTAGGAGAAGGTGAGGACAGAATGCAACATCCATCTTCTCTTATCTGCTCTACTGAATTCCTCCTGATTGCCTCATACGCAGAGAAACTGTTGCTGGAAACCAAGTCGTATGAAAACAGTGAAGGGCTCCTTGCAAGCCATACAGTGACTTTTGTGTTATGTCAGGCAGCTTCTGAGGGCCCAGGCCTGTGTTTAAGTGGTCATGGATTCTGCTTCCCAATGAATGTGGTGTTTCATTTTCCGAGGGGGAATGAATAACATTCTTCATTAGGAGTCTATATTTCAGGCCTGGTATCGAATAATTACAGGGCCGCTGAAAGCTTCCAAACAGAGTTTACCCTCTGCGACACAGCTTGGCTCGTGCTCCCATTTCAGCTACTTTAAGCTCTTGTAAACAGCATTCATTTTCCATTACAAGCTAGGAAATGTGACTATGTGCAACCGTGCCGGGTCCCTGGAGGGCGTCTGCTCTAGAGGCCGTTTCCTCACATCTCATTTGCTTTTGTGACTCTTGATGGTGAGGTTGAATAATCTCCGAAGCTCTCCACCTTCCCATCTGATTCTGTTCCACTAACTTATAAAGCAGTGACCTGCCTGAGGACTGCTGGATCAAGCAGATGTTTCCTGAGCAAAGACAGTATGCGTTTCCCCTCGTACATCATCTTGTGTAGGGGTGGGAGTGGGGCCTGGCACTGCTCTCCTGGGTTTGACATCATTGGGTGAGGTGGCCTGGGGGAGAATTTCAAAGCAGAGCAGCTTGGCCAGGGAAGAGCTCAGCTGGCAGTGTGTGCTGGGATTAACTGACCCAGATAGCAGGGAGAAAGAATCAGCAACTTAATCAAGTTCCTTCTCCCTCAGGAAGACAACAAGCCTCCCCACAACTTCCTGAAAACACACAGACTATGGGAGACCTTCACCACCCTTCCAGCCATGCACAGCTAGGATCATACCAACTATATGGCTGCCCATTCCCACTCCTTGATTTCCCTGACCTTGGTGTGAGGTTAAAGTAGGATGTCTCAACTAATTACAATGAATAGTGATAAGATTAAGTTGATCTGGGGATGTAGCTCATGTAGATAAGCAGAGAGCATGCTGAGTTCGAGCCTCAGAACCACATAAAGTTACTGTGGTGGTCCATGCCTATAATCCCATCAATAAGGAAGTTGACCAAAGGGATAAGAACTTCAAGATGCCACATGAGACACTGCCTCAAAAACAAAAACCAAACAAAAGATTAGCTGTCCCTTCCTTAAACAACATACAGGAGGCCAACTCACTCCCAAAATGTGTGACTTGGAATTGTCTTCTTATAGATCATTAGCTTAGGGATTTCAAGATTCAGGGGGGGAAATGCTATAGAGGATAGGTGACATTGATTTTCCAGGCTCCTCATAGAATGCCATTAAAATAAAAACAAGCAGACATGGTGCATTAGTCACCTACATGACATCATAAAGGAAATATGAGTGTAGAGCTGGAGATAAAGCGACTAGAAGTGTTTGCTGCTCTTATAGAGGACCTGAGCTCAGTTCCCAGCACCCACATTGGGTGGCTCATAACTGCCTGTAACTCCAGCTCCAGGGGACCCAATTCCCTCTTTTGGCCTCTGCAGCACACAGACACACACAGACACACAGACACAGACACACACACACACACACACACACACACACACACATGCATGGTCACCCACACACACCAACACAAGCTAAGCTTCTGGATTGCTCTTCCCCCAGCTCTGGTGCAGTGCCCAAGGCAGGCAGTATTTTCTCTTGGCTCTGGTAATCTGTTCTCGTGGTGGTCACTTCCTGGTGTAATGCCCTTCTCTCTGTGTGGGCTAGATCTGCAGACTTGCTTCTCGAGAAGAGAATAGGACAAAAGCAATGGGTAGGACATATAAGATCAGGCTGTAAACACTGGGCCTCCCATTGTTGTTTATGTTCTCTCCCTGGCATTTCTTACTATCTCTGGTAATACAGTTACCATTTACAAGCTGCCCTATGATGAGGCTAACAAGGAATGGAATGCAGCCTCTGGCTAATAGTCACCTAATAAGAGCTACGACATCAGAGGATGGCCTGGCAGGAATTGATTGTGTTGAGGTCCTGAGCAACTTAGAAGCAGAGTAGAAACTCCACTTCTACGTGGAGTTTCAGTGCCCTTGTGAGATGCCTTGTCAGAAGGCCTCAGTGAGCCATATGCAGGGCACATCGGAAGTACACTCACACTCATTGCAGATGGGAGTGGAAGGACCAACAGCATCCTCAATTGTACACATAAGGTGCTCTTATATGTCACTAACACCTAGGAATTCCCCAGAGTCCCAGGTTGCCCATTGTCATTTTATGACAGGTGTATGTGCATGTGGGGTTGAGTGTGGGTAACTGTGCATGTATGTGCGAGCATGTATATAAAGTGAGGTCATCAGTCAGATTGTTCATCATCTCCTCTCACAGGAGTTAGAGATGTGTGTGGCCAGTTTTGAGTGAGGACTGTTTTTCTTCTGCCTGTCATTTCAGCTGTGTTGTCTCAGCATACGTCTCTCTCTGCAATTTTATCTCACCTGTTTTCTACCCATTTCTGAGCCACGGTGATGCTCTAAATGTTGTGTCCTAGTTCATATGTGTTTATATATATATATATATATATATATATATATATATATATATATATATAAATACTTAATATTTAAGTATGTAAATAGCAGTACATATTCATATATTATATCCATGTGTAGCTATAAGTTGGTCTAATATCTTAAGACCAGTATTTCTACTTTCTTTTCTATTTGTCATTCAATTTGAAGATTATTCCACCTTCTTTAGTCTAAACACTTCCAGTTCCTTTAAGAATCTTACAATAATTTTTTTCTTTAATCAGTTTGTATTTGTGCACGTATGATGTTTGTGCTGGAGGCATGTGCGTGCCAGGCTGTGTCTGTGTAAACCAGACTAAAACTTTGTTGAGTTGTTTCTCTCTGTCCGTCTTTGTACGGGTTCCATGGATCAAATTTCCCAGTCCCTTATAATAATAGTCTTCTATGTTTTATCACTTAAAACTCTATCTTCATTGGGTTGGTACACGACTTTAATCTCAGCACTTGGGAGGCAGAGACAAGCAGATCTCTATGAGTTCAAGGCCAGCCAGGGTTACCAAGAAAAACCCTGTACTCTGAAAAACAAAAACCCTCAAAAAACCAAACCAAAACAAAGAACCCCAAAACCCAAGAAACCATTCATCCTGTATTCTAGAACCCCCATTTATTCAGCCTCATAGTTATATATATAGATGTGTATATATATACTATTTATTAATGTATTTATAACTTATATAATATATATACTATAATATTATACACAATATATTAAACATATTTATTCAACATTGAGAGCACTCATAGTACAATACAACTGCAATCTTTGTAATCTATTTCTTCCTGTTAACTCAAATTTGGATTTTAATGTTTTTAAGGCAGTCATGTGTACTATTACCTTGAAATAAAAAAATTCTCTCTACTAATTTCCCCAAATTTAAATCCATAAACTCTGCAAAGCCACAGCTTGTGTGTCCTCCACTGTGTAATGGAGGGCTGGCTGAAACAGAAGACTACCCTATACTGCAATGGGTCTGGCCAGGTAGGTGTTGAGCCCTCACTCCTTTTTTCAGTGTCCGTCAGGATTTCCTGGAAGACCAGCTTCAGGTATTCTTGTCCTTATCCATCTGACAACCTTCTGACACCCCAGTTCTTCACAGTGGTTCCTTACACCCACTGTACAGGTTCTCCTCTGTTACTAAAATGTCAAAGAGTGCCTGGGCTCCATTAGCTGAATCAAGTTGTCCTCACTGGGATGATCAGCCACGTGTTCACCAAAGGCGTCTAAGGGGCCAACTGTTTCAGTACCCAATCTGGTCAATGGCTACATAGACACACAAAACATTATCTTTGATTCCCTTCGAGCTAACGATACAGCATTTGAATTTTAGTAATTATCTATAGACTTGTAGTTGTAATTACTAGTGATCATACAGAAATTGCTTGTAAAATGTGTCAGGCTTAATAAGAAGCTCCAGCAAAAGTTTATTGTAGAATCTAGGTCATGGAGCATATGAGTATTCACTATCCAGTTCTTTTTAACTTTCCATATAAGAAAATATTGTCTAAATATCTAAAAAATTATGAAGAAGGCTTGTCCCGCCTTCATAAATTTTATTAGGTTTAGACTTCATGCACGGAAATACACACCCCATGCTCCTCTTAAAACCCTTGGTATAGCTTCCATTACCTACTAGGAACTTTATGATATTCCTGTCTCCTTCCAGGGTTTCTAGGAGAAACTGTCACAGCCTTGAAGGACAGTGGAACCAGGACTCCGACTCTGAGCCTAAAGCCTATGGGCTTTGTGTTTCCAGAGAAGTCACAGAGTGTTTACATTGAATAGTCATGTGCCTGATCCTTTTGTATATTTTCTACAAACCCAGCTCCACTTCCACCACTTTCTCCACCCACCTAGCTTCTGTATAACCTTTATTTCTTCCCCTAAGAATCTGAAGCGAGGAGTTAAGGCCCATTCACGTTCTTCTCTTCATTCACTCTTTTTTGTTTCACTTTACTGAAACAAGGTCTTTCTGTGCAGTCTAGGCTAACCTCTGCCTCAGACCTAAGTGCTCGGGTTCCAAGTACGCATCGTGGTGCCCACATTTTGCCTCTAGTCACTGAAAGTTAAACTTCTTAGAAACTCAAACCTGTTATATATTTTTGATGCTCATGTTAGTGAGTAAGGTCACAGACATGAGTCTTCCCACTGTCTGTAAGACTTCTTTTTTTTTTTTTTTTTTTTTTTTGGTTTTTCGAGACAGGGTTTCTCTGTTTAACAGCTCTGGCTGTCCTGGACTCGCTCTGTAGACCAGGCTGGCCTCGAACTCACAAAGATCCGCCTGCCTCTGCCTCCCAAGTGCTGGGATTAAAGGCGTGCGCCACCACCGCCCGGCTAAGACTTCTTTTTACTCAGGTATGGGATTGGTATTAGAAGTACTGTGCATATCTATCCGGATGGGATGTCACTGCTAAAGTTGTGAATGCTAAGTTCTGATTCCTCGGACCCTTTCCAGTTCCTGTCTTCAGTGTGTTTGCATTATCCAAGCGTTCCGATTTCACTTCCTACTGTGCTGTCTTCCTGCTTGTGCTCTCACCAAAATGTTGTGCATCCTTCTTCTTTTCCTTTTGTGGGGAGGAAGTCTGAGAAAAAGTCTCCTATAGGCCAACCTCACCTCAAACTTGCTCTAGACCAGAGGATGATTTTCAACTCCTGAGCTTGCCACCTCCTCCCAAGTGCCACGATTACATGTGTACAACACTATGTTTGGCTGCCATGAATCCTTTGAAAACAAATTCAATGCTACAACCTCCTCCCAAGCCTCCTTGAATTTCTTTTGTCAGCTTCTACCCATGAGGTCCCATTTCTAGCATGCTGTGTCATCAAATACCTTGCGTTTGTTTTAGTAGATGATAAGCACCGCTCACTCAAGACCCTTCTATCTTCTGATTCCTGCCAGCAACCAGCAGGCACTTACTAGAGGCCACTCACCGAAGTTTGGATAGATGAATGACTAAGGGTCATCCTCCTGGGACACAGTCTTTTCCTTCATGAATCGAGAGTCTCAGATGACGTCAAGAGCTTATTTCAGCACTGAAATGGTGTGACCTGTAGCCCTGTCTGAGATTAGTCGCTCATATAGATTGTTTACATTTCATCTATCGTTCTCAATGCCAGCACTTTTGCGGGGGTCATAAGCATCTTCATTTTAAACGAAATTCATTTGAGGGTGTATCTATGACTACTCTACAGATCTTTTCTTTTAATTTCTCAGTGGTTTTGTTCCAAGGATGTGGGTTCTGCTATATTCAGTTCCCCCAATGGACTCAATCCAAAAAACAAAAACAAAAACAAAAAAAAACCCATAAATGTGTCTCCTACTCTCACTGCCCATTATCTTAGCTTTTCAGGCTTGGATTTGTCCTTCTATTCCATTTTTTAACGCTGGAAGGGAGGCATGTCTGGGACTTATAAGATCCCTACCATATCATGTCTCCTCAACTCTAGGCTCTTTAGAGTAACAACCCTCCTGATCCTCTCTCCCCTTACCTCATTTCGAACCCTCTCTCCATAAGTGAGATGAGAATGATTTCCCGGAGCTAATTTCCCAGTTCTCTCTCGTAGTTCTTACTACTCTGTTTGGCAGTTGTCTGGTCATTTGTATGATTTGTGGACTGAATTGGTAGATTTGCTTGCTCAATGTTGAAACCCTAAAGCTTACCATGTGCCGGACACAATAGTTGCCTAAGCTAGTAAGCAAACAGTTAGTGAAGAGAGCAGCGCCAGCCCGCACAGGGAATGAACAGTCACAGATGTACACAAAGCACACCAAGAGTAAGTGTGTGAACACAGCTCACTCTACAGCTGCCAAGAACCTAATAACAGTGCTTCTCCCATGCTGTGGAGAGAAATGAAGCATTAGAAATGATGGCATTCCTCAAAGTTATTCTTCGGCCAGAGAGTGATAGAATTGAATGTGGGTTTTATCTGGCTCGGTGCAAATTAAGTATTGTCTTCATTAATATCACAGTGATATGCAATGGGTTCAGCAAAAGTGGTCCAAAAGTCTACGTGTAGATATGGTAAGAGTCTATATTTAAAAATTCAATTATTAAAACAAAGTCCTCACACGTTATTGTAATTTAATTCAACACAGCCATACTTAATATATGGCATGGAAGTCTTCCTCTGGTTATGTATGTTTCTCAAGATGTGACCACATGCACAGAACCATGTATGTGCACAATGTAGTGGTTTAAATTGTTTTGCATCTCTTGCTTGAGCTCAATAAAACTTGGGCAACTTTCCATCTGACACATCCATGTCAGCCTGCCAACTCACCTCCTGCACTTTATTCTCTTAGAGAAATGCTTTCTAATTTGTTTAGACAGCCTCCCTTTATGGGTATTTGGCTGATTTTTCATTGTGTTCTCTAGAAATAATTTGATAGCAGTTCCCGCTGAGTATACGCCTGTGAGTCCTCATTAAAGATTTTCTGTCCATCATTTCCTAAAACTAGGTTGTATTAGGGATAAGTCAGATGCAGTTTAAGTTGCGCTGACAGAAATTTACAGAATGTTAAACAAAAAAAGTTGGAATCAGAGGACAAAAGCACCGAAGGTGGGAAAAGTCACATCAATAAAAGTGCCTAAGAGCGTAAGTCACATTCCTTTATTTTTCCCAAGAAGTTTCAGCATTTCAACCCTTTGTGTGAGCCCTAATGACAAATTCCAGTCCCTGCCAAGAAACCACAAGTTATTTGTCAGTTTGTCTATTTATCTTCCTTCATGTCTCTCCAGCGATGAAGTCTCCAGAGGTTAAACACTCATTATTAATCTTACCACAAGAATCTCAGAAAACCAATGTTTGCTGCCCTCTGGTCCTTCATTTTAATGACTCCTCGCCACACACAGACCCTTCATTGTGCTATTCACAACTTTCTAGATGAAACCAAAGACTCAATTCAACCAAAGAAGACCAATTCTCTACAATTACACACACACACACACACACACACACACACACACACACACACACACA
>CAJQZJ010001558.1:5738041-5779970 GCA_907164525.1 Lophiomys imhausi
AGCAGTCTGTCTGCAGTTGGTGCAAGGGGTTTTTTCATGCCAAGAGAAAGGCTTGCCACTAATTCAACCATCTTACAGTGGAGGTTCTTCGATGCTTATCTTCTACTTGGAGTAGAATAGGGGGTGCTGTCAGGTGCTGATATGTCTCAATATCAAAAAAAAAGAAGAAGAAAAGAAAATCTTAATTTAAGATAACATCTTTGAATGCCATATTCTATCCAGGAGTGGTGGAACACATCTTTGATCCCTTCAGATGGGAAACACAGGTGTCTGATCCCAATAATTAGAGTTCAGAGACACACACATGGGATTTGGAGGGACCTAGGTTTGGAGGCTACTTACAAAAGGCCTTCTCGATGCAGGCAGATTGTCCTTTGGGATCTCAAAATATATACACTGGAGCTGGTTTAGCTCCAAGGTGACAGAATGATTTCTTCTTTAACCCGGATTGAAAGATAACGCTTTGTATGTTGTCGGAAGGCCATTGCATTTTTTTTAACGTGGACGTTCTGCTTGACCAAGGGTTTAGAGCCATCCTCTGGGATATGGTGAGCTCAACACTGAGTTTATTCCAGGTTTAAAGGAAATCCGACAGCCTTAGTGCTGACAAAATGTGTTGCTTATTTGTTTTATGTTCTCTACAAATCATTTTTACATCCGTTGTTTTACAATCTCCAAAATGCTGAGCAAATAAAGTAAATATTAGTGCTAATGTTGCTGTGCTAGCAAGAACACTGATTTAACTATGATGATAATGTTGGATGCAATTTAATAAGGACTCGCTCGTATAGCCTAGATTACACAATGCTTTCTTTAAAATGTGTTTATTATTATTCTGTGTGTAGGGGTATTTGCCCTGCATGATTTCTCTGTGCACCATGTTCATGTCTGGTATCATGTAAACTGGAGTTACACACAGTTGTGAACTGTGGGACCTGAGAATCAAACCCAGGGCTTCTGGAGGAGCAGCCAGTGCTCTTAACCTGCCGAGCCACAGTTCCAACCCCTATGCAATAGTATCTTTAGCACAACTATACCATTTAAGCCTCCTCCTTCCAAACACACAATAATTAGAGAACTAAAACTCAGATGTGTAAAGTGACTCCCCCAAGGTCACATGGCTCATAAACATCAGAAAATGTTTTGGGGGACAAGTCTTCTGTTTTAGGTTTTCCCATGCATACATCTCCAGATCTAATTCACAGAACACCTTTCCTGCCAGAATGGTTGGTACTCGTCACCTCCCTCAGAACCTTACCTCCTCTGTGAACAGTGCCACTACCAGCTTTGTGATTTTGGACAAACTATTTAACATGAGTTTCTTCATTCATGAAAAGGAGAGAATACTCCCAACCTAAAGATCAAGTAACTTAACCTGGGCAAAGAAGATTGTTCAGTTGGTAATATAGCTAGCTAGATTAGCTACTCCTTGTGACCATGAGGACCCAAGTTCAGATCCCGACAGACCACATTAAAAACTGGGCATGGTGACATGTTCCTGGAATCCCAGAAACGGTGAGATTAGGGATGGAGACAGGTACACCCCTGGAATCTCACCAGCTGGGTAGCCTAACCTGCTTGGCAAAGTGAAAGGCCAATGAATGCCCTGTCACTAGCAAAAGGTGAAAGGGATCCTGAGGGCCTATGCCCAAAGTTGTCCTCTGACATCCACATGTATACCATGTACAAATACCCATGTACACACACACATGCACAAACACACACACACAGAGAGACAGAGAAAAGCAGAGAGAGAGAGAGAGAGAGGGAGGGAGGGAGGGAGGGAGATGGGAAGTCAATAAAATATCCTACAGAAGATGTCTAAGACAAAGGGAAAGTGAAGACCCCTGGAAGGTCAGTCCTGGAACGAGCTGATGCTTGCCTGTCCTCAAAAAGAACAAGGGATTTAATTTGTGTTCCCTGGGGCAATTATGAAGACTTTCCAAGCAATTAGGTAAGAATAAGACATTTGAGCCAATTCAAATTGGGCATCTACTTCCATACATGTCTCCCAATACCAGTGAGATCTTGGTAATCTTAAAATCAACTAAGCAATGAGAAAAGAGAGGAAACACCTCTAACCCAGAGTCCTACCTCAGTCATCTCTAGCCTTGGGGAACAAAGCAGATTTCAGTAAAAGAGTTTTGAGACTATACTCTCTTTTTTCCTCTTTGGATCCAAATTTTTAAAAAGGAGAGGGCTATTTTCATATAAAAAAGATTACAAATGTTCCCTGAAATCCTTCAAAATAGTAGTCATTTTCTTTCTTTTTTTCATTTTCACATACATTTTATTTATCCAAAATGTTTAATTTTGTTCCTTTCTTTTTTTCCCCTTTTTTAAATGTTTATTTATTACTTCAGGTTACATCTCCATCATAGTACCCTCTTTCCACCCCTCCAAGTCCTGCCCTCCCTCCCTCTACCACTACCCCTTCCATCCCACTCCTCTGGAGTGGAGTGTCCCTACATAACATTCCCCCACCCCAGTTCAGCAGTCATATGAGGGCCAAGAGCCTCCTCATACACTGGGGGCCTACAAGGCAGCATCACTAGGGCAAAGTGTCTCATAGACAGGTAAAAAAGTCTATGTTCCTGTTCCCTTTGGTGCATTAGTTGTAGTACTATATGGCTAAAATCCATTTTCTTTTCTCTAAACAAACAACAAATTATTTGTAAATTGATTAAATTTGACCTTATTTTTCATTTCCTTGTATTACTGGCCTCCCAAGATTCCTTTGAAAAGATGTTCTGCATGATTTCACGTTAATCCTCTACAATGATGATGCCCCCATGGAATAATCAGAATCAGTGTCTCATTCTCTACTCTGCAGAAGGGAAAGAGCTGAGAAAACCTCATAACACATCCGGAACTTCCCATTGATGGTTTGCAAAGCTGGGAATAGAACCCACAGCTTTGACTTCATATTGTTTCTCAGAATCAGAGCTTCCTCGGGAGCTTTGTCTTGCTTCTCACCTGTTCTTAAACTTTACATTTATTTGTGTGTATATAATGCGTGTATTCATACATGCATGTGTGTGTATGAGTGTGTGAGTGTGTGTGAGTGAGTTTGCGCATGCATGCATATATGTATGTATATATGTACATATGTATGTATGTGTGTGGTGTGTGTGTGTGCCTATGTGTGCGTGTGTGTTTGTGCATACATGCATGTATGTATGAATGTATGTATGTATATGTGCATGGTATGTGTATGTGAAGTGTGAGCACACACATATGGACATGTTCTCATGTACATTCCTCTGAGTGCAGATGTTTCTGTGCCACAGAATGCCCTTAGAAGTTGAAAGAGAACCTCAGGTGCTGGTCTTTTGCCTTGTTGGCGGGAAGACCTCTTGTTCACTGCCACAAACAATTTGGCCCATAAGCTTCTGCAGATTCTCCTGTCCTCCCATCTTGCTGTGGGATCACTGGGGCTGCAGACATGTCCTACTGCTCCAAACTTTACATGGCTTCTTGGGATTTGAACTCAGGACCTTCCAACCTGTCACTTCTGCAATACGGGCTTTTCTAACTGAGCCATCTCCCTAAACCCTTGCCTTTAGTTTTGTCATCTTTTTGTTGTGGTACATTTTCCTGATACATCCTCAAGTAAACAGCTTTGCTTTGTGGAAACATTAAAGGCAAAATAAAAACAAAAGTAATGTAACTGCTGCTTTTTTTTTTTTTTGAAATTTATCTCCTAGTCTGTAGGTAGACAGACATTAAACCAATCAAAAAGCAAGGCCTTGGAATGAAGGCCCAGGGAGAAGACAAAAAAGTCCCACCTCTCCCAGGGGTGCTGGGCAGGTATGAGGTATTGCAAAGCGCTGTTAAAATAACTATTAGTATTAATGATAAATTCACTAAGTTTTTATTATAAGCAATACTTCTGTTCATTTTCCTATTAATAAACAAAGATGTTGAAATATGGGGTAATTTGTTGGCAGCCTTTTGGCCTTTTCTTGTTACCCTGGCTACCTTGAAAAACAATGGCCCTCAGTCATCCAGTTGGTCAGACCACCCAGTTCAAATGTACCAGCCTTTTGAACACTTCATGGATGTCTCGAGGAAACTGCATGCCAATGCCCGCTGCTTGGTCTGGCTTCTCCAGCTGCAAACCCAGGCAGACCTATTTCAAGCAATCTGTAGCAGACTTTTTGTTATCACAAACCTCAGTGAACTCTAGGTGACTCTGCAGCCATTTCCACCAGACAGAGAACGTGTTCCCTGCTTGTGACTGGTGGAAAAGGGACAATGCATGATTGGTGCAAACACACTCCTCCATTTGCATAAGACTTTCTGTGCCGTGCAAATCCCTCCTCTGACTGTCTACGCAGACTCTTCAACTTAATGAGCTACCTGACAGTACCCTCTTGTACTGCTACCTCTGGCATTAGGTGTTAGGTATTAAGCCCAGTAAAAGACTTCTCGAGAGTGGTCTTTTCTAGGCTATTTTTAGTAGAGTGGGCTGGAATGGTAAAGGACACCAGAAGCAGCAGAATGGCAGTAGCATCCTGAGCTACACAGGCAGTGAAGGAGCCACTTGGTAGATGAGGAAGAAGAGGCAGGGCCAAACAGTTGGCAGGATGAGCTGCAGAAGCAGCAGACAAGTTGGCTGCAAAACACATGCAAAAGAGGCAGAGCCCCAAGACTGGCGTCAGATAACCACGCAAGCAACAGCAGCAGTGTACGAGCACTAGTAACTGCCTCCTGAAAAGCAGCAGCAGCAACCGTAACCATAGCAACATGAAGCAATAAGCAGTTGGGGAGATAGGTCAGGGAAGCACCAAGAGGCATAGTGGGAATACAAAGAGGGAGAGAGCAAAAGATGAAGGACGGATGCTTGCAAAGTGCCAGAGAAGAAAAATTATGTCACTGACAGAGTTCCACATAACTGCCAAAGCCCCAAGAGTTATAACACCGGCTGCGGTCAAGGCCTAAGTTTTAACACTTATTTATTTATTACTATACTCACTTATAACAAACACCAACAATTTCTTAACTATTAATCCTATAAATTCCTACAACCCCTTTAACCTACCCACTAAACTTATTGATAATTATAACAACTACTTTCATAACCTTTTAGAATGATACAGTCTCTGGGGCAGGTCCTCAGTCGTCAGGAACACAGTCTTTGTTGTAGATTCTTTAATGCACTTAGCAGTCCTTTTTCTGGATCTCTCAGATGCAGGTTCGTCAGGGTAAGTTGGTTATTGCAGTCTCACCTTAAATAAGGCTTGATGCTTTCTTCTCTGTGGGAGACCCCAGCCGTCTGCAGGCCAACTTACTTCTTTTGAATCAGGAACTCAGCTGCTCTGCCTCAGTCCTTAAAGCCAGGCACAGTTTCCTTTAGGCCACTGTTCGGACAGATCAAACCCCTCTAGGCAAAAGCTGAGCCACAGGGTTTAGTTCTTGGCCTTTTGGTGTCTTGCTCAGGCTTTCTTTGCCCACCAGCTTCTTTCTGCCTCAGGGAAAGCTGGCCATCAAATGATGGCCAGCACTTTTTTCAGCAGGACTCTCGGAGCTCTCCAGCATCAGGGGCCTCTTCTTTTGGGCTCCATGCACTGTCCTTAAATAGGAGGAACTCTGTTTCAGCTTAATTTGGGCTCCGCCCACTTAGCAGCTGAAAACAATGTCAGGCCAGACACTTTGTTTCTTTAAGTCCACTAAGTCTTTCCTGTTTTTCTGACAACTTTGTTTTTCAGTCCATTGAGTATTTCCTGTTTTTCCTGACTTCAACCTTGTTTTTCAGTCTATTAAGTCTCCTGTTTGTTTCCTGTTTTTAGTCCACATGCTGATAATGATCTTCATGCCCCGAATTAAGAGACAGTATCAGAAACCCCTATATATTTTCTATATCTAATTTAATTTATCTAACTCCCTACACTAAGTAATCCCCTAAAGCCCCCTAGAAACTACAGTGTAGTTGCTGCTAGAGGCCAAGGCACCCTGACAACATAAAAGATGTAAAACTTGTAGAGATAAGTGTCCTGCTACTCGGGTCTATGAGAGGGCTACGTAGATACCACCTGCTGCTGCTGCTGACTGTTTCCTGCTTTACGACACCAAGAGATATCAACAGTGCTAAAGACCAACGCTCGAAGCCATTCTCCTTGCCTATCCGCAACTTCTGCCCAGGTAGAGATTTCAAAATGACACCAGGGAACTTTTTGGTAACAGAAAGACTGAGGAAACCAATGATTAAAAAAAAAAAAAAAACAACAGAAAAGGTCCCAAGAAGTGGGTAAAATATGGATCTCCAGTTTAGCCATTGGCCCAGGAGACCAGGAATAGGAGGACCGTCTCACCAAATGGTCGGTATTTCTATCAAAATCCTTCTATTATGACTCTAATGCACTCTTCCCCCATATTAGATACGTAGCCAAGGTTGTTCTTCACCATGCTCCTTTTGCCTCAGTTTCCTGAGTTTATCAGCATACCTACCTCTCTAAGGCATTTTATTACCTGTATCTGCTTTCATTACAGAAAGGAACCTGCTTACTCCCTGTTCCCTCACACTGCAGAACCTGTAATAGCTTTCCCACACCCTTTCATAAAAAATAGCAAACTCCCTCTGCACAATTTGAAAACATGATGCTAAGGATCAGAAGCAACTTGTTGGAATTCTTCCACAGGATCTAATAGAGGAAACTTCTTGGGAGTAAAGATAAAACCATATGTTGAACTTATAATTAAAGGTTAAGACAAAGAGTGACTAGGACCTGAGAGAGTTAGTGTCTGACAGATCAACAAATTGAAAGTCTCGAAAACTTGGAAGTTTCTCTCTCTCTCTCTCTCTCTCTCTCTCTCTCTCTCTCTGTGTGTGTGTGTGTGTGTGTGTGTGTGTGTGTGTGTGTGTGTATTCACACATTTAAGTATATGTATATGTAAGTATATGTATGTATATGTGTATGCTGGATAGTCTTATGCCAACTTGACACAAGCTAAAATTATCTGATAGGAGGAAACCTCATGCCTCCCTAATGTCCAACTATAAGGCATTTTCTTAATTAGTGATTGATGGAGAGGGCCCAGCCCACTGTGGTGGGATCATGCCTGGGCTAATTCTGTAAGAATGCAGGTTGTATAAGAAAGTAGACTAAACAAGCCGTGAGGAGCAGCAAGCCAGTAAGCAGCACTCCACCTTGGCCTCTGCATCAGCTCCTGCCTCCAGGTTCCTGCCCTGCATGAGTTCCCATCCTTATTGCTTTTGATGATGGACTGTTGTATAGAACTGTGTAGGAAAAAAAAAAAAAAAAAAAACCTTTCCTCCCCAACTTGCTTTAGCCATGCTGTTTCATCACAGCAATCGTAGCCCCAACTAAGATAATGTGTATGTATGTATGCATATATACATATGTGTATTGTATATGTATATGTGTGTATGTATGTGTGTATGTGTATGTCTGTATGTGTGTGCTGTGTGTATATGTGTGTATGTGTATATATGTGTATGTATGTCTGTATATGTACATGTGAATGTATGCATGTGTATGTGTATGTTTGTATGCGTGTGTATATGTATAGGTGTGTGTGTAATTATACTCCAGCTGCAGTGTTTATCAGAGTATATCTGGGCATGATGGACAGATTGTGTAGAGATGTTCGCCACACATTAAATTTCCTTTTTATCCTCCTAGCCATTATTTTAATCCATAAATATCTTGCAAGACTTCATCTATTTTTTTTGCACAAAATTATATATGGCCACCCAGGTACAGTCATCATAATTTGATCTGATGCATGAGAAATAACTATTTATCGTTGTTTCTATCATTACATGCATATGTATTTGTCCCAAAGGAATAAAAACTAATCAGAGCAGAAATAAGAACTTGGTGATCTTGGAAAGTTTCTAAGGACTCAGCATTCTAAGTGTGCCGATTAGTTTCTATTGTCAGTTTAACACAGTCTAGAACCATCTAGGAAGAAGATACCTTAACTGAGGAACTTCCCAGATCAGACAGGATTGTGGCCATACTTGAAAGATTTTCTTGTTGTAAGAGGATCCCGCCAACTATGGGCAGTGCCATCCCTAGGAAGGAGGAACTGCATGGTATAAGACAGTTAGCTGTGTGAGTCACTGAGCAATCTGGAAATATTGCTCCTCAATAGTTCCTGAATCTGGATTCCTGCCTTATGTTCCCTGACTTCTGCAATATTGGCTCGTGATCTGGAAGTGCAAGTCAAAAAGATTCTTCTCCCCCTCAAGTTGCTTTTTGTCAAGAGTGATTTATCACAGGAAGAGAAAAGAAACTAGAGCACTACTCATCATTCTAGAAAACACATATTTAAAAAACATATACCATGCACTGCCATATCTCCCAAGCACTTTTCACACATTTTTTTTATTTAATCCTGACAGCAACTCACACAGTATCTTTTATTGCCTTATTTCACATGTGAGATCACCAAGTTCTAAAGACGTTCAGTGATCATCCAATCTTCTTTTACTTAAGTCACTCTGACATTGGTCTTTGAGGCGTCCCCAAGCTCAGGGCAATTTCCCATCAGCATCCTGGCCTTACTCGGTTGCCAAAGAGGTAGATGTTGACTCCGAATCAGAGCACAGCACCTGGCTAGAGAACATCGCTTGTCAGATGATTCACACTTTTAAATCAAAACAATAAAAACCTTGGCTACACAGCTATACTTCCCAAGTCCAGCTGGGATGTGCTCACCGTGGTTCCAAAGCCCATTTGGGTGATATTCCAGCTTGAATAAGCATAATTTGCACAGCCAGTCATCAAAGTTCTTCACGGAGGTCTTGTGATCAGCTCTAGTCAGGCGACTGCCAAAAGCTTGCTCATGTTTTTGGCGAGCTGTCCTGCCACTCTTTGCTCAAAGTGGCATAAAGGGAGGGTGTGATGCCTTCTCTAGTTGCAAACCTAAGCTAAAAAGGGAAATCTGTTTAAATTCCTCACCCTGAAGTCTTGAGGCAACTTATTTACTGAGCCCTTACCAGGCATCAATCATTTTCAAGTATCTTAAATATCTCAAGTATCGTCCCAGTAGCCCTGAGAGGTGGGTGTTGCTGTCTGGGATTTACAGGTAGGGAAGTGGATTCGGATGTGCAGAGTAACTTGGTAAAGGTTTCCAGTCTATAGTATGGAAGAGTGTGATTCTAAGTTCCCTGCCTTTGTATCTACATTGGAGCACTTCCAGCTTTGAAGTAGACAAAGTAAAGAAAGAGTGGAGAAGTAATATAATACCAATAAATGTTAACAGTTGAAAACATCCATCTGTAACTTAGTGAATTATATTATTGAGCTTCCACTCTATGGTAGGCTCACTCTACAAGCATGTCTTCACTTTTCCCGCACAGTGGCCATAAGAAGTGGACGTGAGCATCTCCACATGTTATAAAGGAAGAAAAGACAGGTCTTTGGTCTTCAGTGAGATCACCTAGAGAACATCTAAAGTTCAACCACTTTGAACAGTATGTTAGAAGGGCAACATTGCCAGGGGACATTGCCAGAGACACCCAATCACCTTTTTTCAACTTTGACCTCCATGTAAGGGGGGTGACTTAGGAAAGTTGCAGGTCAACTCTGAGGTAGGGAATGGCTTTGTGATTATGCATCTTCCCTAGGTGGTCAAGGTACCCAGGCTATAGACTTGTGTCATTTGGACCTTATCATCCCACTTTATTGAGAATAAACTGTGGAGGACATCACGTGCTTTCTTGAGTCTTCAACAATTCACACACTGAGGTATGAGAAGGCCCTGTGGTTAGAAAGAGATCTTAGTCATCCTTTCTGGGTGAAGATCAGATACTCTCCTCCCCACCCAAGGTCATAAGAATACCATTCTTCTTTAGGGCAGTGGGCAGCTTCAATCAATCTAGGGAGTAGAAATGTCTCTTAGAGAGCAGAACTGAGCCCAGTCCATCACTTCTTGCTGACAAAGAACTTGAATTGCCTCTTTCAAGAATAGAAGAAGTTGGGGCTAGAGAGATGGCTCAGTGGTTAATTGCACTGGCTGTTCTTCCAAAGGACCCGGGTTCAAGTTCCAGCACCCACATGGCAGTTTACAGCTATCTGTAATTGCTGAGCATGGTGGCACACGCCTTTAATCCCAGCACTCAGGAGGCAGAGGCAGGTGGATCTCTGAGTTCAAGGCCATCCTGGTCTACAAAGTGAGTCCAGGACAGCCAGGGCTACACAGAGAAACCCTGTCTCAAAAAACCAAAGAATAGAAGAAGTGGATGGTAGAATGAAGATCAATTTTATAATAAGCTTTTAGCATATAAAATTTAAAGAAATGAGCAGGGCCATTTTGTGTATTTATGATTTATTAGACTTTTTTTTCTTTCCTCTATCATTGAAACGATGTTCAAGTGATAAATAATCATCTTAAAAAGAGTTTAACGAAGGGATACTCACAATGTCCTTTCGTTGTGCATGATTCTTACTAATCTTTGCTCACGTATCATCTATATTTATGTATTTAAAACCAGAGAATAGTGTTTTTATGTGGTCTAGCTTTTCATTAAAATTTCTTCCAAAAACACAATTTAATGTGTGGCTCCCTAGGCTTCTCTCCCGTCTTTGCATATATTGTCATTCTTATTCTAAGATTTTAGTTTACTCACATTCATTCTAGAGATTGGATCAAGTCTGGAATTGGTCACATGTAAATTTGTCTACTCTACTGCACATTCCCATTAAAGAGAAACATTTATTATTACATGAGAAGAAAAAGCAAAAGGGGAAAGAGAAGATAGAAACAAAAGGTTAAAGTGAGTTTTATTCTAGTTTCTAGGTTTTTTTTTTTCAAGTTATAAAAATTGAGGGTGAAGAAACACCCATAAGGCAACAAACAGCTGTGACCCTGGGATCCTTGGCTGGCACCCAGTAGCTGCTCCCAGGGCAGGCACCCTTGGCTATGCTACAGTCCTACAGAGGCTGGACAGAGTAGGGAGAAAAGAAATACTCTGCATACCTTGGCATCTGGGCCATCACCAATGCGGGAAATAGGTCTGTGTCACTCAGCTGGTGGCATCATTGCCTTTGCTGGGGAGGCCAAAGGTTCAAGAGCCACACCAGAAACATGGCAGCTTCCCAAAGCTGACTCTTGTTTGCACAGCCATGGAAGGTGGAGAGCAGTGTGCACTGGAAAGGGAAATCTCTTCCATCGCCACAGTCACCTCTAGAACATTTTCATTGCTTCCCAACAAAATTGCACAATTGTGAAACACTACTCTCTAGTCGGTCCTTCTGTCCTTCCAGCCCTAAGAAAGCATGAGTCCAGTTTCTGCCTCCATGGATTTGCTAATTTAAGATGTTGCCTATAGATAGAATAATGATTCTTTATGAACACCCTACTATTCACCCAGGGAGCCTTGCAGGAGACCCTGTACTTGGAGGTATTTTAGCAAGGTACTTGTACTAGGAATATTTGGTGACCATTGTAGGATCAAAATAATCTACGATTAGGCATCCAGACAATCTTAAAAGAAAGCTCCCTAGCCCTCGCCACCAGTACCCAGTGCATGACAATAACCTTGCTATTATCAGAATGGAAGGGTGACTGAGGCTCCATGGTCTCTTGTACTGTCATGCTATAATCTGGGCAGTGCACGCTCAACACATCAGAAATCGATTCCTTAAGTGAATGGAGTTCTCTCATGAGTTGGCACATCACACTGCATGTTAACAGGCAATAACACTAAAATGCACTAAAGACCATGTAATTTATTCCCAACATGTTGTTATTCTTTCCAAAGCATTAGCTTTGGAGCAGAATGTTTGCTAAATGTTGTCTTTATTTCCAATGCTTGGGGTAAAGAGCATATGCAACCGATGACTGAGAGATAATTGGCCACTTTACAGTTCCAACCTCAAATGAACTCCCCTGTCTGGGTTGATTTCCTGGTAAAAAGATCCTGTTTTAATAAAATGTGAAAGCTGCAAGGAGGATGGAGGTACAAATCCCAGTGTGTCCTGTTAGATAAATGACCAAGAGGAATAGTTCTCAAAACCACGCGTGTAGACAGAATTAACAGAAAGCCCAAGGAAAAATCCCTCCACTGGTTTAGTTTTCAAGTTTAAATGAAAATAACATGTGTGCCTAACAGCCCAAGGTGTTCCAAGGCTTGGAAGAAATTGGCGAGGATGAATACCAAGAGTTTTGGGAGGTCGTTTGGTATTATCATCCCACTTCTGGCCTAAGAATCTTTACTTGGAGGAGAGGCAAAAGGTAGCCTTCCTAAGGCTGTGTCTCAGTGTCACAACCAATGGCCCAGCAAATTCCCTTTGAATCTGAATGGTCTCCAATATGATAAATAGGTTCTGTGTCACTCAGCTGGTGGCATCATTGCCTTTTCTGGGAATGCCAAAGGTTCAAGAGCCACACCAGAAATGTAACAGCACCTCAAAGCCAAGGCTTGTTTGCACTGCCACGGAAGGTGGAGAGCAGCATGCCCTGAGAAGGGGATTCTTGTCCATAGCCACAACCAACACTAGAATATTTTCATTGCTTCCTAAAGAAATCCCACAATCTTGAACCAACCCTCTTTCAGTTGGCTCATTGTACCTGAGCTGGCATTTGGTCTAGTAGCCAAACTACTACTTTATCTAGGAGTTGAAGAAATGAACAACTCATGCTCTTAGCCCAAAGGTGGTCTCAGGCCTTGACAATGGGTCCCTGGATTGGGAGAAGTACCTAAGAAGGTCAAGTTTTCCAATAAGCCAGGAGATGCTTTTGGTGAGTGGCTCACGGGAAGCTCTTAGGTCCTTCCTTACATCATCATCTTGTCTAAGGTTAATCTGAGTCACCTGCTAATTCTGGGTTATGTTTTATAGTGTAAAAGAGTGTCTTATTGTATTAAGCACGTACCACACCCGAGTCCCCTGGATTTAGGGTAAGGTCTTTCAAGAGAGGAAAGGAATATATCCTAGAGAGCTCAATGGATTATTTAAGAAATATGAGGTAAGAACCACAAGTGATTGGCTACAAGGAAAAAAGGAGAGGGTGGAGGAAATAGCGTGGTGACGCATGCATTCTAGAGTAAGGAGAAGAAGAGCTAATGGTGAGAAACTGGCTCTTCATCCATGAGAAATGAGTACCAAGTGGGTTCTTGACATAAGAGTAGGCAATGGATAGGAAGTTAGGGGATGACAGTTGCGTGAAAGAGGTGGCTTTGTTGAGGATAAGGGACCAGTCGGTGAAATGTAGAGAAGTAGAGACGGTGTGATAGTTCATGTGTCTTGGGGGGCTGGGTGTGTGCCTTTCTAAAGAAGAAGCCAGACAAAATGGCAGCTTGGATTGGAAATGAAATAAGACATACCTCACCAGCTCCTCCTCTTGGTGAATGACAGCTGAGACCCCAAATTCTAGCTCAGCATTTGTAACTCTATAAGGGTCATCTCTTCTACTCCCAATTAGCCAATGTGATCTTTTTTCTTCTGTCAAAGGGGGCCAAATATTTATGGGGTTACTTTGGGTATATTTAGCCTCAAACAGGAATGATGCCTGGCATAAAAATGTGCTCATAAAATATTTGTGGAATCCAACTGGGTATAAGAGTGAAAAGGAAATTCTACTGTCTGAAAAACAACCTTCAGTTTTCCAAACACCACTGGCTGCCAAAAGCAGTCTAGGACACCTGGGAAGAGGAGGAAAGGGATCTGAGTCCCAACGAAGAGTGACAGGAATCCAGACACCCCAGAACCAGGACAATGCAATCTAACAAGGCAGAGCAAAGTGGAGGTGTGCAGCTTGTGCCAGAATAAAGGTGTTGCTGGGGCAGAGGGTGACCAGAAGGGAGGAGGTGACAGGAACTTTGTTCAGAAAATGCTACAGGAATTCTCAGCAGCTGATAGCTTCCCTCTTCCTCCTGTTTTCCTGGTGTCCAACCAGGCATTGGAAGGAATTTTTTGCTGTATGATAGGAATGACAGCAATTTTCAACAAAAGCCCTTAACAAACTTGGAGAAAGGAACTTGCTTTACCTTCTCAGAGCATGAACAACCCCACAGGTGATAGTGAGCTAACAGATGATCTGGTAAATGTGTTCTCCCTGAAATCAGGAATAGCATAAAGGTGTCTTCTTTTACTGAATCAATTCAAAATGACACCAGAGGGTCCGGAGAGATGGCTCAGCTCTTAAAGGCGAGGCTCACAATCAAAACTTCAAAATGGTATTGGGGTACTGGACACGACAATTATGCAAGAAACAAAAAGCAGATTGGAAAGGAATAAGCAAAACAGTCTGTTGTCAGATAATGTGATCTTTGTGCGTGTGTGTGTGTGTGTGTGTGTGTGTGTGTGTATGTGTATAATTATGAAAAAGGTTGGAAGTTGTCAAGTTCCTGGCTACAGAGAGTAATCAAAATAACATCCTAATGGCACAAGGATAGATACACAAATCAAGAAAATAGAATTGAATATCCAGAAGTAAATTGTCTCAGTTATAATAACTTGACCTTTCTCCACAAAAGAGGTCAAGAAAATTCAATAGGGAAAAATACTGCTTTTGGCCAGTGGTGCTGGGACACCTGGACCTCCACGTGTAAGATAATAAAGTCGGACTCTTACCTCTTTCTTGTCCACACAAAAGTAACTCAGAGTGGACCAATGATCTAAATGTAAAAGCAAAAACTACAGAAGCCTCAGAGGAGGTGGAGAAATTTCATAACATTGGATTTGGCAATGGTTTCTTAGATAGGGCACCAGAAGCGTAACAAATAAATAAGAGGGAAACAAGATACTCAGCCAAAATTAATAACCTTTGTCCTTCACAGACTGACTGCCTTAAAGAAAGTGAAAACACAACACAGGGTTGGAAGAAAAGATGCACAGCTTATTAACCCACAGGAGGCCTCACTCCTCTGGTCCTGATGCTAGAGAACACCACCACAGCATGGTAATAAATAAATGGCGGAGGCTTGTCACAGTGTGCAGGCTGCAGGCCTGTGACAGCAATGCCATCAGTCAAGGTCTGGTAGTACTTCCTTCTGTTCCTAAGATGATGCCTTGTTGCTGTGTGCTCGCTCTTCTGATGAGACAGAAAGGCAAGAGAAAATGAAATCTCCCTTGCACCTCCTTTAAAGGGGGTTAATGTCACTCACGAGAGTCCCACTCTGGTGACTTGATTGCTTCCTAAGCACCCCAACCTCCTGAAACTGTCACATTCCTGATTAAGTTTCAGCATGTGAATTGACAAAAATTTTTTTGAGACACATTGAGACTACAGCAGGGCCTGTATCCAAAATAGATAAAGAACATCCTAACTATGAAGTGGAAGCCAAAAATCCAATTAAAAGTGCCAAAGAACTGAGTAGATATTTCTTCACAGAAGATGTGTTAATGGAAGGCAGACAGATAAAATATGATCCATGTCTGTAGCTATCAGGAAAATGCAGACTAAAGCTCCAATGGGTGTCACTTCACACCCACTAGGCCAGCTCTAGCCAAACACACTGAATGACAGCAGGTGACTAGAATAATGACTAGGACTACAAGGTAACGTAGTCCTATACACGGCTCAGCAAACTAGAAAACAATGCAGTCACTTCCAAGAAAACACCTGGTATTTCCTTGAAAAGATTACACACAAAGTCGATAGAAATCTACTCTAGGTATGCAACCAAGAGGTCTACACAGAAACTTTAATATTCACATTTAGTACAACTTGTTGTTGTTGTTATAGCTAAGTAATGTCAACAACATCAAGTTCCAATAGCTGGTAAATAAGCTGTGGTATATCCATACAATGGAATATTACTTGGTAATAAAAAGAAATAAATCTTACATGGTATGTGTATGAAACAGAAAAATATTCCATTGGTTGAAAGTCAGACAAATTGGCAAAGACCAGCTTAATAGGAGCCTGGTACTGGAAGTGAAATTTATTACATCATTGTACTTAGATGAAATGTCTAGAATGCAAATCCATAAAGACAAAAGAGTATACTAGTAGTTGCCTAGGATTTAAAGAGACTGTTCACCAATGCTAGTGAAGTTTTGTTTGGGGATGATAAAATATTTGAAACTTCTTGCTGTGTGCATGGCAATGCTGACTTAACTCTGAACATAATAACAATCACTGAGTTGAAACTGTGAGTTGTATATGTTTTTAGTTCTATCTCATAAAACTTATATAAAAATAACAATACTGAGGTCAAAGGCTACAGCTCAGTGGTAGAGCACTACCCATCAGTCTAGCACATGGGAAGTCCTGCATTCAATCCACAGTACTAAAATGACAAAGCTGACCCTTATGGACTGAACGCTTTCTAAATGCCAGGCACTGTGCTGAGCTAGATAATTTTACTCAGCAACTATGCATCTGCCAAGAAAGTTTATTGTCTTTATTCATAAGGGGGAAACTTGAGTTAAGAGGTGGTGACAAGCTGGGTGTGGTGATGCTTTTAAACTCAGCACTTGGGAGGCAGAGGCAAGTGCATCTCTGTGAATTTGAGGCCAGCCTGGGCTACATACCAGCCTCAGGATAGTGAAGGTTATGTACAGAGAGGCTCTGTTTCAAAAAGAGTTGTAGGTGGGGACTAAGAGACTCACAGTGAGAGATGAGACCATAAATTAGTGAGCTGAGATCATCAAATGGGAGTTAGGACTTTGATCCGTTTCTGACTCACTTTGAGTTTTTAAGGTTCCTACAAAATGGTCTTGGTTAGATCTTGCCAGCCCTCTTACATTCCCACTCTGAGACACTCATATCACTGGCCAATCACTCAACAGCCAAAATCAGTAGAGTCTCAGAGAGTTCTTAAATTCTCACTACAAAATTGGACTAAGGTGTTTTGGGTCCCAGTGATGAACTGTGTTGTCTGGCCTATTGCTTGCACACTTGTGTTTGAAACTGAATCTTGTTACTCTTGGCCCTATTTGCATCCCAGTACCAAGAAACAAAAACATGAGAAAAGTGTTGGGTCCATGAAAATTAAGTCTCACCAAAGAAAGCTTGGATGCTTCTGGGGAAAATGCCTTCAAAGCAGATGGATTCTGGTTCCTGTTTGGGATTAGCAACTAAGGGAGAAGGAGAAACAAGAGCTAAAAAAAAAATTTAGGAGATTTGGCTGAGTCTGACAGAATCATATCTTGACTGTGGTCCCTGCTTCAACAAAGTAACAAGCAGCTACAATGACCCGGATGTGAAAGAAGCCATTGGCAGGACTAGGTTTTATGGAAAGTGGCACAGTGGTACCCTTGTCACATGGAGCATTAAACTTGCAGTATTAACTGTGAACAGGGTTATGTTCATGGGGACGTTGAGAAAGAAGTCAAAAGAAAGAATATAGCCACAGAGGGAGGAAATATCTCTTTTCATCTGTTCTGTGTGGCAGAGAACAGAGGCTAGAGGGTCGTGTCCTCGGTTTGTTCTAATCTCATTATTTTGTGGACTCGAGAGTGATTACTGAAAATTCTGTGTCTTCAATTACTCTCATGCTTTGGTCTTTCCATTGGATTCTTTAGTGTCAGAGCAGAACCAAATGGTGTGTTCAAGCTCAGACATGGCCTCCAGTTGTCAACCTGTCTCGGTGCTTTGCAATGCATTAAGAGGAAGGAACAGAAAGACGATGGTGAAAGTGAAGAAAAGAGCTGAGTTCCTGCTGAAACAGGCAGAAGACTCCATAAGAATAGGTGGTAGTGTTTGAAATTGTCATCTCCTATAAGCTCTGAATGCATTGAATTAAATCTTTGATTTACAAGAGCTATTTAGTATTCACTATAGTCTATGTGCCCCAAACAGTACATAAAACAGACAAATTTCCTTGCCCTCCTGTTGATCACATTCTAATGGATGGCATGTCATTCAGAAGATAGCATGTTAACTTACCGTTGTTGTTTTTCTCCCAGGTGCATGGGTGTCCGAGGCAGGGCCTCACACATCACAGGCAAGTGCTCTCACACCTATCTACATTCTCCGTCCTGGCCTCAATTTCCAGAAGTTCTAAAAGGTCAGTTGTTTAGCTGGACCAGAGAACAATTCAGATTTTCTCCCATAATTTCTTCTCGCAACTTTTACCCTACTACTAGAAATATTTATTCTATTTTGGTATAAAGTTTAGCATTGGCTATTATACTGCCACTCCAGAAAGGAACCATTGTCTTTGTGGTTTGCTTTGATATCCTGTAATCAAAATCAAATTTTCTAAGAAGGGGAAAATGATTTTATTCTTCTAAAATATTCCCTCCCAAATGGTGAAAACAATAGAGATTGCAAAGAGTTTACATTAATATATAAGCAAATATTCCTTTTCAGGAATATTCCTTTTTCTTTCTTATATCATCTATGAATTTATTTGTTTGTGGGTTTTTTTTTAATTCACAGAGGAAGGTAAATTTGAAAGTAAAAGAGAAATAGAAAATTGAAGAAAAAACTAACTTGCAGCCTTGGATTTTTTTCTTCAAGACAAAAATGTCAGCATCATATATTAGTTTGTGGTAGTATGAAATTTCAATTCTAGTGTATCTTGACCTAGGTTAAGGGAGATCCTACATGGTATCTAACACGGACATGACTTTGGGAACTGGAGAGGCCCAAGGTGTCAGTAAAGTGTTTGTTATACAAACATTAGGACTTGGCTTTGGATCCTTAGTACACATGTGAAAAAACAGTGGCAGCATACCCTTAAACTTGCAGTTCTGGGTAGGCAGAGACACCAGGACCCCTGATGCTCACTGGCCAACTTGCCTAGCCAAAAAGAGGTTCAGGTTCAGTCAGAGACCACACCTCAAAGAATGTGGAGAGTGATTGAGAAAGACACACACACACACACACACACACACACACACACACACACACACACACCAGACACAGATTTTTTAATTCTGCATTTGTCTCAGCCTTTCTTTCTTTCTTTTTTTTTTTTCCTGGTTTTTTGAGACAACGTTTCTCTGTGTATCCTTGGCTCTTCTGGACTCACTTTGTAGACCAGGCTGGCCTCGAACTCACAGAGTTCCGCCTGCCTCTGCCTCCCGAGTGCTGGGATTAAAGGCGTGCGCCACCACACCTGGCTCCAGCCTTACTTTCAATGCTGCTGCATCCTGTATCTTCAACTGGTTGTAACTGGTTCCATTAATACTCTCCTACTGGAGGATCAATCATCTGCTCCTGAGCTTTTCCGAATGAACAAGAATAATGTACCGTGATTCCCCATTCTTGACTGATTTGTTAACTCCACTAACCGGACCCAAGACTCAGTGGATGACAAAGGGGTTCCCAAGCAAATAGCTGGTAATTAGGTCTGAGAACTGCTGGTGGTGCTGATGACCACGGTGCCCGGAATAAATGTGGGCTCAGCTTCCTTTTCATGCCTGGTTTCCCTACATCCACTTAGTTACAGAATGAAACTGCATTCCCAATGATTCTGTTTCAGGTGAGCTGTTAACTTAACTAGTCTACTAGCCCCATTCTGGAGATCCTAGCTCCAGTGACCCAGTTACTAATCCTGTCTTCTTGCTTAAGATAAGACCTCATACTGTGTGCCTACCTGGTGCCTGTTAGAGTGTTCTTTGTCCAATAATTTAATCCTAATCAATACTTCCACATAGAAGCTATTATTATGGTCATTTCCAAAAGCAAGATGGAGATGGGCGTAGACCTAGGGGTCATGAGGGCAAGCTGATGCCAGCATCTGAGCTATCACAATGTGCATGCCCACCTCAATGTCTACCTTGTCTATTTCAACATCTATGTCTCCAGCTAATTCATGCTCAACTATAGCCCAGACTGTACTGTAGACAGCAATGCAAAATTTCTAAGGTCAAATCCTCAAACCCTGACCATCTGTAATTGAATCTTCTTTATAGTGAGAGGGAGACATTTGGTGTCAATATTTATTAGGGCTGCTAGATATTCTTTAGGTGGATTGAGCCCTAGCTATAGAGATAGACAGATCTGGGCTCAATCCTCTGGAGGAAGTCAAGAATTTGAAGCCAGGAGTCACCTAGAGAAGCTCTCTGGAACCAAGAACAGAACCTATTAAGCCCCCTCTTGAGACAGTTTAGGATCCACATTCCTCTATTCCTTGCTATAGGCAGAATATTGCACTGATTTTGGATCATTACCATAATGCTGTTCTTCAACAATGCTGCACTTTTCTTTCATCTTTATTCTAATCATGCCTTGAAAGAACCTCTAACATTGAAAGTAAAAATGAGTTTATAGCCGAGAAGGAGGAATGGGGAGAGAAAATAAAAGTGAAGCTAAACAGAAACTGTTTGGTGAGCCAAATGGCTTCAGGCAAGTCAGCTTATCCCCACCAGGTGCATAGATGACTTTTTAATGCCTCTGTTTTCATGTTTAAGGAAGAGAAAATCTGTCCAAACTCATGACTCGCTGTTCAGTACAGAGGATACTAGACACTTGACCTTTTGATCAATGTCCTGGCAGAGTACGCGTCCCTGAATTGGAACCCTGAGGGTCAAGCAGGGAAGCCTGTGGTTTGCATCTTGAGAAATGGCCTGGATGCCTGCCTTTTAAAATACTGTGACTCTAAGTCAACTTCAAAATAAGAACTGAGATAAACACCAGGTCGTTTCTGTTTTGTATTGAGTTCAGTGTTTGCTTCAAACAGAAGGAAACTAGACATAGAAGTGAGATGGTGGGACTTAGAAATTAATCATTAGATGTTACTGCCACCTAGTGATGATTCCACACCTGGTTGACAGAGCCATATTTTCACTACAAAGGTGATGGCACTACCCTGTAGCCTACCCCAGCCATGCAGGCTTCAAGGTAGAGCCTAAACTACTAGAGGGAGAAATTGTGGTGAAAGGTGCTTCTTTATACAGGTGAGATGGTGAACTCCAAGCTCTCTAATATAATAGTTCTTTATTTTAAAAATCTTCAGTGGATGAGTCTGGGGAGATTGGTTTAATTGGTACAGCACTTACTGCACATGAATGAATGAATGAGGACTGTGAATCCACAACACCAAAAGAGATATGTAAACACCTAGCTTGCATGGTTAATCCCAGAGCTTAGGAGCCAGAGACAGGGTGTGCATGGAGCAAGTAGGGTACTGATAGCTGGACTAGCCAAACCAGCAAGCTCTGGGTTCAGTAAGGGAGCCTGCCTGAATATGTAGGGTAGAGAGTGATTAAGGAAGATATCCAGTGTTAACCTCTGGCTTCCAAATATAACTGCATACATGTGTATGTGTGTATTCACACTTGTGAGCATATATACACCCCACTAACACATATAAAAACATTTTTTTAAAATCCTTCATTGGTACAGTGAATTGGGAATTTCAAATTTTTCTTAAGTTATGTTTTCAATTGTGTGTGTGTGTGTGTGTGTGTGTGTGTGTGTGTGTGTGTGTACACACCATAGCACATGTATGGAGGTCACAGCACAACTTACAGGTATAAATTCTCTCCTTCTACCATGTGAATCCTGGGAATTGAACTCAAGTCATCAGGCACTGCAGCGAGCACCTTTACCTTCTGAGCCTTCTTGTCAGTCATGGCAATTCTTTAATACAACTCCATGATCCCTAACCTGTATTCATGTATGTTATATTCCAGATCCCTGCTGTGTCTAGCACAAACCTTATCTTTTCATCAGAGCTTTAATTCTAATCACTTCCTCATTCCCAGCTCATGCATATGGCATCTGTAAGTGGATATAAGAAAGGGAGAAGCCAGAAGACAAATAGGATGACTGAGAAAGAACAGCTTGGACCAGCCCTGAACCAATGGACCTCACCATGTTTCTGGGAGGTAAGAATATCCTAGTGTGAAAGATGAGAAAATTCAAGGTCAGAAACATTAGGTCACTGGCCAGAGATGACATAGTCCACTACACTGATAGAGCTGAAGTATGACCCCAGTGCATTTGCTTTCTTTGGACAGAAAGTGTATGTGGCTTGAAAGGCACATACACCTATGTGCATTTAAGTGCACTTATGTACACATATGATGTTGGGAAGTTACACAAAGAGTGTGATGGTGGAGCATGCTCCCTCAACTCAGGAAGGAGCTGAGCAAGGTCAGGGGAAGCACGGATGAATGCAAAGGCTGAGACAGACAAGTGTTTTAGCAAAATGAACACACTCCCATCTGAAGAAAGGTGTGTTACATAAAGATATCCATCTCTGAAGAATTACAGAGGCAAGAGGAAGTGAGGAAAAGAGAATGTAAGTCTGTCCCCAGCTGTCCTTTTGGTAAACAGAGGAAAGGACACTGACAATAATGGGCAAGGTAAAGAATAGACTTCTACTGTCTTGAAATTTGGATGAAAGCCATTAAGTTGAAGACAATGAAGATGAACTTGGCTGACATTCTCCCTTGGCAGCAAAGCTGGGTTGTCTGTGCACTTACACGGGTCAGTGAGACATTCAGAAAGTTCAGATCAACGAAAATGAAAATGACACGTTTCACTCCAGGTCTGGCATCTACAGCCTTCTGCAAAAGCCTACATGTGTTTTCTTTTTCTTCTTTAGCCAGAGAGTAGATGTGGAATGACTTTGAGATCTTAGAATGAAATGGGATCAAACCTGGTCTTTAAAAAACATCACAATCACTTGAAGCAGACCCTTCTGTCTTCAATGGATTCAGTTGTAAACAACAAAGCAAAACACAAACAAAAAACAAAACAAAAGCTAGGCTTTTTTTTTTTTGTCATCCAAACTAACTCGACTGCTTTCAACAGACACTAAAGATCTCTATTTTGATAGACAGTAAAAAAAGAAGAATGGCCACAGTTCTTTCTCCCTTGCTCCTTACATCCAGGCTTTTTGCACCTTGATCTTGTGCTTTCTCTCACCACACAGGAAAAGTCTAGTCCTCTATATCTTGAAAACAAGTTAGCCTGTGGCTTCTTCCAGGAAATAAGATACAGTTATAACACGGTGCCACATCGTAGTCCAAGTCCGCAGAAAACACACACTCTACCCGTATCCTCTTAGAATCATGATTAGTCACACAACAGAGCTGTGGCCTTCTGATTGTCAGGTAGAGATACTTGCCCTTGTCCCTTATGCCTGCCTTCCAGTGCTCTGCATGATGGAGGTGACAGAGATGCAGGTGAAAGGGAGAGTGTCCTAGGAATGAACACACAGGACTGCAGCGGTACCCATCCAGGAGAGAATGAGGGCTGAACTTAACAGGAGCTGAACATTTGAGACCCGAAGGAATTGAACATGACCTTTTAAAGCCCAGGAGGAGCCATGGGTCTGAGATTTACTCACAAGATGATCAAGGGCCAGGAAGGAGAGCGAGCTTTCCCATGCACCCACATCCCTTTCCCCCACTCACCCTCCAACCCCATGAGTCCGATGGCTTCAGAGCAGTTATGGGCATTCAATTTGACTTGGGCAAATCTCTTACCCCTCTCAGCTTCTTTGTCTATAAAGTTCAGATAATAATTTCACACACACACACACACACACACACACACACACACACACACACACACCTTCCATGTAGTTACAAAGGAACTTTTTAAGTCTTGGGGCACTGTTTTCCAGAAGATCAATATTCATTTGAGGCTGTCACCTTGTTTTTCTACTTCTTCCTTCTCTGGCATCAGATAATGTTCACTCAGTTTTCTTTTTTACTTCAGCTTTCTCATCTACCCAAACAGGGCATGAGTCAGGGGGCTAATGGGAAGATTAAATGAGATGTGAAATTGCTTTTGATTTTGTGAAGCGTTTTATGTTTCCTGCTGGCTGTGTTTTCATAATACCAAATAAATGTGGCCTGTTGAATCAAGAGTAAACATTTATATCACACGACTTTCTGTCAACAATAATTTGTGATCGGCCACCAGCTCTATGTATGCGAATCCCAGACTCATGTCTGGGTCCCACCCTCCAGAAAGCCTTGTTAAATGGGTCTTGGTTTTTCCCTGGGAATGATGGAAGGTTTTCAAAGCTCCAGAAGAGCTGACACTTCAGAGTAGGGGCAGGGTACCTGGGCTGTTTTCAGCAGAGGGCTAGCCAAGGCTGACTATGCCACTGTTAACTCTTTGTTCTCTGGCAGTTGTTGTTCTGACAGCCCTTATCTGCCACACAAATTTTATTCACTGTGGTCTAATTATCTAGTTAGTTTTTTTTTTTAATTTCACCTTAATTGTTGTGAGTTTTCACAAACTCACTTCATGATTTTCACCTTGCCACATGAAAATGTACCTGCTGCCTGACAAAATGAAGGTTGGATGAAATTCTGAACTCTCGCTGGAAAAAAAAAGTCATTATTGTGAACCTGAAAGATTCCTTTTCTACCCCTGAAACTGTTATCTTTGATATTTCCTAGTCTAAGAAGGGCCTTGATTATAATTCAGTTGTTAAGCAGAGTAACTGAACTATCATCACAAAAGGCATACTAAAGCTGTAAGCAGAGACGCCAGAAAAACAGATCTGTGAATGGGGGTAGCCAGGAGTCGCCAAGATAAAAGGTGATTTCTAGAAAGGGATTCAACTTGCCTAGGAGCATGCAAGTGGCCTCTAAGCCCACTACTGCAAGGCAGCTGTGGAACCACACATCAAGGAAAACAAAAATCAGACTTCAGAAAGGACTCGCTGAAAGCTTGAGGCCAGCACCAATGACACAAAGGAGGCCGTGTTCCTAACAGAGTCCTTTCTTGTTGGCTGTCAGCGCCTTCTTGTCCAGTCAGGTTTGCAGGCAGGGACAGTGAGCTTCTCTCCTTTTGCCAAAACAGAAGATTTTTTTTTTTGAGTCAACACAGTCCATCCGAACAGGGCTCTGGCTAAGAGTCCTTCTCCCCCCCTCCCCGCCCTCCTCACCACCCTCCCCCTTGTCCCTGCAGAAAAGAGCAAGGATGAAATGGCAAATTGAAAAAGCAGCTTGGCTCCCTACAGCTCTGTGATGCTCCCAGCTTCAGCTGCTCTCTCAGCTCCAGGGTACAATTATCCTTGTACTTAATTGGAGGTTCAGGAGAGCTTATTAGCTTGCTCTATTGTTGCATAATTCAAGCACTCAGTTCAAGCTCCCTTAAAAGGCTCTCCTTTGCTCTCTGGGTGACAAAGGACCTCGACAAGTGGTCTGTTTAGGCACCAGTTGTCTGGATGGAAAGGATCAGTGAGAGGCATCTGGAGCCAGGTTAGAGGACTCAGAAGAGGACTTGGCCCTGGTCCGGGCCTTGCCCTGCCGCTTTTCCACAGGGCAGGATCAGCCAAATAGCCAGCCCTTCTGGGCCATCCACTTCCTTCCTTCCCCATAAGAAGACAGAATTAGGTCAACATTTCCAAAAGGATAGTCCCAGGGTGCTTTTTCTCTCAAGATACTTCGTAAGAAAACTGTCCTGTGCTCTTAACCTCTTGCCTCAGGAAATGCATCTGTGGTGGAAGTGATACGTAGTCTCATTCAGTGTCTCTTCCCACATCTCTCAAGTCTAAAGCTCAGTGCTGTCTTTCCCAAGCATCTTTGTGCTAGAACTGCAGCTGTGAGTATGACACTAGTCAAAATGCATTGCTGTAGGACCTAAATGTAGAAGCAATGAGGGTAGGAGGGAGATGTTCATGTAACTGGCATGCTTTGATCCCCCAGCTTCCATGTAGTGACTGAGGTCTTTAACAAGCCAGTTTCTATCCTGGTCATGAACATTATCCCTGTGGGCCCAGAGTGGAGCTTGCCCTCCCAGCCTTCAGCCAATTGTACAAGCTCTCAGTGTTCTATACCAAATCCCTTGCTGATTAAATGACAGAGTGGATTCCCTGACAAGAGTGGCAGCTGAAGTGACTGACTCTCAGCCGTCTCCTCTTGGATGCTGACAATACTGCTGTGGAAGGTTCCACAGTTTCCAAAAGTAAGAAAACATGCTTTCCCACCATGCCTTAAGCCGACTGACTTCAACCACAGAGAGGAGCCCCTGTCCTGTATTGACTTCTCCATACATTCTCCTAACCCAAGGAAATAAACCTGCCACTGCTTGCTCCTTCTACCAATTCCAGGAAAATCTAGGCCAGCGCACCATCACTGCCCCTAGCATTTGTGCTGGGTGCTAGCCTTCTACTCTTCTGCATTGACTCTGGCTCAATGATTTGTTTCCTTTTCCACCCTCCGCATTGCCAGTCACAAGTATAACACTTTGATTTTTCATTCAAATTCTTCTTAGAAATGAATCATCAGAGGTGTTGAATGTATGGCCCAGTGCAGCTTTTCCTTCCCATTGTCTTTCCCTTTAAGACATTAAAATTCTTGCTGTCTTTCCATCTTCTGATGGCTTCTTCAATTTCTTTCTTCAAAGACTTGAAGTTCTTGTCATACAGGTCTTTCACTTGCTTGGTTAGAGTTACCCCCAGGTATTTTATATTGTTTGTGGTTATTATGAAGAGTGTTGTTTCCATAATTTCTTTCTCAGCCCATTTCTTTGTTGTATAAAGAAGGGCTTCTGATTTTTTTTGAATTAATTTTGTATCCAGCCACCTTGCTGAAGGTGTTTATAAGCTGTAAGAGTTCTCTGGTGGAATTTTTGAGGTCGCTTATGTATACTATCATATCATCTGCAAATAGGGATAATTTGACTTCTTCATTTCCAATTTGTATCCCCTTGATCTCCTTTAGTTGTCATATTGCTCTAGCAAGAACTTCAAGTAGGTCAGCTTTTTTTTTTTCACAAACTAGAGTCATCTGAGAAGAGGGAACTTCAGTTGATGGCCTGCAGGCAAGCCTGTGAGAATTTTCTTGATTGATAACTAATATGGGAGGGCCCAGCCTCATTGTGGGTGGTGCTGCTGTCCCTGGGCAGGTGATCCTTGGGATGTGTAAGAAAGCAAACTCCATCCTCTCTGCTTCAGTTTCTGCCTACTGGTTCCTGTCTTGACTTTCCTTCATGATTGACTGTACCCTGTAAGCCAAAGAAATCCTCTTCTTGCTAAGTTGCTTTTGGTTGTGGTCTTCATCACAGGGATGGAAAGCAGACTTCCAACACATCCCATAATTTGCATATCTTGCCAAATAGCCCTATCGTTTTGGCTTCACAATTCAGAATCTTCCTAGTTCCTCCTTTCTGTTTTCCTGACACCCAGTCAAAAAATCCTACACCTTACCTGTTTGTTTAGCCATAAACCTCACACCACTCCATCAGATCGCTTCCTCTCTTGGAAGAGGACAGAGTTCCTCGGTGCTGTGGGTCACACTTCCCTTACCAGTTCTGCAGATGGACCTCTTCCGAAGTATCCTATTCAGAACATGAAGGCTAGAAGGTTGGCAGAAACTACTGATGTCAATCTGCTGGTCCCTCCTCCCTGCTGAGCCACCCATGCTTCTTTCCCAGAGGACATTCCCTTCCAAACATCTGGTGGACATGCCTCTATCCACTCCTCTTTGATTTTACCTTCACATCAGAATGCAGAATGCAAGTGAAATTGCACTGACAGACCTCCTATCAGTCATCTTGTAATATATATTCTTGTCATCTTCACCTTTCCCCAGTCCAATCACAGAATTCTGTCACAGGGTCTTGTCCCTGTCACTCCTGTTGTTGCATACTTTTTTCACAGTTAGTTTTATGTTCCTACTTCACCTCTCAGGTCAGGAAGCTACTTTTGACTTCCGTGAACAGCAACTTTCATCTAGTACCTCTTAGCACCATAGTAATCCTCGAGGGAGTTCAGTTTTGCACTGGTCTGTTAATCCCCCCCCCCATCCCCAAGTCCTGCTTGGGGAGGGCACGCACATACATACATACATACATACATACATACATACATACAAACATACATACGTACGTACGTACGTACGTACACACACTCCCACCCCCTCCCCCTCTTAACACTGGTTGTCCCTCATTATCTTAGTTCGGAGCCTCATAGAACCTTAGTGTTAAACAGTGGCTGGGCTAGTGAGATGGTTAAGACGGTAAAAGTGCTTAGTGACCTGAGCTTGGCACCTGGAACCCACAGAGAACAGAGAGAACCACCTCCTGAAGGAAATGAGTCCTCGGACAACTGCAAAAGTGACACCTCTTTATCCCTCACCCTCTCTCCCTCTGTATCTCTCTCTTACACACACACACACACACACACACACACACACATACGCAATAATGTTGATATGATGATGATGAATTTAAAGAATTAAAAATAGCAAACTAGACACATGCTTTTATTGAATATGTAGTGTGAACCAAGCCCTTCACTCTGATTAACCGTTGTGTTGCACACATTATACCATCTCCAAAGCAGCTAGTATTTTTTTTTAAACAATAAAAATGGGAGCTCAATATTTGCAGAGATAGCAAGTTTGGCTATGCTATCAAGCTTACCTTACCTGCCCCTGTGGGCGGCACTCAATTGGCTCTCATGTTCAGTATACCAAGAATGGAGGGAAACTGGGAAGCACGCATTTGATTTAATGCTGTCATTCTGCTGAGAAGGAAGCTTGGGGATCGTGGTGTAAAATACACTTTCACACCGAACATCCACAAGAGAGCACAGAAAGAAAAGGGAAAAAAAATCTCTTGTCTGTTTTGTTCTATCATCATATGTCACTTAAATAATTTAGTAAAGAGTGGAATAAATGACATATTAAACTTGTTTATTTTGAACTGCCAGCAATTGCCCAAAGGGGCCACCAAGACCAGGGTCAAAGCTAAGTTACACTTGTAGCAAGGAATCCTAGCAGACTTCAGAGCATAGGGACTACAGAGGAAAAGAAACATGACTGAATGATAAATACAACTATTTTTCTTGTGACTGATTTTCTTGGTACTTACTGTAAAGCCATAATCATTACCATAGCAACACTCTCACTGAATACAACATGAATATGTAGATCCCCCAGAGGGAATAGGAATGAGTTGCACCTTTGTGCATCTTTACTAGGAAAAGATAAAAGAAGCGGGCATAATTTCAATTCATAGTTGACTAAACAGGGGCCTGCATCCACGTAAGTAATTATTCCAGATGAAACCATCATCAGCAGAGATGAATAACATGCTCACGAGGGCCATAGAAAAATAATCTATAATGTGAGTGTGTGTGTGTGTGTGTGTGTGTGTGTGTGTGTGTGTGTGTGTGTGTGCTGCCTGTGCAGCTGGAAGAAAAGAGAGAGATTGGGGACCATCACACAGAGATTTCTGGAAACAAATCTATTTAAATGGTGGTCCCCCTCTGCAGTGAAAGCTCCCAAAGCACCCCGATTAAGGCAGCACTTGAAGCTTTAAAACATAGTCCAGAGGCTGGCAGAATAGAGAGTGGATAGAGTGAAGGAAGAACACCAGGACTCCACAGAGGCTCTGAAGTGAGGCCTAGCATGACCAACGCAAGAGGCTGGGGTGGGGCTGGAGTAGCACAGTAGCTTCTCAGGTTACCCAGGTCTTCACACAGAGTTCACTCTTGCTGTGCTTGTCTTGGATCTGATTCATTCGCGATGTAGCTCCACAAGTCAGCCCTTTGCATAGAGAAGAACTCTGTGTTTCATTTCACATCTCCAACTAAAAGCGATGACAAGGTCTATGGTTTGGCACGTGCTCTACAGACAGATAGTTCTGAGCCTCAGGCTGATATGCACAGAAGGAGGGGCCATGGAAGGAGGCCCTTGGACAGCAGGGGTTCCCTTTCTGACCCTGGATTGGGCACAGACCACACCGAAATGTGTGTTTTCACAGATCCTTTATCAAACAGGGAAGAAAAGTTAAAGTGGCTGCTTTCTGACTCAGGCAGAAAAACAGCAGCAAATGACCCTGAAGTTGTAATTTTTAAGAAGAGAAAAAGGGGACGGCTGTGTTAGAATCTCTAGGATGCAATGGCGTATTTTGATTGGGCATGTTAATTAGGTCAGCCAAAGGGGGCTTTTGATTATGGGACTTCAATACTTTGATAGCTGGACCTTGGTGGTCACCCTCAGGAGGGAGAAGTAACCAATAATGGAACAGACCTCGGTGGATAACTTTAGGAATATAATCTAATGGTTTTTAGCAAGGCAGAGGGAAGGGGAGTAGGGGTCCGGGGAAGGACAAGGCCTGACAGAGCCGTGCTTGCCACACTCTAGCTGACCAGGGTCCCTTTCCACAATCCCTTGACTGAGAGCTAGGCAACAGGCACAGAGACACCCTGGATTTCCCAGGAGAGACTCACTTCCAATCACTCCCTGTGATAGAGTAAGTGATTGTAAGATTTGTTACGCTAATAACTTGTACGGAAGCCATTGTGGCCAGAGGTATGGACCTGGTGAGTCTCACTCTTGTTGCCTCTGATGAAATCATCTTCGCTCTTTCTCACCTGTCTCTTTTCCTGTATAGTCTCGCAAACTCATGTATCTCTAGTCTTTGCCTACCCATTCACCTCTAGCTACCTGGCTCATTTTTCTTAGTGAAATAGAGATTTGCAAGTGTATGTGGGAACACAGATACATAAACACACATATATTTGTGTATTTAGAAAACATCTATTAAGCATATCACACACAAGCAGCTTTTTATAAACCATTTCACCAAGCAAAGAAAAGGCAAACTTTTTTTTTTTTTTTTTTTTTTTTGTGCTGTGGAGCTGAGATTTGGTGTTGGGGAGGAAGTGGTCACGACAGAAAACAATAGCTAAAATGAGCAAAATGAATAAAAGGCCACACAAGAATTGGGATGAGACATGGGAGTTAGGGGTAGCAAGCAGGTTGCATTATTAAATAAAATGGTCAGGGAAGTTCACAGTGTCTGGCCACCTGTAATGCAGGCAGGCTGTCAAATCTCAGAGTAAATGGGAACTTTGTTGGTTTAAGCTACATGGTTTTTCCATTGCCTGCCTTATTTTCATTGAGATTCTGGAAGTCCCAGGAAACCATGTGTTGTTACATCACTTCTTGAATGGGTAGAATTAGACTGAGGAACTCCAGATCCCACGTTAATCAGAAAGGGCCTTCAAGGAGCCAGGCTGCAGTTTGAAAAAGCGAAGCGCCAGACTAGAAAGATCAAGACCAGATCTTGGTGACAGCTTGGCGTCAGCTTGGAGGCGTGAAGAAATTGGACAATTTATGGCCAGCCAGTGAGGCTGCGTCATCATTCCTGCCTTGTAGAAGTGCTCAGGGGAAAGAATAAATATGTTTTCTGGTTCTCTTTTCCGTTACCGTGGCTGTGTGCCCCATGGATATCAGACTCTTCAGGGGCACACTTTAGTGCCTGTTGTTTCCAAAGGAAAAGAAAAAGAATTAAAGCTAGGGTTTTGATGGCATTGGTGGGCAAAGATTGGCTGTGGGAAGATGTGGGTAGATTACAGATCAGGGAAAAGACAGGAAATTCACAAATAAGGCAGGTCCTGGATAGCACATGGAAATGGCCCGTGTCTGAGAAGTTTAGATAGAAAACACAAAGAATATGGAACTGTTTAGTGTCTATGAGAAAGTGTACAAATCCCAGAAGCTGGTTCTTAATGTATCATCATCCTGTAAACATTCTAGAAGTGAAGTTATATTAACTGCACCAGTCTGTCACATGATAAATATTAGAAAGCCTAAAGTGTTCATTTATTCTATTAGGGACATATAATAACACAGAATGCTCCATCTCGTGTATCACATCATCTTATTTCTTCTCAGAGCGATCTTCCTTTGCCCAGTCTTGGTCATTAGTCCTTTGCAATGTGTTGATTTTATCTAAGAATCACTGACCTGCAGGAAATCCACGATACACCTTCCCATCTTCTTTGAGACTAAAAATTCAAATGTTGTATTAAGGACAACATAGTCATTTTGATGTGCCCTCCATGTACCTATCTAAACTTGTGCCCTTGGGGTTCCCGTAGGTATGCTTCCCATTTCCTGAACCTCTCTGTAAAATTCCCAGAATTTTTTAGGCATGCTTGTGGCATGCAGTCCTGATTGCTCATCATCATGCCTGGGCCCGGAGCCTGCTTCAGTCTCTCCTTGTCTCAGTTGAGTCTGTGACCTCTTCCTAAAGTTAAGATTTCTTAACTTCTCTTTTCAGTCAAGCTGAGTTGGATTACAAAGTCCCATAGGACCCCAAACCTTCCTCTTCCATGGCCCCCATCAACTGGTCATGTAATGTCTCCTCTTTTTCTTTATATATGACACAGACAAGGGACTGCTTGATTTTCTTGAAGTTGAGATTATCTCTCCTCAACCTCTAGAAGAAAAGCATGATGTTCAGAGTGTGTGTTCATTCTCCTTCTCTCTTCTGCCTGGAAATTGGTCTGTTCTGTGGATGGCTTGTTCTACCCTGGACTACATCCGAAGCCAGGCTCTGTGCAGGGTTTCAGCTGGATGCTCAAGGGGGCAGTGTGGTAATGCAAGAGAAGCAGCCTCTCCTCCCTGAATGCCTTGGCCATTTTTTAAAACATGAAAATCTGTGCCCTGGAAATTAAATTATATTTGGGATTTTTGGGTTCCCCTCCCCCATCCCCGCTGTGGGAGGTTTCGGAAAGTTACTGTGGTGACCAGCACAGTCAGAAAGCTGTCAGCAGCCAGCCCCACAAGGCAGGTCCAGCAGGCTCCTTCAGCACCAGGGCCCCAGGGGACAATGTGTGCACATGAGGGCTAGGCTTTCAGCGGTCAGTGGTCTACCACCAACCAGCAACTCCTCCCCCTCCCCCTACACACACACACACACACACACACACACACACACACACACACACACACGTCCTTCTCATCTTGGCTACTTTTGGTCAATAGCTTGGGATGAATTTCAAATCCAAGGTGGATGGATTGAGAGGGTTGTTTTTATTTGTATGTGTGTGTGTATGTTTTCCAAAATATTTCTGAGAAAGCAGCTCTGAAAACATGTCCTATGTATTCATGAATTCATGCATATTCATAGTTTTCCCTGGAGGTAGGTTAAAGTTTTCTTCTCCAATGAGGCCTTAGGTGAGTTGTAAGGCCCCTCCCAGTTCCCATATTCCATACTTCGAACTATTCAAGAATGGAGGAAAAGCTGTGAAGAAACTTAGCCCTAGAAAAATTCTTTTCTTTCTTTCTTTCTTTCTTTCTTTCTTTCTTTCTTTCTTTCTTTCTTTCTTTCTTTCTTTTCTGTGACTTCACAGAAATAAGCCAACCCCCCAACCCCTTTATAACTCTGTGATATGCAAACCCTTCTCCTCAGGTATTGCCCTCAACTAGCGCTCTCCACTCTTTGGAAGCACTGAACACCAACACATCTCAGGAAGAGAGCTAAGTCCTGCATAGAAAGTGGCCAGGCCTGCAGTCCTGACTCACCTAAGGTCTTACAGGTTGATGGGGACAGAGCCTGTCCAAACAAGCACATAGACACACAAAGTCCATGAAGTCAGAGACTAGGGTAGGTGTTATCCTGGAAAGGAAATGTCTCCATCCAGTGACCCTTAAATCTAAATAGGAACCCAGTACACTAAGGGTCACTGGATGGAGACATTACAGAGCTAAAACATGAAAGGCTATGTGGAAGGTTATTAAACAGTTTGCTAACATAGCACATAAAGTGAAAGGTCATCTCAGAGGTCATCCTTATTTAGGAATCTCCTCAGAGCTGTACCACATAATTATTCAGATTCTGCAAGAATAGCTGCCACTTAAGAATCACCTTTTCCATTCTTGACACTTTAATTTTTCCTCTCATTGATTTCTGAGGTGTCTCTCTACTTAGATTCCCACTCCTGGACCACAAACTCCAAACTCTATCTTCCTTGTTTAGTGACACATTTTTAGCTCAAGAACAGTGAGTGCCACATAGCAGTTGTTCAGAGAATTCTTGCTGAAGTGGGTAATCAAACCTAAGACTAGACTTCAATGGAATGTTGCTCATTGGCCTTCATTCTGCTTGCTAGAACAAAACTGATCTTAATGTCTCCTAGAAGGACTCTTACAATCTTTTGAAAATAATACTCATTTTTTCTGTTATTCTGACTGTTAACATCATGAATATGATTTTGAAACTCTTGAGTATTTGAGTTACTGATAGGGATCTGGCTGGATGTGGTAATTCAACCAAATATCCATAGATTTTCTTCTGCCATCACCTGCGTGTCGTCTCTCTACTTTTAATGAAGGGATACATATGCATTGTTCTGAAGGTCTACATCAGGTAAATATTGAAGGTCTGCCCCCTATCACACTTATATTAAAACAAAACAATAACATTCCAGTAATATAACATCAAAAATGTGCTGGTATTGTTCAGAATATTCAGTGGAATAGAATATTCTGTTTATATAAATAGGAGATTCTGTTTATATAAATTAAATCTATACCAATCATTGTGCTTTCTTTATATTATGCGTATTTAGTGCATGAATGTGTAGATATGCATATGAGTTGGCTCACACAGTTACGGAGATTGAGAAGGTTCAAGACTGTCAGTTGGCAGCTGGGGAAACCACAAGGTTGATGATGTGGCTCTATTCTGAATCTGAAAGCCTGCCGACAAGGAGAATTGATGGTTTGAGTTTTAAAACCATCAAGGTTGAGATTCAGAAGAGGCCAATATCTCAATGGAAGCCTGAGAGCTGAAGTAGACTGACGTCTAAGCCTGAGCCAGGAGGCAGGAGTGGTTTTCTCCCACCAATGAAAGCGGTAGCCTTTCTGTTTGACTTAGACATCCATCCGATTGGGCGAGACCCACCCACATTAGAGGGAACAGTCTACTTCACTCAGTGTATACATTTAGATGTTAATCTTGCCCCTAAATACCATTCACAGACATACCTAGACCAAATATCTAGACATTCCACGATCTAGTCAGCTTGACACGTAAAATCAACTAACGTATTATCTAGCAGACAAAGAGGATATTATGCAAAGCATCTTAATGGACTAGCTTACAGAGAGAGAATACTTCAGAGATGTGGCAGCTTTTGGAAAGCGGGAGCTCTGTCAGCGGCTGAAGGAGTGGGCACCACATTTATTGAGCCCAGAAGACGCCATTTACTTAGTGGCAATGACGGTTGTAAAATAGACCAGAGTAGACCCAGGGAAACCTCACATGCACTAACAATTCTCTTGAAATGGTTATAGATTCCAGTACTCAGCTCACACCCCAATTCTGCTGCAGAAGTCTCAGTAAAACTAAGACCGAAGCCGAGAAGGAACTTGTACCCTTGAGGGCGTTCTGTGCTTTGAAGCTGGCCTGGAATAGCGCTACATACAGAGGTGACTTGGTTTTCAGCTGAAGCATCAGTAAGAGAGAGAAGCGCGTCACTAAGGCTTACAGCAGCAGAGCTGGACGTGGAGAGCAGCGCTGTGCACCACGCGACTGTGCTCGAATTCCTAACACTGAGGACCAATCCCAGGCGAGCCCGACACACTGTAAGATGTAGATGTTCATTTTCTCAACTGAAGTGCTGCACACAGAAGCAAGTTCACATACTCATAATTAGACCAGACAAGATGGTAGCATAACCCGGTCTCCACTGGAATTCTACATCCAATTTCACACAAAGTAAGTGGTGTGTGAAGAAGGTAGAATATAATATCTCCCATCACCCCCAACATGAAAACTCATTACTAACTGTGCCACAAAAGAGTCAGATACTGCAACAAACCAGGATGTAATATAGTGTTCTAATAGTAGTTGTTATTGTCATTATACTTAAGGATTCATAAAAAAAATGATGAAAATAAATGAATGGGCAAGAAAACTCAAAAGAAATTTGGAAACTCTCTCTCTCTCTCTCTCTCTCTCTCTCACACACACACACACACACACACACACACACACACACACACACAAAAGCTCCCAAGTTGAAAAATGTAATTTTTTAAAAGTCAGTTAGCTAAGAAGTAACCTCCAGGTACCATTACTGCTGGTTTTACTTAAAAATCCTACCAAACATTATGGATTCTATATAATTTCCTTCAAACAGTAAGAGAAAGGGAGAATTTCAAATCAGCTTTATCTTACCATTAGAAACAGGCATGATGGTGCCAAAAATATGAAACCCCACCAAGCACAAAATTCCTGAAGACAATGAGCAAATTAGACTTTTATTAAATCAATAAAAATATACTATAACCAAGGATCATTTTTGCTAAGAATATGAAGTTGGTTCTGTAGTTTAAAAAATTTATCAATATAATCTAACACATTATGGTTAAATTTTATTCTATATTGACTGTTATATTTATTCGTTTATATATTAACAAGCTAAATGAGAAAGACAAGATGATCATATTGGCTGATGCACAAAAGGCATTTAAAAATGTTCAGAGCCCCGAGTTGTTCTTGATTTTAATGGAAATGCTTTAAGTTTTTCCTAATTAGCATGTTATATTCAACAAGTATATCTTGTAAAGCTTTTACTATGTAGCAATCTATTCCTTCACTTCCTGGTTTCTTCAAGGTGTCCATAGTAAAGAGGTGTTACATTTTTGTTAACTGATGATCATGGGATTTCTCTCCTGCAAGTTGAACCACTCATGTACCTGTGTGATAAGTCAACTTGATTGACATTCTTATTCAAAACTGGGCTTGATATCCTAGCTACAGCAATAAGACAAAAGAAGGAGATGAAAGGGGTACACATAGGAAAATAAGTCAAAATATCTTTATTTGAAGATTATTTATTCATTATAGTTTCCTTTCTGTGCTTCTATAAGTAAAAGACCCTGAAAATTCGGTCAGAACACTCTTAGACCTGATGAACAAAAACACATTCTGTTCATAATCACCTCAAAAATCGCTTTGGAATAAACCTAATCAAAAAAGTGAAAAACTTCTAAAATGAAAACCTTGAAAAGCTGAAGAAAAAAAAAATTGAAAGTAAAGTAGGAGATGGAAAGACCTCCTATGCTTACGGCTTGAAATAATTAGCATTGTTAAAGTGGGTATAGTGCTGAATGCAATCTTCAGATTCAATGCAGTTCCATCAAAACTCCATTGCTGGGCTGGTGAGATTGCTCAGCAGATAAAGGTCCCTGCTGCCAACTCTCAAAACCTGAATGCAATCCCAGGACCAACATGGAAGGAGAGAGATAACTGCTGAAATTGTTTTCTGACCTCTACATTTATACAGTGCAGGTACACACACACACACACACACACACTTTAAATTTTAATAAAAATAAAAATCTACATTGTTATTCACACAAATGAAATGAAAAGAACCTTGCAGTTCTCAAGAAAGCACAAACGACATAGAATGGTTGAAACACTCCTGGGGGGGGATCAATGTTGAAGATAGTCCCATACCCAATTGCAACTTTATTACAGACCCATGGTAACGAAAGCAGCATGCTACTGGCACAACAAAATAGCATGTTGACCAATGGAATATAGTAAGGTACTCAGATACAAACCCAAACTGCTATAGCCATCTGATTTTTGTTGAAGATACAAAATATGTGCACTGCAGAAAAGACAGCGCTTTCAATAGATTGTGCTCACAAAAATGGATATCCACACACAGAAGAACGAAACCGTATCATTGTCTATGGTCCTGTACACAAATAATCTCGAAAATGAATCAAGGACCCTGATGTAATACCTGAAGCTCTAAAACTGTTAGAGGAAAACTTAGCAAAAACACTTTAAGACACAGGTATAAACAAGGACTTTCTGAAAAGAACCCCAGTCCCCCAGGAAGTAATGTCAACCTTTGACAAATGGGATTTCATGACATTATAAATTTCATAAAATTTATACAACATTTCTACACAGTAATAACTGATGAACTGTTAGTCTAGAGAATGGTAGAAAGCCCTTGCTAGCTGTAAATCTGACAGAAGATTCCTATCTAGAATATATAAGCAACTCAATGAACAGTGACACAATCAAGCAACCCACTGAGTAAATGGGCTAATGAAATGGACATACAGTCCTCAAAAGATGAAGTACAAATGGCCAATAAGCGCACAACAATGTTCGTCCTCACTGGCCATCAGAGAAATGCAAGTTAAAGTTACATTGCAATTTCCTCCCACCCTAGATGGCAGTCTCTCTCACACAGACAGACAGACACACACACACACACACACACACACACACACACACAGAGAGAGAGAGAGAGAGAGAGAGAGAGAGAGAGAAGCAGAAAACAAAATAAACAAAAAAAACCCAGCAAATGCTGGTGAAGATGTGGTTGTGGAACAAGAGGAACCACACACTGTTGGTATGCCTGAATCTAGACAACCCTATGAAAATAAACATTGAAGTTCCTGAAAACACCAAATGAGATCTCTCCATAGGACACAGCTATACCTAACTCCTGGGTATCAACCATTTAGTCTCTAAATCCACACATCAGTGTTGATGGCAGTAGTATTCAGTGGCAACCTAGGTGTCAACAGATACAGGAATGGGTACATAAAATGTGGCATATAGGCACTATGTGGTTTGTGGGTCCATAAAGAAAGAAAAAGTTATGTTGTTTTCCAGAAAATAGATAGAATTGGAAATATTTAATGTTTATCAAGTCAATCTTTGGCTCGTATTGCAGGTTTTCTCTCATTTGTGGTTCTTAGTTTTTATATAGATTTAAAAAGCAATGTATGTACATATAAATAGAAAAGTAGAAAGGAAAGTTGACAAATACACATAGCACAGTTCTACTCACAAAGCTAATTAGCAAGCTTAACAACATCATAAAATATAGCATCAACACACACAAATGAAATGTTTCTATAAACTAACATTAACTATGTGAAAATAAAATTGAACACGTAACAGCATTTATCCTGAATTATAAAATACATATAATTAAAGTAGCATTACCCTATAAAAATTAGCACATGAACCTAAAAATATGTACAGAATACATATGTTGGGGAAACCACAAGTTTTTAAATGATAAAATAAAATATAAACAAAATTCCATATTCACAGAGGGAAAACTCAATATAGTAAAACAATCTATTCTAAATTAGCACTGAATTCCTATCGAAGTTCTATAACATGTTTGGAAGTAGAAGCTTGATGATTATGAGATCTGCATTGTGTGTTAAGGAAACTAGAGTAGTTAGAATTAAACCTGAAAAAAAAAGAATGAAGTTGAAAGACGTTCTATCGATTTTAGAGTAACTATTTATAATAACTAAGACAGCATGACAGTGGATCAGGGATCGACATTGAATAGATGAGACAGAGTGGAGTCCAGAAATAAAGCCACACAGACACAGCCGACTAATATTTGGGTCATTGGCAAAAGCATGTCCTTGAAAACAGGGCAGCCTCTTTATTAAAGAATGTTGAAATGATTTTATGTTGATTAAAAACCTTGGCAACTTCGTCTTTTGAAATATTGACACTAAGATAAGATAAAATGTTAAACTACACACTGGTTAATATGGCTATGATCCAGACCTACCGGTGTTACGCTGGCAGAACCACACTCATACAAATCCTTCACTAGGTATTTCCAACACTCGGTTTCCCTTCTGAATAGCTGAAACGTATTCACCATGAGGGTTCCTTGTGAACCTTAGACTGAAAATGGTAAAGTCACAAGGAAGTCAGTATTGGGAAGAACCATTGTCCTTTTGGAATATGTGCTTGTACATCACAAGAGAGGTAGACTGGCTATGGTCATGTAATGAGAATTGGGTTTTAAAATCTGTTAGTACAGGCCATTCATGTTAATTAATAATATAATAATGGACCTCAAAATGGCCGAAGTACTGTATTTCTACCCAGTATCTTAAGTTAGCATTCTCTGATTTGGCCTATGCATCTGCTAAAGTGTTCTGCTATTGTATAACTCCTAAGTCCAAACTATGTATACAATGCTTCCTTCCATAACAATTTTTTTTTACCTTTGGTCTAGTTATAATCCTAAAACTTGTGTTATTTATAACTTTTCTTCACATTCTATCTTCATTTCAGTGTCATAAGGAGATAGAAAGCAAGAAAGGGAAAATTATGTGTATTTGTTACTTTTCTCATCAATGTGGCAAAAGCCCTAAGAAAATCAAGGGAGAAAGGGTGTATTTAGACTCACTAGTCCGAAGGTATTTCAGTTCATAGCAGGTAAGGCAAGGCGGCAGGAGTGGTTCCAGTGACAGTGGGAACATGTGACAGTGTGCCTTCATATGGTTTAGACCAGGAAGCAAAGCTCAGGATCTAAACTAAGAGTGGAAAATAGCTTTACCCCAAGAAGAGATCCATCCCCTATCACTATTAACAATACTCTGCTGGGATTACACACAGGAGCCTAGCATAACTGTCCTCTGAGAACCTCCATGTAGCAGAATATCAAAACAGAGGCTGAGACTCACCACCAAACATTAGGCAGAGTTTGGGGTGTCCTGCGGAAGAATGAGGAGAAGGATAGAAAGCCATGGTGGGGACAAGAATCCTGCAAGAAGACCAATGGAGATAACTAACCTAGGCCCATGGAGGCTCACAGAGATTGAACCACCAATCAAAGAGCATGCATGAACTGGACCTAGGCCTCCTACACATATGTAACCGATGAGTAGCTTGGCCATCCTGTGGGTTCCCTAGCAAGTGAAGCAGGAGTTGTTTCTGATGACTTCCCCTTAATGGGGCTGCCATTCCTGGTCTCAAAGGAAGAGGAAGCCCTCAGTCCTAATGTGACTTGATGTGCTGGGGTGGGATGGTACAGGGGTGGGGTTCACCCGGTTCCCTTTTTCTAAGGAGAAGGGGAGGGGAGATAGGTGAAAGGTGTCAGGGAGTGAGACCCAGAGGAGGGGAGGGAGGGGGCTATGATCAGGATGTAAAATGAAAAAATAAAAAAAACTTATACCGGAAAATAGCTTTAAAGATTTCCCTTAGTGATCTGCTGTCATTGTGCTCTGGTCTATGAGGTCTCCAGAACCCTCAAAATATCACCACAGGCCAAGTATTGAAAGTTCACAACTTGAACCTGTTGGAGATATTTCAGATTCAAGCTATAATATTCCTTCAACAAAATAGCCTTCAAAATAGTGCCACATGTTAATGGCAAAAAATTCAAAATAAGAGCCTGTGGGTGAGTATTGTAATTCTAATAATAATAGCATGCAACTCCTCAACGGAGCTCTTTCTGTATTGATGAAGGAAGGCAGTTCATATTGCTGACAAGGCTGAGCCTGAGCATTTCTATGTGTGTAGTGAGAAAGAAAAGAGACTCTCAGAAATTGAATTTTATTTGTAGAGAAGCCCAAGAAGTTCGCACATCTTGAATTAGATTATATGGAAATTGTCCACTTAGGAGGGAAAGACATAATCAACACGTGGAAGGTGACTGTTGGAACACCATCTCAGTGTTATAACACCCTTCCTGCATATTCTGATACCCTACCTCTGCCCATGGATGGAGACAACTGCTTTGTGCTCTTAGAACCTCTGCCTCTGTAGATGGCTTTTACTCAATATGGCAGATATTGCTTCTCTGAATCTCTTTACAGTACTTAGAATGTGAGACTCCATTTACCAACATACTTATCAAGTGTATCAGGATGTATGTACAAGTAGCTTATATATTCTGTCTAGGACAGGTGGCTCACTCTGTCTTCTCATACAATTGTGTACTGTGCTAGCATGTGTTGGTGTAGCACTTCTGACAGAGATACACAGTCTTTAACACTGTTGGAAGGATTAAGCAAAAAGTCCTTTGAACTGGGAATTCATCTTCCAAACTTTCTTTCTCCATACTGTTCGGCATGTATCTACTGAGCTTCTTGTAGGTAGGGTACTTTGGTCAGCTTCAGCTTTGAACAACAGAGCAGGTTTACTCCCTTCCCCCAGGTAGCTCCAAGTCTAGTCAAACATACAGGGGGAGAGGAGGAGGGAAGGTTCTTGTGGTCAGGAATCATAGTTTCCTAACAGGTATCTTAACTAAAAATACACATAAAGAGTTTGGGTTAGCTGAGGGATACGATAACTAACATATATCCTACATTGTGTGTGTATCACGTGTGCTATGTTGTACTCATACACCTTCTTATGGAAAGTTTGTACATTGTTTTGTATGTTTATTTTTCATTGTTTTCATGGCTAAGCACAGAAACTGGTACCTACTAAATTCTCAAAAATGTATTAGATCATTTCTACAATAGTTTTGTGCTTCTCTTCCCTTCCTTTCCCTTCCCTTCCCCTCCCCCTCCCTTCCCTTCCCCTCCCCCTCCCT
>CAJQZJ010001558.1:5779980-5792133 GCA_907164525.1 Lophiomys imhausi
CCCTCCCCCTCCCTTCCCTTCCCCTCCCCCTCCCTTCCCTTCCCCTCTCTCTTCTTTCTCCCCATCACTACTCCTTTATTTTCTTTCCTTTCCAATTCTCAAACTGTATATATATTTTGCTTAGCTTACAAAATAACGATATTATTATATTTTCCTACATGTATATCATTGCACTTTTCTCATATTCCACTGGACCGTATATCTAGTAGCAGCTGTAATGTCCAGCTTCTCATTTTATCTTCTGTTATTCACAAGAGAACCACAGAAATACCATAATGATTGTGCGAAGGGTTTATTAATCCTATCAGCAACATCTTCGTTCATCCCATTGTTTCAAAATCCACTCACTCATACATCCATCAGAGGAACTAAACTGTAGATAGTGTTCTAGAAAGGACCAGCCATCTCAATGATTGTACAATTCTGCAAATACCAGATTTGAATTACAGACAGAAGACTTGAAACAGAAATTGTGTAGAACATTCTTTCCCTATGAGAGACTCCCAAGCAGTAGAATGTATATGTAATCCGAGTCCCAGAAAAAGAGTGCAACAGGATAACACTAAAAATAGCAGGAAAAAATTTGTCAGCTGAAAATAGTGAAGCATCAATGTTTAAAAAGCCAGCAGATCCCAAATAGAGTACATTCACTGAAAACCACACATATGTACAACACATTTAAACTGCTGGGATACAGAGACAAATTCTAAAATAAGAACAAAGGGAATTCTAAAAGAGCTAAGTGGAGGAGAACAGGGGGAGGGGAAAAGTTATCACAGACTGGGGAACAATGAGATTGATGTGCAATGTTTTTCAAAAGCAGTGCAAAATATATACTACGATGGCATCTTCGGATGACAGATTAGAAACCAACAATGAATTCAATATCCAGCAGAGATATATTTAAAAACTTAAGGTGAAATGAGGACAGCTTGAATAAACAAAAGATAAGAAGTTAATATCAGCAAGTGTAGGATATGTGAAAGAAGGTGCTTCAAGTAGAAGCGAAACTGCACAAGTTGGACACAATAATTGGAAAATGCCAGAATTGGAAAACAGCTGGGTAAGTGCAGTTATTTTAAAAGATCAGCATTTTCTGTATTGATTTAGAAGACAGTTGATTATTTACAGAATGATCTTTGATTTTTTTTTGAACCACATTAGGTTAGTTGATTTGCCAAAATCTTTTATTTGGTCTTCTATCATTTTACAAAGAACTACTTAGCCCAATAATCATCAGAGATCTCTAGGTACTTTTCCCATGTCCTAACTTTGTCTCACTTAGGGATCAGGATAATGCTTTCTTGACCTATGCCTTCCTTGTCTATTTCATGGAAAGAGTTACAGAATTGATATTTATAGCATTAGCCTGTGAAAACTATTCTCTTTTCATTTAATTTCATTTTATTTAGAGCATATGTACTTTATCCATTATTCAATAGGTTTTATTATACAGATTATGTCTACTCAGAATATGACTACTGAACCAGTGTTTTTAAAATTGCTGTATTAGCATGCCTACAAGTTTTGGTGCCTAGTCCCAATGGATACATTTACAAAACAACTCCCCCACTCAAGGCTGAGGGAACATTTCAGAAGAGGTGGGTACAGAGATTATGAGAGCCAGAGGATCAGGAAGTTTGTTGTGAGATTGTGGCTGCTAGTGATGTCAAAATCTACACCCATAAACTCTCGCCAACATTACTGTCTAAACATGAACTTTAGAAGAATGACACCAATGAACATGCCAAAATAGACATAGAAAAGCCCATGAGGCCTCATCCCTACTTAAAGGACTAAAAAACTAAGGAATGCTGAGAGTGGGAGAAATAGTTTTGCCCAATGAAGAGCACATTGAATGGTTACCCAACACCAAATGGTCAGTCCTAAAAACATATATACACAAATAACATTATGCAGATTGAGCAGGTTATACATAGGAATATATATGTATATACATGTATGCTTATAATAATAACTAGTTGAAAAAAAGGCCATGAATTTGAAAGAGAGCAAGGAACACATATGGGAGGGTTAAATGGAAGAGATGGAAGAGGGAAATGACATAATTATACTATAATTTCAAAAATAAAGGAAAACACCTGCAGCGGCCCCCAATTTGGAAATTCCACCATTCCATGCATTTTGCTTTTATCAAATCCTATAGACACTTTGCGCACACCTAACCATATGAACTTGAATATGATTTACTCAGACCATGATGCAACAGCCCTGTATATGCTATCCAGTTATCTTATTGCATTATTCTACAAACATAACCCATGAGTAAGTGTTCAGGGAAGCCTCAGTTAGACTTTGTAAATAGTAATACAACTGTTTTTCTAGATCCCTGGCATCCCACACCTGAGGTAGGAAGATGGCTTCAGCAAAGAAGATAGAGTAAATCTCTGGAGTTGATAAACTTGTTTTGAAAAGTGAAAAGTGTGTGTTGGGATGCAAGCAGACTCTGAAGACTGGGAAAACTATATTAGTCATCCCTGACAACATCTGTTCAACTGTGAGGATATCCTGACTAGAATACTATGTCATGCTGGCTGAAACTGGTGCCTGTTACTACAGTGGCAATAATATTGAATTGGGTACAGAATGCAGAAACTACTACAGAGTGTGTACACTGGCATTGATCCAGGCAATTCTGATATTCTTAGAAGGATGTCAGAACAGATCAGAGAAAAGTAACCCAGGAAAGTTCCTCTTTACTAAAACTTGTCAGAACTTGGGGAGGGAGGCAGAGGTGCAACTAATGATCAATTGATTTAGTAAATTATATTCTACCCATTCTTGGGATCAGAGACTCACAAGTTCCAGAAGTCTCATATAGTTCAATTATTTATTTGTATGGCAAAGATGAAATATTTATAAACCTCTGGTGAGAATCTATATGAAAAGTGATTTGACTTCAATATAGTTTTTTATTTGATTTTGGTTTTGTGTGTGGGGGTATTGATCTTTGTCTTTTTTATATTTAAAAACATTTTATATGTAAAGAATAAGTTAGATTAAGATATCACAAACTCAAACAGCTTTCAAAAAGAGAAAATCTGCTGACATTTGTCTTTGCTATGGCAGGATTCAGTCACAAAACCTCTCTGGAAGCTCTTAGAGGCTGACATAGAATATAGCCAAGATACTAGACAGTAATTAGTCACATGCAAACATGAAGTATTTTGGCACTCAGTAGCCTTTCTTATCACAAACACAGCTGATACATCTAGCAACAAGATTGATTAGTAAACATGAAACTGAAGCTTGAAAACGGAAGGTACCACAGTAAAAACTATTAGTGGAATATTTGGAATCCTTTCTAAGTTAGAACTAATGTAAACTAATGTTGCAAATAATACTCACAGAACAAATTATTTACGCGTCAAAACAGAACAAAGAGAACAAATAAAATGAAAGATTTGAACCTGGATTTGGTGACAAAGGCCTGTAACTCCAGCTACACAGAAAGATAGGCAGGTCTGGATCACAAATTCATGCCAGCCAGGATACAGAGTACGTTCAAGGCCAGCCTGGATAACTTAATGAGACCCTGTTTCAAAATAAAAAGAAAAGAGAGGGTTGAGGATATAGCTCAGAACTCTGTACTCTAAGCCTCCAAGTTTAATTCCTGGTATCAGGAATTAAGGAAAAAAAGAAAGGAAGAAAAAAATGATAAACATTTAAAAATGCTGTATGGGGACTGGAGAGATGGCTTGAGTAGGAGCATGAGGACCTGGAGTTTGAATCCCTAGTACCCACATAAGAAAAGTGGTAATGGCATCGCATGCTTCTAATGTCAGCACTGGAGTACAGAGACAGGTGTGTTGAAAAATTGCTAATTATTTACTAGTATTTACGTTATAGTTAATTGGTTGGCAGGGTTGTTCCTTAACCTGCCACCATTATAAATGAGTACACAGACGATTGTGCAATCTTAGCCCATCTAAGCTAGCTCTTAATTTGATTCCCTGAATATGACCCCATATATACATATATCCCCTGGGCTGTTATTCCCCATGCTATGCCAATGTTCCAGGCTATATGGAATTAGGTTCTTTTCTCTAACCCATGGTGTATACCCTTCTTCCTGCTCTTGGTTTCTTTTCCTTTCTTCTGGAGGCTCCTTCTTCCCATGAACGTCTCTGCTTCAGAAGTCCAATCACCTTAGTTCTACCTACCTTTCTCTTTGCCAAATCTCAGGCCTCAGCATTTATTGGACCAATCAGAGACAATGTTTAATAAGAAAGTTAACACAGCTTCACTTGGTATACAGCAAGCAGGCTTCTGGGAACAGGTTAATTAACATTTAGAATGCATAACATCGTCCCATCACAGGTGGATCTTGGGAGATGCTGTCCAGCAAAACCAGAGAGCATTCTATTTTAGCACTCACATGTGTTATCATCACATGATAACATCATGTGATGATAACATCACTTGGATCTTCCCTGTTTGTGACCCAAATAATCTCTTGAGATTCTGTAACTATACATATTATTAGTCTGGAACCAAGTGAGAGTGAACACTAAAACCATGAGACACCTGTCCCTTGGACACTAACTATCCCATCCACTGGTTGCGCTGGCCTTACATTTGGGGGTGTCCCCTCTCCCTCATCTGTCCCCCAGAACTCAGTGCCTTTTCTTCTGTTCCGGGGGTACGGGTTCTCTGACTAGCCTATCTACATAGGAATCTAAATGCTACAGGCCGTGCTGAGGGACTAATGGATCAGAAGAGATTGTTCATTCCTCCTTGCCTACCTCTCCCACGAAGGGAACCGTATTTATTGTTTTAATTAGAGCACGGAGTTGTAGGGAGGAAATGGGAGTCTTCAACTCCTCTCCTGACGACTGCGGCTTCAAACAGGGGGGAAAACTTGGAGAATTTTGTGCAACAAAACAGGAGCTGGATAATTAACGCCGTGTGATTAATGGTTTTACAAAGTGGGACGGGGGGTGAGAGGCCTGAGCATCTTTCACCAACTTCCAACGGTTTAAAATGGGCTCCCCCCATTTTAAGTCGTGGGTGTTTATAAGAGTTTTGTTCAGCAAGAGTCAGCTAGAGATTCTGTCATTGTGCGGAGGGAGGGAGGAGGGCGGTGTTGACGTTCATCTTAACCTGCAGCAACTGTCATTGAATTGCTGAGCTGGCTTTCTCTGTGTTGAAAGGCAATAATAATTCCCTACAATTATTCCTCCAGGGAGAATTAAATTTGCCATCCCATTAAGGCAAGAAAAGACCAAGTTCCCTAAGATATTTTGGGAATTCAGCGAGGTCTCAGTAAGTCATAGGTTTTTAAAGATAATAACCCGGAGTTCTTCCAAAAGTGATTTCCCAAATCGTTAATGACTGGTGAGGTTTCCTGCAGGCCCATCAGAACAGAAGGCGGGCATTATGCTACGTAGCTACACCAGACTTCCATATTAAGCCTGGTGTAGTTTCTTCTTTGTATCTCTGCCTTGCTGAGAAAGAATGAAAGTTTTTATTGATCATTAGCAGATATAACATAATTGCAGCATAGTTAGCTGTAATGACTTTTGATAATTTCTGAATAAGACCATGTCTCATTCATGAATTCATCCAGTGAGCACAACATTAAGGTCACCCTTGTATTAAATATTTGAGCCACAATGATAAACAACAGTAACCATAAACCTAGTCCTTAGAGGTTTACAATTAGAGATGAGGTCAACAAACATAGCTTTGAAAACATGTAGTACCTTTCCTAATTTTTCTCTCTCTGTAGGACTGCAGCAGCCATAAATGGCACAGAAGAAAAGGACAGAGCTGTTTCAGCAAAGCCTTATGGATATAAATTGTTGAATTTCATATAATTTTTAGATATGAAATGTTATAATTCTCATGAATTTCTCTTACAACTTAAAAGTGTGAAACCTATACTTTGCTGATAAAGCTATGCCAGAAATATGTGACTATCTAGATTTTGCCTCCGGCCCAGAGGTCCTTGATCCACAGCAGGGGTTCTCAACCTTTTAAAGGCTGCAGCCCTTTAATGCAGTTGCTCATGTTTGTGGTGACCTCCAATAATAAAATTATTTTTGTTGCTACTTCATAGTTATAATTTTGCTACTGTTGTGAATTGTAATGCCAATATCTGATATCTAAGATATCTGATATGCAATCCCCGTGAAAGGGTCATTTGATGTCCAAAGGAGTCGTGACCCACAGGTTGAGAACCTCTGATCTAGAAGATAGCTGAAGGAACAGATTCAGTCACTGGGGCTGATAGGCTTCTGTTGGAAGGGGCAGGAGTGTAATGTAGCTCATTTGGTAGAGAGTTTGCCAAGCACGCAGGAAGTCCTGGGTTTCATTCTTTGCATAGCATCAGCTGAGTATTGTGGCTCACACCTGTAATCCAAATATTCAAGCAATGGCTGTAAGAGGATTAGAAGTTCAAGGTCATCTTCAGCTACTTAGTGAGATCATGTTCAACATGGAATACCAGTCTGGTAGAAAATAAGAAAGTGGAGGAGTGAAATACAAAGTGGCAGAAGTGACTGGTGCCCACAGGTGCACAACTGTTAGAAGGTTGGAGTTGGAAGAAACCTCCAGGAAGCCTTGAATGGCCTTCAAGTGATACTTGACTCTCTTCAGGTCAGTTTCAACTAGCTGGTCCAGCTACCTTCAATGACAGGGATTTACACCAGCCAAGTTCCTAAGACAGCTTATTTTTCTGTTAAACAGAGAAATATGCATTACGTGCATACTGTCATTAGATGAATATAGAAAATACAAATAATTAAGGATGTTTAATCCTTGTAAGTTTCTCCTACTTATAAGACCTTAGGGAATAAATGTAAGCAATTTTTCAAATTGAAAGACAGCAATCTAATTTATGCTTTATTTAGCTTAATGATATAATTTGCCTGCTTTTTGCCACATAATTCAGTTCTTCTAAAGGAAAGGTAATAAAGACATACTACCAGGTTTCCTCTCCTTCTGATTGGTTCATATATTCAATATTAGCCCATTCAGTTACAGCAAGAAGAAAATTAAAAAGAAGCCTAGGGAAAAGGCAATTAGATTGTTTCCTTTTGGAGTGGTTGTTCAAACACATTTGTATAATAATAGCTATGTGTACCAGTGTGCCCTATTAAAATTAATCAGCTTTTGTGATAAGGTTTTGGGAACATAGGGTATAGCTAATCCCAAATGTGTATTACCTTCTTTGCAAAATGAATATTGCCTAGGCTAGCACTTCTCCTAATCCTTCTTGTGCTTTCTTATTTTTATACAGATATAAGGCAATTTGTCAGAGTCGACTCAGTTGAACTAAGATGGGCCAAAGTACTAGGGCAAAAAGTCATACTGTACGCCTCTCCCTCGCTCTCTCCCTCCTCCCCCTCCCCCTCTTCCTCTGTGTGAGAAAGACTGCACTTTTAACACTGTGTCATAGCTGACATTTTTCTATGTTCTGAATAAAGCAGATCTTACAGTCAGACAGGCTATAGCAAACAGTAACTTAATCACACAGTATTTAGATAAGTTTGGGCGAGACACATCTTACAGTGTTTCTGACTTGCGATTTATTCGTTTGTGAAGAGAAAGTAATAATGCACATTTTGTAATGTCAAATGAAAAGTGTTAGCAAACAGTTTAAGATAATTCTTAGCACTCAAATCTTATTCTCTTCTCCTCCCTTCCAGCCTTCACCAAATTGCTTCTAAAGCTAATAATGTGCAAAGTGGGACCAAGAAGGGAAGGAATAAGGAGTTGGAACCAGCAGGAGGAAATCTCAAGCTAGATATACAAATGTGTTATCTAAGACATTCACTGTATGGTCCTATTAAATTAAATCTTTTCCCTAGAGCAATTAAATTATCACTGTAATATGATTAAATATTTAGCCTGAAAATAAAATCCCTTTCTCATCTGGAGGTGACTGCAAAGGAGTGGGTTGGTATGGTTCTCAGTTAAAATGAAAATGCTGAGAGGTGAGGGAAATGGCTCAGCTGTTGAGACCTGAGCTGTGTGCTCTTCCAGGGGACCCAGATTTGGTTCCCAGTAACCACATTGTGGTTCACAACCATCTGTAACTCCAGTCTCAGAGGACCTGATGGCCTCTTCTGATCACCAAGGCCACCAGGCACACACATGGTACACACACATACATGCAGGGAGAATACACATATAAAAGAAAAGTAAACAATAAAACATAAATGTTAGTTTCAGCATGTGAGATGTCTAAATTATAATATGGAAACAAGATACATAGCATTCCTGAAAGTCGGGGTGTAAAGAACATTAAATGTTATGCACAAAGTCTCTGGGACTAACGTTCTAGTATGAGTTTGTGCTGCTCCATTAGGTTAGCAATAGCCATTTTTTTATCCTCTCAACACAGAAATAGGCACCGCTATCACCTTCAATTTGCTATTGAAGACATTGAGGCACATGGGACCCAGGAAGAATTAATGGCAGAGTCAGGTTCTGAGTCAGAACATCTGTATTCTGCATTCTTCTATACAACCCCCACCCGACTCCTCCTATTGTCCTTACTTTTTCCTTTCATTTCAGTGGGAGAAAAGCAAGCAATACAAAACTGAGCAATAGAGATCCTCTGTGTAAAAGCCAAGAAGACCCTTGGGTCTTCTTGACATGAATGAGTACAGGAACTCTAAGGTCTACGAACAGATGCTATGGGAAGGAAACTGACAGTCCTCCACTCCAATTCATTTTGGAGTGAAGGGGATTCAATTTGTTCAGCAGGAGGCAGATACTTGCTAAGCACTAACCACATACCCAATATCTGACAGCCTTATTTGCGCTGGAGGCCACCATGGTAAAGAAATTGCCAGTCCTCAGGAATTTGAACCAGGAGGATTAGAGTTAAAGGCCACTGTCTGGAAAAAAGTAAAGAAAGACCTTGTCTGAATAAAGAAAGAAAGAAAGAAAGAGAAAAGAGAAGAAAGAGGAAACTACGAGTCTGTGTTGTAAGTTGAACAGTGCTCCCTTTCCTCTAAGAAAATGTATATATGCCCACCAGCAACCTCAGAATGTGGTCTTACCTGGAAATAGAGTCTTTATAGATTTGATTGAGGTCAGAATAGGGACAAGACCATGCTAGATGGAAGTTGAACTGCATCTCACAAGGATGTCTTTATAGAAGACCCAATGACACACAAGGAGAAGACCTTGTGAAGTTATAAGCAGCAATCAGAAGGATGTGTCTGTAAGACAATGAGTGGGTTAGGGGAAAAGCAGCGAAAGCTTTCCAAGGGCATCCCACGAAGTCCACTCTGTTTACGAGTGCACTTGCAAGCAGGGGTCATATCTCCCCAGATTCCCCAGGCTTTCTTTATCTTTTCTTATCTTGGAATATTTGTAGAGTCCTAACTTTTCTAAATTACCCTGCAGTTGCCTCTTGGCTCATGTTTTGTCATGCTTATATTGAGGCTGTACAATCCTGGGAAGGAAGCGCCATTCTCCGGTTATCATCTGGGAGGCACCTGATGCTGTCCTGTGCTTCTGGGGATGCTAATCGCCATCACTTGGATAAGTGCTGTGGGCCAGAGTCCTCTGTTATAAAGTCATTCACCACTCAGAACAAGTAAATACTAGTATAAGACTATGCAAATATCTTATGTCTTTTGTCAGCAGCAGCACCATCACCACTTTATCATGTGGATGCTCTGTGTGTGACATGAATATGTATGCACATTCACACGTATGTAGGTGCATGTATGCCAGTAGAGGCCTGAGATTACCATCAAGAGTTTTCTCCAATTATTCTTCATGCTGTACATTGAGATAGACTCTCTCAATTGAAGCCAGACTAGTGTAGTTAGCAAATCCTGAATCCAGCACCAGAGTGCTGCTGGGATTACAGGCAGGCTGTTCATACCCGCTAGGCTTTTGAATGGGGTTTGGGGATCTGAACACTGGTCTTTAGGGTTTCCCAGCAAACATTATATTTACTGAGTGATCTCTCTGGCCTTCAAACATCCTACTTCTGTGTACACTCTACTTACTAATTTTAGCGTTCATTGATGTTGTCTGGGCAAAATATTTTTAAACCAAAGACTAATGCTTAAAGACTCATCCTGTCAGATTTCAAATGTGCTCTAAAGTTTCTATGATTAAAGGGATGGGAAGAAGAAACAAACAGGCAAATAAATTAGTAAATGAGAAGAGAGAGCCTATTTAAAGACCCATAAACATAAACAGTAGGGAGAAGATGGATTATTCAATAAATAATGTGGAGATAATTGGTTATTTGGATGAGCATAAACTTACATCTCTATTTTAAGTGTACACAATACAAATTACAACTATGGAAATACAAAATTAAATTTATATGCTAGGAGAAATTATAGGAGACTAGTTATATAATCTTGAAAGGAAACATTTGGCTAAACATGACTCAAAGCGTAAAGCCTTTCAGCATTGTTTGAAGTCTTAAAACTAGAAACATATGCCAACCTATAGGAGCATAGTTAAATTAATTACAGTATATGCATAGGAAGGATAACAACACAGCTGTTAAAAAGAATGGGAATGTTCTATGTGTTCTGATGCCTAAGAACCATGTCTTAATTAAAGTAAAAATAAAATCATAAATGGAAAGTATTCACCAAAGACTCATGAAAAAGTTCAGTTTCTTTAAGGATCCCCAAAAGTATAAAGAATGAGAATGAAATACAGTTGTATGCATAAGTTCAGAAATGTTTGCTAAATCATTCTGTTCCTGTTATTTTTATCCCACAGTAAACATAAACTTCCAGCAATGTTTATGAACAGTTTTCATTAAAAAAAATCATGAGAGCTGGAGAGATGGCTCAGTGGCTAGAATCACTTGCATGTTCATTTAGGAGAGTGGAGTTCAGTGCCTCTCACACATGTCAGTCCATTTCCCTTCAAAAAAGGGCAGACCTCCCAGGGATATCAACCAAACATAGCATATCAAGTTGTAATAAGACTAGGTACCTCCCCTTGTACTAAGGCTGGATGAGGCCACCCAGTGGGAGGAAAAGGGTCCCAAAAGCAGGCAAAAGAATCAGCAGCAGCCTAAGAAAATCTTTTAAAAGGTGTATCAGAAGAACAAAATGTTTAACATTTGGCTAATTTGCATGTTAAAACATTAATATAAGATAAAGTAAAATAAAATAGAACACATGAATATGTATAACATCTTCTTAACTTAGCAAAAATGAACAGGAGAATGAAAACAGAAATATTTCTGTGATTTAAAAATGCTCACTCACTTCAGAATAATTTTCAAAAATATTTATTTATTTATCTATTTGAAGTTTGTGTGTGTGTGTGTGTACACGTGTAGATACATGCACTTTATGGTGAACATATGGAGGTCAGAAGACAACTTGAAGGAGTCAGATTTCTCCTTCTATTGTGTGATTTCCAGTGATTGACCTTATGTCACCAAACTGGGTCCCAAATATATTTTCCTGCTTAGTCATATTGAAGGTCCCTTGAAACAGAATTTTAAATGGCATGTAGAGATAAATACAGATATAGGCAGTTCCACATAAAATTTAAAATTCCAAACAATGGTATTGACCCTTGTATATGGATGTAATATTAAGATTGTATTGGGCTACATAGGCATTGATCTTTGTATATTGATACATAATTAAGAGTATATTTAACCACAATTGAATAGATCTTTGTATATTGATACAAATTTAAAGGTAACGCTTCCTAATGGTATCATACCTAGAGATACTTAAACATAAAATGTGAAGCTCTGACCTCTTGATACCAACCGTCTAAAACGGTCTAGGATAGTTAAGTAAAATAAACTCCTAGTCATGCAAACATGTCACTTTGTTAGCTACTATGACAGTCTATCACAGATATTCTCTAAACTACCCAGTAATCAAGTTGCTAAGAGACAAGCAACATTTGCTTATCTACATACAAGAGATGGATAGGGCATCTTCAAAAACCCCAAGAGATCTGCAGAATATGGCATTCAAAGATGTTATCTTAAATCAAGATTTTCTTTTTTTTTTGATATCGAGACATATCAGCGCCTGACAGCACCCTCTATTCTACTCCAAGTAGAAGATAAGCATTGAAGAACCTCCACTGTAAGATGGTTGAATTAGTGGCAAGCCTATCTCTTGGCATGAAAAAACCCCTTGCACCAACTGCAGACAGACTGCT
>CAJQZJ010001558.1:5792533-5808469 GCA_907164525.1 Lophiomys imhausi
TAAGAGAAGGAACCATCTGTTGGACTGAAAGGGGAAACTTCTGGGGGAAGAGGGTGGAAGGGCGGGATAGGAAGGGGGAATAGGGAGGGGTTTGTGACTGAGATGTAACTTGAAGAAAAAAAAATAAAGTATTTAAAAAAAATTTAAAATTCCAGGAAATCGAGAGCTCAAATGATAGAGTGCTTGTTTGGAGTACACACGGCCTTTGATCCAATCCCTAGTCCCACAAAAACAAATAGACAAATACACAAGCAGAAACAAAAACATGTCCTATACTAACTGTAAAAATATATGATAGACTAAGTTAAAGAAAAAATATAACTAAAGGGAGTAGTTATTTCTCATGATGGTGGGCTTGTGATCCATCTTGATATATTCCTTCATGTTTTTCTTCACTGTATGAATTTTCTCCTCCATATTAATTTTAATGTCATAAAATAACATTTGTCTAAAAAGAAGAAAGAAAAAAATAATTGCTAGGAGTCTGCTTTTTCGGATGGGTAGTCTGTTCAGTATTGTCAATAGCCTCATATCCCTGAAACAGCAAAATAAAAGTTGGCCTTTAAATCTGGAACAACCCATAAATTTGACAGATTCTGAAAAGCAGTAAAAATGATGCTAAGGGCTGAAAGATAATTGATGCCTTGGGGTTTGTACAGCATTCTTTTATAAGGAAAAATGTCATCATGATATTTTGAGTCAGTAAGACTAAGACCACTGGGTGTGAGTAAAAAAAAAATCTAAGGAAATCAATGCTAAGAAGCAGAAAGAAGAAAAAGCAACTGTGAAATAAATTATGGTGAGTTTAAGTGTGTGTGAGAGAGAAAGAAAGAAAGAAAGAAAGAAAGAAAGAAAGAAAGAAAGAAAGAAAGAAAGAAAGAAGGGAGGGAGGGAGGGAGGGAGGGAGGGAGGGAGGGAGGGAGGGAGGGAGGAAGGAAGGAAGGAAGGAAGGAAGGAAGGAAGGAAGGAAGGAAGGAAGGAAGAAAAAGCATTTGGTTGCCTATTTCAAGACTTGTCAGAGAAGCCAGGCATGGTAGCACACACCTTTAATACCAATACCCAGGAGGCAGAAGAAGAAGGTAGATTTCTATGAATTGGAGGCTACCCTGTTCTACATAGTGAGTTGCAGGACAGCCAGAACTACATACCAAGACCCCGTCTCAAAAAGAATAAGATGAGAAAGAGAAGGAGGAGAAGGAGAAGGAGACTCATAAGTCTAATTAGAGAGAAATTTACCAGATGGCTAGAAAAGAGTTGCTTCTCAGATGATTCCAGGATTCCAGGACTACAGCAAGTATTCTTGATACTTACTTTTATGTATGTATGTATGTATGTATGTATGTATGTATGTATGTATGTATGTATGTATGTATGTATTTATTGCTTCAGGTTACATCTCCATCATAGTGTCCTCTTTTGACCCTTCCCACTCCCGCCCTCCCACCCTCTACCCCCTAACCCTTCCATGCCACTCCTCTGGAGTGGAGTGCCCCTACATAATAGTCCCCTGCCCCAGTTCAGCAGTCATATGAGGGCCAAGAGCCTCCTCATACACTGGGGGCCTACAAGGCAGCACCACTAGGGCAAAGTGTCTCATTGACAGGAAGAAAAGGTCTATGTTCCTGTTCCCTTTGGTGCGTTGGTTGCAGTATAGATATCCTATACTATATAGCTAAAATCCGACTATAAGTGAATAGATGCCATGTGCATCCTTCTGAGTCTGGGTTAGCTCACTCGGGATGAGCTTCTCTAGTTCCATCCATTTGGCTGCAAATCGCATAATTTCATTGTTTCTGATAGCTGAGTAATATTCCATTGTGTAGATGTACCACAGTTTTTTAATCCATTCTTCGGTTGAGGAACATCTGGGTTGTTTCCAGTTTCTAGCTATTACAAATAAGGCTGCTATGAACATAGATGAAGAAATTTCCTTATGATTCCATGAGGAGCCATTTGGGTGTATACCCAGAAGTGGTATGGCTGGGTCCTCAGGCAAAGCTATTCCAAGTTTTCTAAGATATCACCATACTGACCTCCATAGTGGTTGTACAAGTTTGCACTCCCTCCAGCAATGGAGGATGGTTCGTTCCCCTTTCTGCACACCCTCGCCAGCATGTGCTGTCATTTGAGCTTTTGATCTTAGCCATTCTGATAGGTGTGAAATGGAATCTCAGAGTCATCTTGAGTTGCATTTCTTTGATGATTAAGGATATTGAGAATGTCTTCAAGTGTCTCTCAGCCATTAGGGATTCCTCCTTTGTGAATTCTCTATTTAGCTCTGTCCCCCATTTTTTGACTGGATTATTTGGTTTCTTGGCATTTAATTTCTTGAGTTCTTTGTAGATTTTGGATATTAGCCCTCTGTCAGATGTGGGGTTGGTGAAGATTTTCTCCCAGTCTTTAGACTGCCGTTTTGTTTGAATGACAGTGTCCTTTGCCTTACAGAAGCTTTTCAGTTTCATGAGGTCCCATTTATTGATTGTTAGTCTCAGGTCCTCAGATGTTGGTGTTCTGTTCAGGAAGTTGTCACCTGTGCCAATGAATTCGAGGGTTTTCTCACTATTTCTTCTAGTAGATTTTGTGTGTCTGGCCTTATGTTAAGGTCTTTGATCACATGGACTTAAAGTCTCTAAATTTCTTTCATCGCCTCCGTGGTCTTAAGACCAATTAACATATGAAAGTTTCCCAGGTGGCTCACCTATTCAGATGCTTATAGCCTGCAAAGGCCCTAAGTCCCAGAGCTCAGAATCCAATCCTTCTCCTCAGGTCAACATCAGAGGGTGAAACTTTCCAATGAGATTGTGAAAGTTGTTAAGTGAGTCAAGAACAGGAGAGAGAGCCCTCCCAGCATCCACGTGAATCCTGCCTTATATATCTTCACCTGTAGGCAGAAGCTTTTGTGCACTTTTAAAGTTAGGTTCCTGGGCTCAGTCTTTTTCAAAAAAGCTTTTTGCAGAGGGCCGTGAATTCACAGGCGGTCCGCAGATGTGGGCAGGTGCCTCAGGGCATGTCATTTAGATGCTTTTCGCAGAGAGCTGTGAAATGACAGCAGACCTCCCGAGGGCAGACACCTCAGGGGGCATGTCCTGTCCTTAGCCCTAACATCAAAGAGGTCCTGGTCTTTGGACTGTTCCCAAGGACATGTCACTTAGGATGTAAGTCTTTTATCTTAAAAGTCCAGCCTTATTCCAAGTTCCCTATGCTATATATGCTAACACTAAACCTACCACATAGCTGTATAGATATGCCCAATTCAGGGGAATGTTCACCAGACCATGGTGCAGGTTGGAGGGAGAGCTAGCCATGGGTCAGATGCCAAACTCACCTGTCACCATGAGCTTTAGCAGATGCTTTTCTGAAAAAGAGAAATGGATAGCACATGTCCTATCCATTTCTTTCAGTCCGTCTCTCTCTGTATCACTGTGAGTGTATCTGTCTGTCCCTCTACATCCATATACACTAGTCAATAGTGTATATTGCACCCACTTGTCAGTGTGAGTCTGCAGAGTTCCTCATACTGCCACCCTGGTGGAACCTTTGGAAGCTTGTGATGGAATATTTTAAGTTCTGTGTTGAGCAGATGCCAGAGTGGATAATAACAACCCCCTACATGGAGTTGAAAAAAGCAAGACCTTAGAGGCAGTAGTAATTGTGAAAATTTACACCCCCATACAAACCCCAGGAAAACATTGGTATTTCTAGTACAAAGAGTATGTGTGAGGAAGAGGGGTAAATTTCACCCTTTCTAGGTTCGAAAGAGGAAGAATCTCTGGGTATTTGACAGCTCTGAGATGTAGGGCATCTTCTTGTGGGTGTATTTCTCTAAGCATAAGCTTTGAAGAGAGTGAGACCAAATCTTCACATAGGTCTCCAAGTTGTGCTACCATCTTAGAAAAAGAAGGAGGGCAGTAATGGGGGAATTTATATTTGCCTTTGGTTGGGGAAGGAATAAAAGTTTACACAGACCAGGAAGAAATATCCCTGCTCAATTTGTTTTCTCTCTTTTAAAATCCTTTGGGCTGGGGATATAGCTTTGTGTGGTGGGGTTAGTGATAGCATTTAATAGCATAGGGAATTTGGAATAGCAAAAGCCTGGACTTTAAAAGACTTACTTTCTAAGTGACATGTCCTTGGGAACTCGCCAATGATGGATGACTTCTTTGATCATAGGACTGGGGGCAGGGACATGCCCTGAGTCACCCGCCCCCAGAACACAATCTCTGGACCGCCTGTTATTTCACGCCCCTCTGCAAAAAGCTTTGAAGGGAAGGAGTCCAGGGACATGACTTGAAAGCATGAGAAAGCTTCTGCTGAAAATCGTGTTGGTTACTACAGGTGAAGATATTTAAGTCAAGATTCACATAGACAGAGAGGCTTCTTCCTGTTCCCTGTCTCACCTCCTCCTCCTCTGGCAGAGAAATTCACATAAGTGTCAATGGGAGGCTTCACCCTCTTGTATTGACCCATTGCAGGTATGGAGACTGATTCTCCTTTAGATTTTGGAGTGCCTAAGCAGGGAGTTGTCTCCACTGGGAGCCCAGGGGCTTCGGATTGGACAGAACACTGAAGTGAAACACTTGCAGGCCTGAGGCATCTGAATGGTGAACCTGGGAGACTTTTCATATGATAAATGAATGGTCTCTAAGACCACAAAGACAATTCCTGCCTGATAAACTGTCTTGGGATATGGTGGGCGAAATTCAGAGACTTTGGGACTGAAAGATTTAATGAAGGACAGCCATCCATAAAGATCCATGCCCAGAGGAAAATATCCTTTTGAGAAACCTTAGGTTAGTGTTAAATGTTTGTATTATAGGTATTAGGGTGTTATAGATTAGGTTTTAGAGTTCGGGTTCGGGTTTTAGGTCCTAGAAACTTTATAGGCAATTGTTAGGTAATTGTTAAGTATTAATAAATATATGCTTGATAAAAAAATTTGCTGTTTGTTTCAGCTTTGTGTTAGTGTTTCTTCCTCTTGGGGAATGCTGTAGAAGATGGGGAGGAAGGACTGAAGGAGCCAGAGATCTCAAGGACACCACAGAAAACCTACAGATGTAACTAACCTGGGCCTATCGGGGCTCACAGAGATTGAATTGCCAATCAGAGAGCATGCATGGGATGGACCTAGGCCCTCTACACATATGCAACAATTGTGCAGCTTGGTCTTCATGTGGGACTCCTGACAATAGGAGCAGGGGCTGTTTCTGACTCTTTTGTCCACCACTGGATCCCTTTATCCTAACAGGGCTGCCTTGTCTACCCTCAATAAGAGAAGATGCTCCTAGTCCTACTGCAAATTGATATGCCAAGGCTGGTTGACACCCATGGGTGGCCTCCCCTTTTCTGGGGAGAAAGGAAAGCAAGGAGAATGGGGGAGAGAGGAGGGGAGAGGGAAGGACTGGAAGGAGATGAGGGAGGATAAGCTGCAATTGAGATGTAAAGTTAACTAATTAATTAATAAAAACAAATTTTAAAAGTTCTTTGAAAGAGCATGAGTGCACGTTTATTTGTTGCTTAGGAAGAATTTCCAGACTGTAAAGGGCAGCACACAATGGTCCTGAGATGGAACAACCTTGCCTTTGTCAGGGAGTCAGCCATTCCCTCTGGACTTGGTTTCCTTCTCAACAAGGCTTATATAAAGAGAGAAGCTGACACCCTCAGGATCTAGTGGCTGCTTCACAGTTCTGTGATTTTTGCTTGAGTCCTGACATTTTTCATGTGCTTCTCACTTGCTAATGGTTACTGGGCTGTATTATTAAGACCGATACAGCATTTGCAAGGCCAAAGCACTCCTTAGCAGCATTGGTCAATGTGGAATCAAGATCAGTTGCTAACCTCAGTGTTTTATACCAATATTATGTGAAGTCTGAAGGCTCTGGGAGGTATATAGGCATGGGGAGTGTGAGATGGACCCACACTAAGGGAGCAGGACTTGAGCTATAGCTACCGTTCCTCAGTCCTTCCATGTGGACAGTTCCATGTATTTGCCCTAAGAAGACCATAATGGTTCAGGTCATGATTTTATAATGTATATTTAATATTTTATTACATTTACTTGTTCATGTGTGTATGGGAGGGGGTCATTCATGTGCCAGTTTGTACATGTGGAGGTCAGAGAAACTTGAAAGAGTGGGTTCTCTTCTCTCACTCTGTACGTCCCTGGGATCAAATTCAAGTCATAGACTTTGGTGAAAAGGTATATATATACCTGCTGAGCTATCTTGTAGACTTAGCTTTAGGGATTATTTTTTAATTGAGTGAAAATTATAAGAATTCAGTAACATTTGTGCTTTAAACTTTGATTTGTTTTCATGGTCTAGTAATATGTGATTTTGGATATGATATGAGGCAATTAAAATTTTATTATAAAATAGGCTTATGTCTCATGGTTTTGCCCAACTCTAGGATAATGTGTTCTGAGCATGTGTTAGGAAAGGTGTTACCTATGATGTGTTAGGTGTATTAAACATGTTTTTAACTTGAAGGTAACTTTTAACTCATAGTGGGTTTGACAAACATAACACCATCAAAAATGTCTTATTTGTTACAAACATATATGAGTGTGCATTTGTGTGCATACAAATATACAAATACAACCTGCTGAGTCTGTTTTTGTTGTTTGTGTATGCATGGTTTCAGGACTGGCCACTTTATATTTCACAGTAAAGGTTAATTGTCCCTCTCTTGGCAGTCATTAGTTGCCTACAGATCTTTGTCTAGTAATATTTTCCCCTTCCACATTAGCATGTCCATTGATATTGCCATTGTTCTGGTCTTGTTTTGGACTATGGGTAAGAGTACCGTATACTGAATACTAACTCCTAGGTTACAACATCTGCCCTAGTATATCATGCAAGTCTTCTACAGTATTGATACTTAGCTAGTATTTGTTTTGGTGTGAGATGTCACCACAAGCTACAGGAGACCATAGAGTATTATAGGAGGGCATGGAGGATTAGAGGAGTGAATGGATAGTTATCATTTGGCCCTGGTTCCAGTTAGATGTCTCTGCTTCCTGCTTTATAGGGACATGAAACAGCCAGAGAGCCAAGTGCAAACACTACTTCTGTGGGCTCAATGGTTTCAGCTGCCATGTTTTCAGCATGGTGAACAACATCATCCAAACTGTGAGCTGAAGCAAACCTCTTCATCCCCTAACTTGTGTCTGTCGGGCTTTATGCCACTGTGACAAGGAAAGGAGTTAATATAGTGCCATATTATTTGTTCCACATGTCCTATCTCTTTGTGGACATAGAAAGGCATTACCCATATATATTAAATACACATATTCTTCTTAGTGATATGAGTAAATTGTGGTGAGGACAGGTATTTTTGAACTTTGGAAGATAGTGTGAAATAAACAGTCTTCCAACGTGTTAGTACTTCAACTAGCATGGTAAAGAACATACCAGTGTCAACATCTCTTTGAACAGTTGAAGTTGCCAACCTTTTTAATTTCAGCCACTCTTATAGTAATATGATAATCAGAAATAAGGGAAGCATGCAATTCACAGCCAAATGGATGGAACTAGAGAAGCTCATCCTGAGTGAGCTAACCCAGACTAAGAAAGATGCACATGGCATCTACTCACTTATAATTGGATTTTAGCCATATAGTACAGGATAACTATACTACAGCCAACACATCTAGAGATCAGAAACATAGACTTTGTTACCTACTGATGGGCCAATTTTCCCTAGGGGTGCTACCATGTAGGCCCCCAGTGCAAGAGGAAGGTCTTAGCCCTCATATGACTGTTGAACTGAGAGGGGCTGATATGTAGAGACACTCCACATTGGAGGAGTGGGATGGGTGGGAAGAGGGAGGAGAGGGTGGGAGGGTGGAGTCAGGAGGGGTGGAAAGAGGACACTGTGACGGAAATGTAACTTGAAGTAATAAATAAACATTAAAAAAAATACCACATTGTAGTTGAATGTGCATTTTTCTGACTAATGCATTGAGCACCTTTCATTTATTTTTTGACTGCTTGTGTTTCTTCATTTGAAAAGTATTTGCTTGATTTGTTTGCCCTTTTGTAAACGCTCAGAATACCTGGTAAGTTATTTGCTGTCTTTGACATAGAGTTAACATATTCCCGCTTGTGAATGTATTCTCAAGCTATGACTTGACTTGCTTCTTTCTTAAGGTTTCAAGAGACAGAAGTTCTTAAAATTATTTAATTTTAATTTTCCAGTACCTTTTTGCTGTTTCTTTTTTTAAATGTTTAGTTATTACTTCAAGTTATATCTCCATCATAGTCCCCTCTCTCCACCCCTCCCAGTCCCACCCTCCCACCCTCTGCCCCCTTTCCCACGTATCCTACTCCTCCGGTGTGGGTTGCCTCTACATATCAGCCCCCTCAGTTCAATTTTGTGTTCTGTTTAAAATATTTTGCCTTCTTAAAATAATGGAGACATTGAAAATATTTTATTTATAAATTTAACTGGTTTACTTTCAAATTTAGATCTGTTAGCTACTTACTTTTTGGAGCAGTACAAAGTAGGGGGTCATTTTACTGTTTTCCCCCTACAAGTATCAATTGCCCCAGACAAGGTGTCTTCTGTTGGCATCACTATTTAAAGTTGGACGGGAAGTCCTAGCCAGCAGACAAAATAAATAAATAAAAGTTATAAATATCAGAAAGTAAGAAAGCAAAATCATTTTGTTCACATATGACATGCTTTTGAATGTAGGGAATATAAAAGACCGAAGAACAAAATATTCATATTAATATGTGAATTTGCGAAAACAAAAAAAAAAACACATTACATTTCCATGTACTGTTAGTAAGCAATTCAAACAAATGTAACTTTACCATTAGCAGTAGCATCAGATCATCAAAAAACACTGAAAAATAAGCTAAAGATGTGTTTAACCTCTATCTTAGAAAGAATAAGACTGCTAAACAGAATTTAAGACCCTAAATATCTTACCCACGTGTAGATTTTTTTTTTTAATCTATTCGTTTAAGAGTTTACTTTTCTCCAACCAGTTTTTTGGAGTCAAGGCAATGCCAAAGAAAATCCTAAAAACATTTTGGGAAGAGAGGTGGATATTTAGTGGAAATACAAAGAGAAAAAAGAAATACAAAGCAAACATAGACTTAGAACACTTATGTGAGTGTATATTATAGCAAATCTGAATAACAGTAACTAGGAGGGAGCAGCATTTGTTCAAGAATAACTAACTGAACAGTGGGGCAGAGCTGGGTGTCTCAGAATAGATGCCTCCACACACTTTGTGACAGAGCTCTACTGCAAATAAATGGAAAAAAAAGAGACATCTTTTCAACAAGTATTGGATAATTATAAAAACAAATTAAGAAAATGATTTCCCTCTTATATGTGAAAATTGAAATTGGTGAATTTCTAGAGACAGAAAGATAATTAGCCTGGGATGGAACATGAGGGAAATGGAGAGATGAGATGGGGAGGGCTTTGAGATCTATCTTCACCTGGTGACCATAGCTAATGACACTGTAATGTGTGGTAAAAGTTTGCTGGGAGAGTAGGACTTAAGCACTTTCAGCTCCAAAGAGAGAACTATGTGAGATTATCCACATGCTAGTTAGCTTGGGTATAGTAACATTTAGTGAGATAGAGATTTTCAAATATCATGCTGTACACTGAACAGATGCATTTTTTATTTTGTATTATTCCTCAATCAACCTGAAATAAAAAGAAAATACTTACCCTGTGAGTGTTACTGTAAGTTTCAAACATGAAGCAGACTCTGATATGCATATTCTAAATGTAACTTCTTTTTAAATGGAAAGATATGGTCACTTCATACTAACACTGTCATGGGTACTATCACGCTTTCTGTGATTAGAACAGGGGTTTTTCCATTTAGACTTTATCCACTTGCAGGCCCTTTTAGCATAGCCTCAGACATAGCTAATAGACACACACATTCTGGTAATAAATCATAAGGAAATTTATTTAAATAAGGCTTTTGTTTACATATGATTTTACTATCTGTGGAAATTTAAAGCAAATATGCATACTAATGAGACGGACAAAAAGGTCTATTTTAATGTGAAGATACTTTGGCTGAATATTTGAATATTCAGTATGGCAGGACACATGTACAGATCATTGCTATTGGTCTTCCAAGTTTCCAAGAGCAGAAACCATTACATTCATGGTATAAAAACAAAAACAAAAACAAAACCCAAGGTATTTCATAACATAGGAGAGTCTTGGATCTGAGCTGAGGTGTTCCTGACAGCCTGAGGGCAGTGCATGTCCTGAGGGCAAGCTCGGTGCAAAAGACACATGGTTGCTCAGAACCAAGGCTGCAGTGAAGCCACCCCACACAACGCTGGCAAACACTGCAGGGAATTTGCTTGGGTCCATTATGCCTTTGATTTTGAACTAGTTTCTGTGGTTATTATGCATTCAGAAATCTTTCACAGTTGACAATTTTTTTTTTTAAATTTAACTGGCCCACCGCTAAAGAAGCTGTGATCTAGAATAACCTTTCTTTGCCAAACCTTTTTGCAAGACATAATTCATCAAAATGAGATGTCTTCGTGCAGTTCTTTTTGGATGCTTGGCCAGGTTTAGATTTTTTTTTTCTTTTAAGATCATAAGACTTCTCATTTAATCCTCAATAGTATTTGCAATGCATCCGATCCATCAAGTGATTAGTCTCAAATATCAACAGAACAAGACCATAAATACAGAATTACAAAATGTAATCCTTGCACATAATTTGAGCACTCATCACTTGACTTACTCTCTCCTCCATTGCTTTCTTAGGCATGGGCTTTGCTCTCTTCCTGTCTGTAAATTCTGGCTGTCCTAGTATTCGTGTACTCTCAGCTTTGAACAGCGGAGCTTGAAATTGAACAAATCCGTTTCAGTCATGAGTGCTCTGATAAAATGATGCATTTAGCTACTTCTCAATAAAAGGGATCAGAAACAAAGGACTTATTTACAAAGAAGGCAAAGTATCGTTGAAAGAATAAATTGACTCACAAATTACTTCTTCAAAGGTTTTAAAATCTCACTGCTGGTCGACTTCAGACAGAGAAACTGTATGTTAATGAGTGTTTTTGATTCATTACCCTATCCATCACACAGTAAATGAGTTCATTTGTCGTGTGTGTGTGTGTGTGTGTGTGTGTGTGTGTGTGTGTGCGTGTGTGTGTGTGTGCGCGCACCCATGTATATATATGCATGCATATATAATTATTTATAAATTCAACTGTAGCTTCTAATCTGGATGACATGCAGTCATAGCTTGTTTGGAAACTGCAATGTGTTAGTGTGCAGCCCAACAATTCAGGGATGTTATATTTCATGTGTTTCTTAATTTTATTACGTTGCCATGTCTACCAATTTTTATATTAGTATTCACAAAGAAGACAATTTTTATAATTATTATTTTAAAATAAAATGTATTTACATCACTTTCCCTTTTCCTGTCTTTCCTCCAACACCTTCCATTCCTGCCCCTCACTTCCTTTCAAATTGATGGTTTACACTTCTGAAGACCAGAGACCTCTGAGATGGAACCTACCTGAATGCCCCCTCCTTGAGGCTTAGCAACAGAAGTTGCTGTGTAAGCTTCCAAAGGAGGGAGACAGCCAGCAGTCTTACCCAGTTACAATGCCTATGAACCACATGTGTGATAAGCCTATGGGTGCAGTACCATGGCGGTAGCTGGCAACTTCCTAGTTGAACTTAAGACCTGTTGAAGAAGAAGAAAAACATGCCTGGCTTTGGAAACCTAACTTCTACTCAGTGATAGTGATGTCATGACTATTGGAGAGGAATCTATATCTACCATTTACTAAACCAACATAATCCCTAACAATTATGTATAGACATTTGTCCTTAAAAATCCCAGATAAGTGTAGTCTTCACCCCTTGTTGAGGAAAAACCTCTTTTTGCATTAGACAGAGACCACCGCAGAACCAATCAAAATGCAGAATTGTGGAGCCCGGTCCCAATAGCTACATCTGTAAAATACTCCCCTTCCTAAGGCTTAGGTAACATTGGAAGAAGGAGTAGAAAGATTGTGAGAACCAGAGAGGACCAGGGAGTTTGCTGTGTGAGATTGTGTCTCCTAGTAATATCAAAAGCTACACATTATAGTGTTTCACCATCGTAACAAATGGGGAGAAGAAAATCTCTTGAGGCCTCAACCCTGCACAAAGAAAAATAGACAACTGAGGAAAGCTGGGATTTGGAGAAGTGGTCTTCCCGAGGGAAGAGCACATCAACGGGTCATGCAGGGCCAAATGGTCAGCCCTGAGGGCAAATAATCAAGCCTGAACACAAGCCTGTAGACAGAACAGGTTATATCTAGGAATATGTTCATATATGCATATTCATACATGCATGGAATAACAATTAGTAAAAAAAAAAAGGGGGGGACAGGAATTTGAAGGAGATTGAGGAGAGGTAGGAGAGACGATTTGGACAGAGGAAAAAGAAGAGAGAAATGCAATTAAATTATAATTTCAAAGACACAAAGAAATAAAATTTAAAAATATTTTTAAAAAATGATTGCTTATTTTTGATTATTATTGTTACTTATTTACTTTATATTTATTATATAATTTACTTATAATTTTATTATATATTTATTATATTTTATATTTATAAATATATAATAATACAATATAAATATAATATAATATATTTATAAATATAAAAATACAGCCTATTGAGCCCATTTAGTATACCTTGTGAGTATATGATTTTAGAGTTGACCATTTGTATTAGATAACCAATGAGGGGGTCATCTCTGGGAAAATATAATTTTTTTCTTCACTTAGCAGTCATTAATTGCCTGTAGTTCTTTGTCTAGAGCTGGGATCCTATGAGATTTCCCTTTTCCAAATTAACAAATATACTAGAATTGTCACTGTTCAAGTTTTGTTTAGGCAGCCATATTGTTGGGGTATCATGGGTGTAGTTTTCCTGTCCTTTCTAGGAGACAGAATTTCACTGCAGACTTCTTGGTCTCTGGCTCTTATAATCTTTCTGATCCCTCTTCTTCCGTGTTCCCTGAGCCTTGGGTGCAGAAGCCACATTGTAGATATATCTGTTGGATGTGTTGCACACAGGATCTGTGGTACTCTGAATTCTGGCCTGCTGTGGATTTTTGTAACAGCCTCTATTGCCGTAAAGAAAATCTTTGATGAGGAGTAAGATAAAAATATCTTATCTTCAAGTGTTGAACTTCGAACTGTGTCAGCAGTCAGGTGCTTGTCTTTTTGTTTGCTTGCTTGCTTGCTTTCATGTGTTGCAGTTGGAGTGGATGCATATGTATATGGAGGCCCAGAAGTTCACAATGAGTGTCTTTCTCAATGATTCTTCACCTGATTTGATGAGACAGGGTTTCTCATTAAACCTCACTAATTTGGCAAGACCTAATAGCCAACAAGTCTCAGGGATCCTTCTCTCTCTCTCTCTGCCTCCCCAGAGTTGGAATTACAGTGCACACAACCATGCTCAGTTTTTTAAAGTTAATAGTGGGCATTCAAACTCAGGTCCTCATGGTCAGCAAGCACTTGCTTTGTTTCCTGAGACAGTCAGAGTCTCACTACATAGCCAAGTCTGAAATGTATGGTATAGATCGGTATGGACCAGGAACTCAGGATATCCTGCCTCAGCTTACCAAGCACTCACTTCATAGGTGCATGTCACAAAACATAGCTGATTATTCATTTTTGATAGAGTTATCTTCTAAATTATGTACATTACATCTATTATTTGGATTGAAGATAATTGGAGTTATCTTCTTTATCTTTAAAGGGACCATTGATGACTCTTGTAAAACCGATGTGGCCAACTCTTTGTCAAGTTCATTTGTTGATGGAGCCAATGCTATTAGTCCCAACCCTAACTTCTCTATATATGCAAGAAAACTGAAGTTTAAGGATTTTAAAAGTTTCAAGATTGCACTAGCAGAAAACATGTGTTTTTCTTTGACAGAATCTAGTGTTAAATTGTTTTCATTCAACATGGTCTATTTGGAATACCAACTTTATGCTTTTTAGTACTGTGGATGGATTCACGGATGCTTGAGGCAAGTGCTTCATCACTAAACTACATCTACAGCTCTCCTTTGGCTTTTTGTTCTGAGACAAGATCCCATTAGATTTCCATAGCTGACATTGGCCTCATTATGTAATACAAGTAAGACTTGAGCTTGCAATCCTCCTGTCTCAGCCTCCTAAGTATATAGGATTACAGGACTGCACCACCAAATCTGCCTACTTATCAACTTCAGAATTAGGTACCCATGTCAGTTTAGCAGATCAGTGTCTTATTGTGGTGACTGCCATCATTAAGACTTTATTATTAAATCATAAATACCTACTTTTATGAATGTTATATATTTACTAAGCGTATCCTTAAAGAAAGAGACGGAGGCTACTCATGTACTTGGAAGAATAGACTTCATCGCCCAAAAGCTGTTTTAGTTAATGATTCTAACTGATGTCCAACCCATTGTCAACAGTATAAATCTCATTCTATATCCCAATGGGGTGAGACAGCCATGAGTCATGTATCTCAAGGTGATGCTTAGTTCTGCCCAGTACGATTGAGCTTCAGTTGTCTTTAGAAGTCGCTACCTGGTCTCTGCAACTTTTATTTGCCATTTTCTCACATGTGCTCTACATTCTTATTCCTTGACTTGAATTTTTCCCTATTTCTAAATTAAATTATGTATATCTGGATCTTTTGTTCCAGGATCTTCTTATTTGAACAAGAGAGGGTTAGGAAGTGGAGGAAGAAAGGAATAAAAAGTGGAATAGAAGAAGGAGGATGAGGAGGAGGAGGACTAATAGGAGGAGTAGGATAAAGAGATATCATTTTTTTAAATTGTTTCAGATAGGTTAAGTCACTAGATTGAGAAATATATTTGGTCCTCATGCAGGTCATATATTAATCTATGAGAACTCATAAAAACTAGAAATATGAAATATGGTTCTTCAAATCCAACTGAGATTATGTTGCCAAAAATGATAGCAATAACACTTGGTTCAAAATGGAAACTTTAAAGCAAATACTAAATACATATTATAAATATAATGGAACAATGGGACATCAGGTATGAGTAGGAAGTTCCTATAAGCAGAACTTTCAGTTGTATTCAAGTACTCCTAGCCAATGACTACCTGTCCCAGTCCTTAGGATTTCAGTTTTACTCTCATGTTATTGTGAGCTCCAAGTAAGAGAGTCCTGGCTGTCTTATAGAATCTCCTACATTTTAATTCTTGACTTTTGCTAATTGCTGAAGATAATGTCTGCTCATTTCTGCCTTGTGAAGTCCAGAGAATGTTGCCATAATCTAAACGAATGCCAATCAGACCAGTCATCCAATACTCACAAGCCTTCTCAATCTTAAATTAGCAAGTTGTGGTCCATTCTTATTTTTGTGAATAACCTCAATGCCTTTCACTTTTCTGACCTTTTTCACCCTATCACATAGCTATTCTGTCTACATCTGAATACCCCGGCACTTCAAAGGGCCAAGATTTTTCCCCCAGTGATCTAGGGAGCAAGGATCTCAGGAAACACATTCAAATATTATGCCTTGTAACACCCAGCAGAGACCTTTTCCTGCCTTGACTGAGTACCCTTGGCCCTTAGAGATCACCTCTTCTCTGGGAAGCAGAATGATGTCCAATTCATACATCCTAAGAATCTAGCAAAGAGGGAAATTTTAACTGAATCCCAAAGCAATTATTTTATGTCCTGAAAATGCATCACTGCCTGAGGGTGGCCTCTTGACTGGGGTGTGCATGTGTGTATGGGCACGTATTTCACTTGTTTTTGATAGATCAAATTTTACATGTTTGATATATTGAGTTACCAAGACAGATACAGCTATAACCCCAGCCATGTTTTTTGTTTCTTTCCTTTCTTTCTTTCTTTCTTTCTTTCTTTCTTTCTTTCTTTCTTTCTTT
>CAJQZJ010001558.1:5808479-5830827 GCA_907164525.1 Lophiomys imhausi
TTTCTTTCTTTCTTTCTTTCTTTCTTTCTTTCTTTCTTTCTTTCTTTGTTTTTTGATCATTGAGAGTACATCAAACCTCTTTCTTCTTCCTATCAAAAGCTAATAGATTTTTGATTTGTCCTTTGATAATTTCATTTCATAAATATATACAATTTTCTCTCTTTTTTTAATATCACTGTGCACATTCAGTGCTGCCTATGACACACCGACTAATCTTATTAGTAGTGTGACGTTCTTGCACTGGCAACTAGAGCTTCAGTGAGCTCATGAGTACAACAGCCACAATCTACATTCTCTCTGCACCGTCTTCCAGGACACTCCCCCATCCTTGAGGGCTTGATACAGATGTCCCTCTTAGTTCTGTGCTCGATACTCACTTCTCAGTACTTGATCAGCATTTTGAGCTCTTTTGGGGGTTACTAGGGTGTATAAGGCCACAGAAATGGGTGATGACTTGCCCCACATCTAAAATTTCACCCTTTAACCTGTTTCCACTGGGGCAACAGGAAGCCACTTCTGGAAGTTCAATGTGGTGACATGAGAGCACTGTGGCTAAGACCAACTTGAGAGTGTCAGAGAATAATAACCAGAGTGTGGACCAGGAGTCACTATGCCTCTCCAGGTGACCTCAATTCAAGGCACCTGCCTCTGGGCTATGCTGCAGTGCCTAGAAACTCCCAGGGAATAAGATCTGTATTCCCATTATACTATTAAAAAGCCTTGAAAAATCATTAAAATGTTACTTTATATAACTGCTATAAAGCTTGAGAAAATGAATATGAAAATCTTTTTATAAATCATAAAAGTCGAAATCGCTAGTTTGAGCACTATGTTACGGCTATGTCTTTATTCTGCCATGTTAAACTTTTTTTTTTTTTTAGGTTTTTCGAGACAAGGTTTCTCTCTGTATCCTCGACTGTCCTGGACCCACTTTGTAGACCAGGCTGGCCTTGAACTCACAGAGATCTGCCTGCCTCTGCCTCCCAAGTGCTGGGATTAAAGGTGTGCACCACCACACCCGGCTGTACTCTCAAGAACCGACCGCATTCTCTCCCCTTCGTTCCTTCCACTTACTCCCAAAATAAACCTTAGTAGACTCCCCAAATGTGTACCAGCATTAACTGCTTCTTTGTTTCCCTTTCAAAATGGCTTCGGTAAGGGTTGGGGAGACAAGTCAGTCAGTAATGGGTGTGTGTTTTGTGAGCATTAGGGGTGAAATTATCCAGTACCCACTGGAGAAGCCAGGCTTGGTGACTCACTCTTGTAATCCCAGCACTGGAAAGGTGGAGACAGGAAGATCCCTGGCTAAATCAGTGAGTCCCAAGTCCCAGTGAGAGACCCTATGTCTAAATATGAGGTTGACATCTGACTTCCACATGTGTGCCCACATGTGTGCATGCTCATCACAGGTGCATTCACACACACACAGGCATGCACACACCCATACCTACATAGCACACTCCCAGGATTTGGCTTTGTAATATTTCATTTTCGCCATGCAGCAGGCTTCTTTTCTGTTTGTCTCGGAGTACTTGATGAATTGCTTTTGTGGTTCAGCTAAGTAGTCTGAGTTTGATTCTTAGGGTGTGAAATGGTAGTGTTTGGTGCTTGGCAATAGCCCTTGAAGGTCTAAGACAGTGGTTCTTAACTTTCCCAATGTTGTGACCCTTTAATACAGTTCCCCATTTTGTGGTGGCCCCCAACCATAAAATTATTTTTGCTTCATAAGTGTAATTTTGCAATTGTTATGAATCATGATGTAAATATCTGCTTTCAGATGGTCTTAGGCAATCCCTGTGGAAAGGGCTTTCAAACTCCAAAGGAGTCGTGACCTGGAAGTTGAGAACCACTGGTCTAAGAGATGCTTCGGAGTTGAAGTGATACATGAATTGTCCATATGGAATCTTTCCTGTGAGTAATAGAAGGAGCCACATATCAGAGCATACCAAGTGTCTCAGGGAAGGTCAAACCACAGAGTGGAAACCCTGACAAGAAGGTCCATATACAAGAGTAGTTCCTTTCTGAGTTGAGCAATATCTTCACTCTCTGGTTAGGAAGATGGTTTATGGCCAGAATGAAGAATTGATAATGAAAGCTATTGTTGGGGAAGAGATATAAGTCTATGAGCTTCTGTAGGAACTGGCTCTTGGAAAACCATTTCTAGGCCCCTTCCTGTGCTATGTGATGCAGGCTAGAATCAGCAGAGCAGTGAAGACTACCGCAGTTTTGCTGCTCTTAGCTCACATTGGGGAATGTGTGGTCAGAACCACTGAGTAGGAGGACCTGACCCTGGTCAGCACTGATCACTCTCCTTTTAGTCATCTTGTCAAAATTCCAGGAGGTGAAAAGGAATGCTGTCACTCGGCAGGCAGTGACACACACTGCTCCCAGCATAGATATTATACATCATGCTTTCATTTTCAGAGCTTTCCAGTGTAAAGTAGGAAATGAACCAGGTAGAGAAATGTCTGGAATATCTTACAGCTATATTCTCTATCATAGGGGGCACAGAGTGGTTTTCCTGTAAAATATCAGCTATAGTCAGATTTAGAATATACCTCAAGTTGTTATTTGTGACTAAACACTTGGCATATATGCTCAATCAAGACCTAAATCCCACTGTTTGGGTCAACATTTCCTCAACATTTTCTAAACATTATCAGTTTTCCTTCTAGTCATTTTTTTCTTCCTAGCTCCATTCTGCCTATAACAAATAATTACATTATAGGGGATAAGGCCATAAGTTTTGGATTCAAACATTGTGGCCATTAATTTATTAGCTTATAGTATTAACTTTTCTAAGGCTGAACAAACAGCAATAAGATTGCTCTGTATTATCTAGCCACGCTCAGCAACACAAAAAGACAGACAACAGTTCGTCTTCTGTTACTGTCCAGGGAGTACAGCCAGTTCCAATTCTTACCTACATCTTGCTTAATGTTTTAGAAAAATGTTCCTAAACTTCAGCACTATCGAGTCATTTGGGGCTGGGTAGTTTTCTTGTTGGGGCAGTGGAGAGTGAAGGTAGGTTTTTTTGTACATTGTAGGATGTTTAGAAATTTCCCAGATCCTGATTTTACTAGCTGGTAGAGCCCTTTCCCTAGATTGTTTGACAAACAAAAATGTTTCTTGACATTGCCAATGTGTCCTGTGGAAAATAGTCACCCCCTGGCTTGGAAGTTTGCCTTTCTGTGATCAAAGCTGATTGACCAACACTTTGTCCACACTGCAGTTCAGAGGATGAAGGGAGGAGAAAACAGGAAGGCGAGCGATTCCTTTTATGAGAGTGATATGAAATTTTAATTTTGTCAGTTATGCTCATATTTCTTTGTGCTAGAACTTGGTCTCTGGGCAACAGCAAGCTGCAGGGAGGGCCAAACAATTCACGGCATGCTAAAGTTCTCAGTCAAAAGGTATCAGTGAACGACAAGTAATGAATATGTGATCTCATTATGTTTATAGAATTAAATATGGTAATGTATCCACAGTGCCTAATTGTGTTAGATTTTTCATGCTGTGACCAAATACCCAAGACAAGCAACTTTAAAGATAGATTTATTTTGGCTCAGGGTTTCAGAAACTTGACTCCACGGTTGGCTGGTGCCATTCCTCTCCAGTCCATGGCATGGCAGAAGCATCATAGTAGAAGGGCAACAGAGAATGGTTAATTGTGGCAGCCAGGAAGCAGAGGCAGCGGAGAGTGAGGCCGTGCTGGTGGGTTTCCTTTTTCCTCCTCTGTGGTATCAATGCTTCCAGTCCTGACATTAATGATGGGTTTTTGCCCTTCAGTCTCTGTCCCGTACACCAGTTGTCTATGAAAACACCCTGAGAGACACACTCAAAAGTGCAACCTACTAGTCTCTTAGATGCCTATCAGTCCAATGAAGAGGACAACCAAGTTCAACACTCATACCAGTGTAGTGCCTTAGGTAATGAATATATGCTCAGTGGCTATTTGTCCCTTCCTCCTGCTTGTCTGCTCTCGAGCACCTAGATATTATGTTTTTCACACTACTTCTATCACTTAAAGATGGTTAATGGGTGGACTTGCATGAAATGAATTGTCAGCTTCCCTAAGCAGGATGTGGGAGAGCAGAAAGAACAGTTCCTCTGACTACCCTGGAGAGAAGTGGTGTGGAGGACAGTGTGTGTGTTGGGGGAGAGTTATGATAGCCACTGCTGTGCTTCTCTGCTCCTGGCTGTAATCAAGAGCAAGGTCAACAGAGTGCTGCTCTTGTCACTGAGATCTTGGCCCTCTGGGAGATGCTCAGCATGCCTGAAGTCCACTGCCTACAGGACAACTGCACAAGCTGCTGCTAACCTAAGTGGAGAGCACAGTGTATCATGAAAATGCAGTACGGACATTGAATGAGAGTTGCATGCTTCCTCACACTAGATTTATTTCATTTAGCAAGGGGATGGTCTTGCTAACTGGTCATTTCAAAGCATTCCAAAGAATTCTGGTGTCTAGCTATCAGCTAGTAACCTGTAAAACTCTCTCTCCACATACTTCCTGCTGGGATTGCTTATCTCCACATATGCATGCATAGGTGTTTGTGCTTGCAGGGTTTGGTATTCTCCTCTCATCTACCCCCAAGGTACCCTATGACATGACCTAGCAGCTTTGGTGCAACCAAAAAGCCTTAGAATACAAAATGCTGGATTCAGGTGCAAGGGTTTCTGTTCTGTGGGTCTCAGGAGGCTCTCTAAGTCTTAGCTTTTCTCTGTGGAAAAAAAAAAAAAAAAGGTAAGTGCTACTACGGATGGATGTCAGTCAGTATGCTAAAATGGAAAAAAATCACCTGAGTTCAAATCCAAAATCTATTTCTAAACTTTCTTGTGCAGGTTGGGGAGGTGGTTCAGAAGGTCACATGCCTGGTGTCCAAGAATGAGGACATGAGTTCAGATCCCCAGCACCCATGTTTGGAGGGTGCTGGTGAATAGCTATGATTCCAGTACTGGGGAGGCAGACGGGAGAATCTCAGCTTGCTGGCCACCATCTGGCTGAGTCAGTGAGCTCCAGATTCACAGCTGAGACACCATGTCTTAAAGCAATTGAAGGAGACACCTAACATCGACCTCTGTCATCCACAGTCATGTGTTGGTTGCCCACATGCAGGCACATGCACATGAACATGTACAAGCATATATCATATATACTAAGTAAGTAAGTGAATAAATAAAATGTCATATGAACCAGGAGTATTTACTAAATTTCTGTTTCTCATTTTCAGCATCTTTAAAATGCGAGTCATCAGGAGGCCTAATGTCTTGTGGGTTAAATGAGTTGATATCCCTGCGCATCCTCTAGTGTATGGCGCCACATAGCAGCAATGCAGCAAAGCACTAGCTAGATGTTTTCTTTCTGGACTTTTTACTTAAGACAAGGTCTCACTGTGCATCCCAGTAGAGCCTTGAACTCACAAGCCTCCTGCCTCCCGCTCCAGAGTACCCGTGATTGTAGGTGTGTGCTGCAGTAGCTGGCTTCTCTCCAGGCTTGTTCAGTCATCATGTGGAAAACTCATTGCAGATGTTCGGATGATGATGATGTCATCATAGCGCATGTTGCCACAGTAAGCTACCTCATTCCTTTCATGTGTCTTCAGGGATGTGTTGAGGCAGCAGGCTGGACCATGTCTCACTGAGGCATTTTTGAGAGTGTTAGCTCCCGTGGCCAGGCCCTGAGGCTTCTTCACAGCAGAGTTAACGGCCTTCATAGTGGGAGCCTTTGATTATAACTCCGAGGAGAGCCCACTTGTCTTCCTCTTGTGACACAAAAGGCAATTTGGTTGCTTGAATTCCTCCTTAGCATTTACTTCTGCTGCCTAATTAGATTATAACAGGATTGTCCTCTCTAAGGACCATCTTCTAAATCACCAGCCCCATATGACAGCTGTTGATTTTGTAACGATCCATCTTAATCACAGACCTTCCCCGCTGCCTTATTTCCTCACTGTTTTGTTAGCTCCATAAGGAGTGACTAGTTGTGTTGGGCAAGGTCGTGCAAGATGCCTGGACTGTGACCATTTCAACTCCGAGGGCCATACTGGTAAGATCACTGTGATTGAAGCTCAGTGGTATAGATTTCTAGCACCTTCTCTCAGGCTCCAGAGACAACCTTAAGGACACTTATATTTTATTTGCTTGTCCTGCTCCAAGAAGGTGTTCATTGCTTCCTACCCCATTCCCTCTTCCTTTTCAGCCATACCCACAGATGTTGTCCTCAAAGACTGTTTTTATTGCATACCTTGGCTCATAAAGCCTGCCACCCAAGTGCCCTGCCTGTGAAGCTCTCACCCTAGTCCTTGTCCTACTCCCTCAGAGACCCACAGGTGAGTGGAGATTACATACTGTACCAGTTTATTCTTATTCTTTTTATGTTGTGGGTGTATGTGTCAGTGCAGGGACCTGTGTTGTATGTGGATGCACATCCATACACACACATGTGCATGTGAGAGCCAAAGGATAACCTTGGGTATTGCTCCTCCTCATATACCTTACTGACTTACGAAGGAGGACGCTCATTGGCCTGGAGCTCACTAATTTGAGTTAGGCTGGCTATCCAGCCAGCCGGAGGGGTTCACTGTTTATGCCTCCTCAGTGCTGACATTACAAGCATGGTAATTACTGCACAGGCACCCACCTGATTGTTGCTCTGGCTTTATAGGATTTATGTAGGTTCTGGAGTTTGCACCTTGGTCTTCATGCTTAAAATCAGGCACCTGAACCACAAAGCTATCTCCCTAGTCATATTGCTTACTCATTTAGAAAATTCATTATTATCGGTGCTATTACTACTACTACTGTGTGTGTGTGTGTGTGTGTGTGTGTGTGTGTGTGTGTGTGTGTGTACCATAGCACATATGTGGAGGTCAGAGAACAACTTGTAGGAATTGGTTTTCTTCTTCCACCATGGGTTCCAGGGAGCAGCTCATCAAGCTTATATAGTAAATCTTTTACACAGTTCGCCATCTCACAAGCTCTTGGTTACTTATTCATAAAGAATGACTATGAATTATTTCAGTGGTTCCAGCAAAATCTATACTTACAAAGCAGCAATTGTTCAAGTGTTGACTGGCTCAATATAGACCAGAGAAGTAAATGAAGAACTCTGTACTCAACATCTCAGTCAAGGCACAGGAGGACCTGAGCACCCTGCTGTCAAGAATGAAGCTCAGATGCTGACCTGCTCGTGGTTACTGATCACTCAACACTGGTACTATACAGCTGAGGAACACCATTTCCAAGGTACTCCATGCAAACAAGACATGCAGGTTGAGTGCTCCAGCACATGCAACACAGAGGACTTGGTGTTCCTGGAGGCCTGTGGAATTGTGAATCTGGTGGTCATCTGCAGGTCTGACCATAGATTTGCATAAATTGATTTAAGCACTTAGGAAATGATGAAATACTCAAGCAATGCGTATCATTGGTACTTAATCCAAGGACTTTTGATTCACAGCACTTCCCAGGTAAGTCTTAACAGTTCAGGGGAGTTTAAACATCCCTCCATATCCACTTGGTCCCAGGATCCACACAGACACCAAAATACTCAGATAATCAAGTTCCTACAAAATAGCTTAAGATTTTGCATGTAACCTACATGTACTTTCTCATATATTTAAAGCCATCTCCAGATTATTTATAATGCTTGACAGTATGCAAACTATGTATAAATAGCTATTTGACTATTGTTTAGGTAATATTGATGAGAAAAAAGTATGTATTTACTTTGCATAGACATTTTTAAAAATTATTTTCAATTTCCAGTTGAATGGGCTTTTGAATGATGAAGCTACAGGTAGGCTAGATCAACTCGAGGACAAAGACATCCCAAGGGAAGAAACCTAGCAATGAAGAAAGAACACAGGCCACAGAGAGCACGGCTCAAATCCTTGACCCACTGTTAGTTAGCTAGTAAGTAACTGTTAAGTTGCTTTGAATCTTGGCTTTACCTTTTGCAGAAGGTATTTCTCTTGCTTAGGTCAAATTACCTTAAACTCCCTGTATAAAATGTGTTGAAGCATGTGTGATGTCGAAAATCCAGTGCTTTGAAAAGAGAGGAAAGATGATGTTATCATGAGCACTTTAATTGGGTAAAATTTTTGGATTGCTGAAAGTTGAGAGTTTCAAACATACACACAATCAATGTATTTTGGTCAAGTTCACTTTCCACGATGTCCTGCTCCAATCCCCCCTCTATGTCCTGCAACCACTATTCCCTCCTTACTTCATATGTTCTTTTAAATAGGTAATTTTAAAATAATATTACTTTAATAAATTTTGACAACTACTTTCTTTAGTTGCAGACACTTTTCATAGACAAGTGGTAGGTCTGCCAACTATGTAATCAGGTCTACTGACTTTCAAACCAATTTTTCTCCAATTGTACTCTTTTTACCATTCAATTGACTTTGAACTCATCAATCTTATAGAGTACTGCAATGCTTTAGTGAGTTAAAATACTCGACTTTGCCTTCAAGGCTGATGCTATCCTGTCTTCAGCTCTGATGATGGCATGGATGCTCATAAAGTCGCCTGCTCTGACAAGAGGGCTAGAGTCCACACACATATACTTGTCTCTTCCCTTTAGCTGATCACAGGTTTCTGATGCTGTCCTTGTGAGTTTTGGTGCTTGGAGAATCAATCAAAGACTTAGAGACAGGCCGACAGCCACACACGTTGATTTATTGGACCTCTTAGCCAATAGGCTCAGGGAGGAACCACAGGCCCTAGTAGACTCTTATTTGTCATTAAATAATAAGGGCATTTAGTAAGAAAATTTGTCTCTTCTTTATTGGGCCACTTGCTGGTCCCACTACTAATTTCTATATGAGTTTCATTTCCATTGGTGTTGGTGATGGTCATTGGTCAAACACAAACATTCTCCCCTAATGTCCTACTGTCAGACATACAAGAAGTGAGAGGCAGCATGATTTCACTTACCAGGTCCTATTTGGTGCACATTTGGAACACAAGGAGCAACTACGCAGGAGGCCTGGACTGTTTTCACTTGGACACAGCCATGAAAGTTGTGTATTTTTTTCCTCTTTGGTGGAAAAATGATGGCTTTGCTTTCTTGAAGCATTCCTTCTGGCTTATTCATGGAACCCAAAGAGGGTGACATCCAAGGAGGGCAGCCTGCTGTTTCTGAGCCAGAGTCAGGGTTTGGCAAAGTCTAAGAGCTGGAGGGGAGTTGGGGGGGGTGGGACTACTCAGTGCACTAGGTGAGAGAAGAGTTGGCCAAAAGGTAGGAAAGACTTGAAACCAAAATCCACACTCTGATGTGCCGGGCCTCCCAGCAAGAAAAAACACTCACCAAACACCCACAGATTTATTTGGATTGGAATCGGGGATACAGTGCCCAGGAGGCTGTCGAAACAGAGAACTGACCCCCTTCAGTGCAGAGCAGGGACAAGAGCTGGGAAGTGGAGTGAAGAGAAGGACACCCCAGGCAGAAACTTCAGAAGCCTTGCCCAGAGAATCCACTTTACAGGCTTCCTTGGGCTAGAACTATAGGCTGTCCTCTGTGTGGGTGGTGGATGGACAGACTTATGAGCATGAGGGATCAGTCTTTTCTCTGGAGCCAGACAGATGCAGGTTAAATCCAGACTTTACCACTTACTAGCCTTGGAACCATGGGGGATGTCACTTAACTTGCCTGAACTCCAGTTTCCTAGCTAGATGAATGACAAGAAAATTGTGGGTTTTAACGATATTTCAATCTGGTACTGTGCATGAAGAGAGTTGGCCTTTGTGCACCTGGTCCTTTCAACTTTCAATCAAAGTCCTGCTCTACTCTGGGCTAACTGGTTTTATGGTTTAGAATAATTTATTCTTCAATTTCCTCCATCATAAAAGGATTATTATGACGATACACATCTTGCTGCATTAATTGGAGAGCTACTAGTGACAAAGAGGGAATAATAATAGCACATCCCTTTCCTAAGTCAGTGTAATAAGGCTACACAAATGTTGACCAAGAAAATGAAGATGACAAATTGCCGTTGTGATACGATCTCAGAGTAGGAACTGTGTAGTCTAGATCATGGTTCTTCACTAGCTCCTCCAGGAGACATTTGAAAATGTCTGGAGACATTTGAGGCTGAGATCATGTTACTGAATTTAGGGTCACAGTTTGTGTCTCAAGAATCTAGGCTTAGCCACCTATCCTCACGTAGCCAAATCCAATTCAATAGTGAGAGGTGGGGGGGGGAGGGAGAGGGAGAGAGAGAGAGAGAGAGAGAGATTTAACAAGACTACTTGGGGAAGAGGAACAAAGAGATTCAGTGATGTCCCCTCAATGCCATTTACATGGTCCCAAAGTGAGATTTAGATCTAGACCAGAGAAATGCACAGCTAAGTAATCTCAGTCATGAATGGCTGCCCTCCACTGATCCAGCACTGTCTTTTTTGAAATGTGCTCTAGCAAATTGTAAATTTTCCCAGAGAAAAGACCTACCTGCCTCAGGCTCAGGCTTTCTCTTCTCTCAGCATGTGATTTTTGAGGGGAAATTCTGAATTTTGGGGGTTCATTACTTCAATAATCTGACAGCCAATGTAGGGATATAAGTGTCTCTTTAGAATATCTTCATCTGCAAGACTAGTAATAATTACTCATGGGAGTTCAGGCTACTGTAGTTGTCTTGCAGGTAAAATCAGGGATGATGCTCAGCTTCCAACAATAAACAGTGCGTCCCCATCTGAACAGAGAGTTATCCATCCTGAAACATCACTACATTAAGGCTGAGAAACACTGGTCTACAGCAGGTACATTTTCAAGACCTCAAACATGTAAAGAAGAAGTTGAAATCCAGCTTGAATTATTGTCAGGGCAGCTATGGTTCTTGTTTCACTAAAACACAAAACACGTGCCACCCTCCAGGTAGTATGCCCTACAGAACAGGGACATTGCCTTAATCAACATTGTCCTCTCCGAGTTAACTGATTATACAGTCTTATGGCATCCTTCAAATCAATGCATAACATCATCTAGTGGGGATGCCAGTTGCAAGTTGACAGATGAATTATTTGATAGATCATGAAGGGTTTTTCACCATTGATGGTGGGAGTGCAAGCTTGTACAACCACTATGGAAATCAGTCCGGTTTTTCAGCTTAAAATAAGATGGGAATATGGGTACGTTTTGGGCAAGAGTATTACCTAGCATGATCAGAGCCGGGGTTGAGAAACCGAAGGATCACGGAAAACTTACTGCTTGGCATGTACCATCCATTTAGGATTGGGAAGGCTGGGAGTGGATTTGCCTTTCTAATTAGGTTTGACTTGGGCTAACATTGAAGTGAGCTTTTGTTCCCTGAGCAGACACCAGCTGGGAGGGGGTCCAGGAACGTGCTGGGTGGTAGGGTGAAGTCACCATGACATGACACAACTTCTCTGGGTGATCCACAAATAGATGCCTCCCACACGGACATACGAGACTAGTCCATAAACTTAGCTCTGATGCACAACATCCCAAGAGGTTGGACTCTTGAGCCACTCTGTGGCAATTCAGATCCGGGTCCTGTGACTTGCTTGCTGTGGGGCCTTACATAAGAGCATCAGTTTTTCTAAGATTATTTTCCGACAATCTTGAAAAGGGCAGATGAATGATATCTACCTCAAAAGGTTGTTATGAAGGAACAAAATCAAAAGATGTAACAGAACTTGGAATGGGCTGAAATTCATTACACCATATGTTGACTTAGGGAAGAGCTCCCTTCACTAAATGATTGGTTGTTTTCTGAAGTTTTGCATTATTTCTCATCTCTATCAGCCTCTCTACATCTCATGGGATACCATTTGTTCCTGTATCCCCTTACTCCAAACATCACTACCACATGAATTATCCTTAGGACATACTCCAGGCTCTTCTTTCTAACTCACAGTGTCCATTAAGCAACTCACATTTAGAAATGGTTTCTGTGACCTACAGAATAAAGATAGGAACTACTGATGAGGCAGTCAGGCCTTCCCCCAAGCTCCACACGGTTAACATTCAACATCAAAAGAAAAAAAAATTTTGAACAAAACCTCAAAATCATCAAGCGATTTATTTCTTAAGAGGGATCTTTGTGGTCAAAGGTATCCTCTTCTTCTGCCAAAATGCCTCTTGAAGAAAAAGCAGTGGAGTTAATTCCATTTTCTTTCCAACTAGAAAAAGTGCTTAGATATTCCAGTGCTAGGATCCAAGTGTGACTATGAGATGTGACATAAGGAATTTGTGTGTAACGTTATTTATCTATTAAGTAATTATTCACAATTTGAAGAGATGTCATAGTGAGTTAAGTGCATGCTGGGAAAGCATGAGGACCTACGTGTGATCTTCAGCACTCAATGAAAAAAATAAATCAAAGCTGAGCATAGTGGCATATGAACAATCTCAGCAGCCAGGGACAGAGTCCTGAGGATTTCAGGGGTTCACTGGGTAGTCTGGCCAATTGGTGGTGAGTTTTAAGTTCAGTGAGTGATCATGTCACAAACAAATAAGTTGGAGAAAAATAGAGGAAGGTATTGACCGGAAGCCTCTATGTAAACACACACACATACACGTGCATACACATATTCACACACACCCAAAACAAAAGCAAATAAATAATAAGCAAATGTTCATGCCATAAAGCAGAGACGTGTGTGTGTGTGTGTGTGTGTGTGTGTGTGTGTGTGTGTGTGCGTGTGTGTGTGTGTGTGTGTGTGTGTGTATACAGGTGCATGCCACTTACCTCCAACTAGACTCAGTGTCGTGGTTTCATGTGTTTTCTGAGTCTCACAGCACTCACTACATAGGGCTTATCAAGAGTATAGTCTGCAGGAGTAGGCCAGTAACATGGCAAGTGGAGAAACCTGACAAAATCCACCTTGGCCAAGAGGCCTAGGCAAACACCAAGTGGAATATGTTGTGCTGATACCTCTATATGATACACTGGAGTTTCACTTCTTTAGTCTCCCCAACAGAAAACAAATCTTTTTAATTATCCAATATATATTTATTAATAACTATATGCACTTATAACAAATATAAACAATTACCTAACTACTAGCCCTAAGAATGACTATAACCCCTGTTACCTAACAACTAAACCTATTAATAACTATAATAACTATTATCTAACAACTAATTCTAACTTTTTAGAAGGATACAGTGTCTGGGGGAGGTCCTCAGTTATCAGGAACACCCCAGGAGTAGATTTTAAGGCACATAGTCAACAATCTTTCTTTAGGAATATCTCAAACTTATGTCCTTTAGGGCAAATTGGCTATGGCAACCTCACTTTAAATGAGGCTTGAGGCTTTCTTCTCTCTGGAAGGCCTCAGCTGTTCACATGCCAACTTATTCAGGTGGTATTAGCCACTCAGCCTCTCTGCCTCAGTCTTTGAGGCTGCCCACAATACCATTCAGGCCAATGTTTGAACTGCTCAAACCCCTCTAGGCAAAAGCTGTGCCACAGGGTTTGGTCCTTGGCCTTTTGCTGCTTTGCTAAGGCCTTCTCTGCTCACCAGCTTCTTTCTACTTCAACACAATGTGTATGCCAGCTATTGTCATAGGGAAACAGAAAAAGGAACCAAAGGTCCCCTCACTAACTTTTAAAAACAGAGACATGATGACTAAGCTAGAAAGGCAATCAAATACTATTAACTACAGCTTGAAAGCAACAAAACCAATGAAGCTGTGGCTATATGAGGACTACTCGAATGACCACATTTGTTACCAAGTCAGTCACCATAGTAGTACAATTACTTCTATGATATCACTGTTTAAGCCATATTGGCTCGACACCATAATTGCAACAGCATGTATCTTTGTCCCCTCAAAAACAACCCAGTTGTATTTTCTTCCTTTCTTTTAAAAATTTTCCCTGCATCCCCATGAAACACCATAGAGTTTTGAGTTGAAAACCATTCCGCAAAAATACTTGCTCAGCGCTCCTCAAAACTCTCAGGCTTGTCAATGAACAATGAAAGGAATCCCATCATTTTATATGCCAACCTTGAGAGTAAAATATGTTAAGTGAACATATATAGAAAACCTAGCATACAGCAGGTACTCAGTGACTGCTCTCTCCTCCGGACTATGTAAGGTTCATGGAGGAAACTGCACAGCATGTCTAGGGACAGCAGCACATTTGTTATTTGTTGTGAACCAAGATGTTATTTGTTATGCAAAAACTATAACTATGCCTGCTTTCTGTTTAGTGACGGAGTACTATTTTTAACAGTGGGGTGAACAAATCTCTGAAGTCTCTCTTCCCAGCTACAGAGACTAGTGGGAGAAGAGGAGACATCAAAATTTCAAAACCTCTTCCATTTCTTCTGTGCTGAAAACATGGTGAGTCTGAGGGCGGATGAACCTTTGTCTCAGCTGGCACATTAATGAGACGCTGTTTAGAAAAATAGACCTAGAATCCAATAGAAGGTGGGGAGTTCCGAATAGCTGATCTGTTCTGCATAATTAAGTTACGGAGTTAAAGCGAGAGGGACATGAAGTGTGAGTGTACACCCGCATGTGTGCCTGTGTGTGTGTGTGCTCATTCGTGTGTGCATGTGTGAGTGGGCATGAGTGCTTCTGGGTGTGCATGCATGCATGCATATGTGTGTGTGTCCACCACTTCACAGTGAAGTCTGGGGAACTCGGTACAGGGTAAGGTTTCCTATGCACTCAGTGATCTTAGAGAAGGACTTTCCCCATAAGAGAGATTTTCCTGATATCTTATTATATTTTAGAATTTCCATTTCAAGGAAATACAAAGCCTGCAACAGAGCACCTTTTTGTATTCAGCATTATTTAGTTAACAAGTAACAAATACACATGTGCAAGGCATTCCATATGATATGATGATATAATATTTACTAGGAAATAATCAAAACAATTGCTTTACCATTAGTCGCCTGACAAACACAAAGTGACTGTGTGGTTTAAAATATGGAAAACCTCCTCAGTGAATTCAGATGTGTAATACATTATTGTCAGCTACAGTCACCATGCCGTACATTAAGTACCCAGAATAGACTCAGAACTGCAAGCCTATATATACCCTTCGACCCACATCTCTCCATTATTCAGAAGGGATTTCAGTTACTGAGAGTTAATTTTTCTTTTTTGTTTGGGTTTTGAGAAAGTGGTTTATGTAATCCAGATTGGCTTCTAATATGCTATGTGGCCACGGATGGCTTTGAACTCCTGATCCTCCTGCCTTCACAAGGGCCAGAGTTACAGGCATGCACCACATTATCATCCACTACTATATTTAATTACATACCATGACTATGGTGGTAACATAGATACCAGGTGATTCTCATTTGTTTTCCCTAAGTACTGAAGTGCTTGACTTCTAGAAGGCATTTGCTGTTGTTTGGAAAGAAGGAGCCCCAGAGGCCCACACGCCCAGTTTGTCACTACTTGGAGGTGGTAGAAATTTTAAAGGCCTCATCAGGGGTCTTCTGGCCCCTGAGGATATAACCCTAAATGGGTTATTTTGGACACTGGCCCCTCTTCCTTACATTTGTTTCCTTGTCATGAAGTTACCAGTTATTCTCCTCCACATCTATCACATGTTTCCCATCATGCAACACTGCCATGCCACAGGCCCTAGACATCATAGGACCCACATGAGCATGAGCTGAAACCTGTAGATCTGTGAGCCAAAATAAAACTGTCCCCTTTACCAGTTGATTATATCAAGTATTTTATAGGAAATTCAATATGTATTTTGTAAGTGACTTATGAGTTAGAGTTTTCTAAAGGAACAGAATTGATAGAATGAATCTATATATAGATGGGACTTAATACACATTAGACTGACTTACAAGTATCCAACAATGATTGCCTTATGAGAGAAAGGCTGGGAATTTGTTAGCTCTTCAGTCCATGAGGTTGAATGTCTGAGTAGTTCCAGTGTGACACCGGAGTCCAGGAGGATTCCTGAAGAGCTGTTTGTCTTCTGTCTACATTGATATCCTGAAGAAGTTGTTCTAATACTGATTTAGGAGTTCCTGGGAAGCCAGGCAGATGAACTTGCCAGCAAGAGTGAGGGCAGGCAGGCAAAAGCAAAAGCTTCCTTCTTCCATATTCTTTCATGTGGGCTGCCACCAGACGGTGTGGCCTATATTTAGGGTGGGTCATCTAGCTTCCCATAATCTATGAAACACACACACAAAAGTGCCCAGAAGATTGAGGTTTAGTTTATTACAGATGTGGTCAAGGTGACAATCAACACTAGTTGCCGGGCGGTGGTGGCGCACGCCTTTAATCCCAGCACTTGGGAGGCAGAGGCAGGCGGATCTTTGTGAGTTCGAGGCCAGCCTGGTCTACAAAGTGAGTCCAGGACAGCCAAGGATACACAGAGAAACCCTGTCTCGAAAAACCAAAAAAAAAAAAAAAAAAAAAAAACACTAGTCATCACTGTAACTAAGTCCAGACCATTGCTAATTGTGTGGTCTTTCTAAAATGCCAGATATGAATGTTCTAACTAGTTAGAATTCTTTAGCATAGTCATTTAAAAAGTCATCCACATTGGAATTATCTAGAATCCCTTGCTGGCACCTGGTTTTCTGTCCAAATGTCCTCCTTTGATGATCTGGCTGCAGCCTGAGGGTGGGTTTGGGATCCTTCTTTGCTAGAACCTCTGGGTGCTTGCGATGCCCCGTCTGACTCCTACCTTAGACTTACTGAGTTACTTCTCACCTTCCTCTCACTGCTGACCACTCCTGGCTCATGCTTTTCTTCAAATCAATCATACAGGACTGTCCAATAGCTGAAATAAAGAGGTGTTGAGACTATTAGTTTAACAAAGGAACATCTGTGAGTCGGAATCATCTTTCTAAGCTCTGGGGTCATTTCCTCTACAGCACACATTATTCAGGAACAAGTAAAGGACAACGATCTAACTTCATGGCTAGCTGATAATAATGGGACTCCAAATGGCAACTGCTTCAAAACCAGTCCTGCTCCTGTCCTGGGTGCAGAAAGCACCACTCAGTACATCTCCGCCAGAGTGACTGCAGCCTAGGAGTCAGGTGTAAGACGTGAAGTGAGCTGTCAAAACAGGATGTAGTGGCTCAGTGTGGCCAGGGGAGGAGGGGAGGGGAAGCGGGGGTGGGGGGGGCAGGTAGCATTTCTTCATGGAGCCAGAGGCAGGTAAGCCACAGACAAGTGTATAAACTGATGGTCATTTTTATTATAGTCACGTGGCATCAACCAACAGGGATGCTTTCTGAGAAATGCATAGGTGGGCAATTTTGTCATCTTGCAAATATCATAAGGTGTTGCGTGTATCTCTATGGTAAAGCCTGCTGTATACCTGACCATTTGGATCAGCCTGTTAGTCCTGGGCTACACACTTGTACAACATATATCAAATACTGCAGACATCTGCAGCCAATGGTATTTGTATTTCTGAACCCATACAAACAGGTGTGTTGATACCAACACAGTACCACAAACACCTCTCACTGGGTTATACATTGCTGTTGTCATGGCTGTCATGTTTCTGTAAAAAAGGACTTTGGCAGGTCCATTATAACCCTAAGTATTTCACAGTATATGGAGTCCAGTGCTCATCTCTACGCAGCTCCATTGTAACCCTAAGTATTTCACAGTATATGGAGTCCAGTGCTCATCTCCATGCCATTATGTAGAAAGGGATCTATTTAATTTCACATGGGTGTTAACATCTGCTTGATGGCATAAACAGGGCAGAAACAATAATTGCAGGTTTGTATTGTTGCTTTTTCTGTCTCTGTGACAAACTGTGTCATACAATCAACTTAAGGAGGGACAGACTCACAGTTTGAACGCATAGCCACCTCAGGGTCACAGGAAGTTGAGGCAGCTGGTCATACTAAACCTGCCTATGAGAGACATTTCATATTCAAACCACAACAGATTCCTGCCCTTGAGACCCTTGGAATATGTGAATGATGCGTTCATCCCACAAGAACTCAGGGAAGGTTTTGAAAAAGAAAATTAAGAAAAATCGGGGCCACCTTGAAGAAGCCCCGAAAATCAAGATGATGGATAAAGATGCCAAGTCCTTCCCTCCTCTGGGGGGAAGAGACAGACAAAGACGTGGCTTAAGCCTATTGGCAGTGGTACAAGTGGATCTGATAAAGCCAGGGAGACTTCTCAGAAGAGGAGTTACTTGGGCTAAATCTTGAAACAGGAGTAATGAGGTTGAAAAGTCAGGCTAGTGGCCAACCACAGTGTTTTATACCAAACTAGGGAGTTTGGACTTAATCTAGTCATGAAGGCGGGAATGACTGAGTACTTGGGTTCAAGCATTGAGGCAGAGAAAGATGCTATGAATGGGAGGTTAAATATGCCGGTCCTTACCACCTCAGCTCTTACATTTGACAGACAGTGGCTGTGACCTACGTTTTGAGATATTGGTCCCATTGTTCTGGAAAAGGCTATGATCTATTTTAATCTTATGAATTGGCACCTTTACGATGCTAATAGAAAGGCGTCTGGAGCAGGGATGAGAAGCAAGCAGAAAAGGTTTTCCATGCACCTGGCCTGGTCTGTTCTCTCATTCAGTGTTCTGCAACCAGAGAGGAAATGGATGAGGAGGCTGATTACTGATTTGGTAACTATGGCAATGTGCAAGCTCCTTTCATTTATAATGTGCCTGGATGGATCAGAAGAGCCTTTGAAAGAAATGCTTGCTTGTGAAGAGGCAGGTAAACATGCCCTGATTGTGTGCTTTGGACAAGCCTGCTGTTGAGTGGGCTGATGTGGGGGAGAAGGGCAGGGGCGGGCACAGTATGCTTCCCTCTCAGAGGAAAGAGACTCAAGGGATACTCAAACCAGGCCAGGGTGTTTCCTACTAATGCCAGGCAGCTGCCCCTGAGCCCTCTCTAAGCAAAGGCTTTGCTTTGAATAACAGACTTCTCCAAGTGTGCATTTATTTATAATGATAACAGACCTTCACAGCCCTTGAGTCTTACCTTTGGAGTCTATTTTGCACTCTCAGAACGATCCATCGACCCACTCCCTCAACCCCACACCCTGCCTGCCATGTGTTTCTCTAATACTGCTGGTCTTATGGTCTTATTTGGTTTTTCTTGAAATATCCCAGAAAATAAAGTTAGACAGACTCAAGTTTATCTATCACATCTCTACTACTGACTTTTTTCTTCCCTCTGTGTGACCTTAGCAAAATCATTTAGCCTCTCTGTGCTTCAACAGAGTTTCCTGGTCTGTGGGAGGGAGATTCCAGGGTTACGTTAAAAATACTGCTGCAAAAGTTTTTTCAGGGATCTTAGTTTTCTCTATGGTGCACATTGAATCAAACGAATGGTATTTTGTTTGACTTTTCATCTCCATCCTGTCTTCTTAAATGTTTTTTTATTTGATGTGTATGAGTGTTTTGCCTGCATATATGTTTGTACCTCATGTATGTCTGCTGCCCAAGGAAGCCAGAAGGGGATATCAGCTGCCCTGAAAATGAATTACAGATGGCTATTAGCCACCATGTGTGTACTGGGAATCAAACGCAAATCCTCTAGAAGAGCAGCCAGTGGCCTTAACCTCTGAGCCATCTCTCCAGCCCCTTCTCAACCCTTTGAAAGACAGAATGACCCTTTTCTCTGTCAGCTTTCAAGTCAAGGTGTAGAAAGTACATACTGGGGATGTCCTAGAAGATGAGGCTACTCCAAAAGATCCTGTGAATCAGCTAATGGAGTGCATAGACAGTTTTCATGCCAGTCAGCCTGATGATGCATTGATCGAGGTCACCAGTCCAGATTAGAGAGATAAAATATGACTACAAAATATATAATTTTATAAAATATAGTTATATTTTATCTCCTGACTTTACCCACACTCTGCCAGGGACCTTAAGCTCACAGTTTAACACAGGCTATCCTTCACACCCGACACATAGAGAGCAAATCTTGATTTTGCTTAGCAAACTAGGAAGCAGTTAGAGTCTTCCTCATAATGCAGCCCACCCCGCAAGCACCCCGTCAACACCTTGAAATTTTCAGGCCCTTTCAGAATCTCCATACATGCTCCGTTCCTTCTGGGCGTACCTACCACCTAGTCATGCTCTGGCTCTGGCTCTGATCTGGAACTTTTTTCTCTCTACTGAATCAGCCTGCCTCTTCTTCCATGCCCCATCTCTAGTCTCAGTTTTTCTGTGATGTTTTCTCACCACAACCAGGTTTGGCATCGTGATGGGCATTCTGGGTTTTAATTCTATAAGCATTTTACCCAGCTGTAAGAAATAATTACACACAAGAAATGAATAAGTGAATTAAGAAATAATACAATTGTATCCATTTCAGCCTGAGTCTTACAGTAAAATGGTATTTTTGACACTGAGACATGCTTATGACACACAACTGTCACTGCTCTTAGCAGGGTTATAGTCTAAACAGATCTGCTCTTTACCAAAGTTCTCTCTGGGAGTGCATCTGCACTACATGGTTGTTCCTGTCTTTTCACTGTTATAACTGGTGCAGTTTGCTGCTGCTTACACAATGCTGTGGGTCAGCAGAGACTGGTGTATTAATGGGATAACAAATAAGTATTTTTTAGGATTGAGGATATAGGTCAGCGGTTAAGAGTGGCTGGCTATTCTTGCAGAAGACTGGTGTTCAGTTCCCAGCACGCTGATTCAGCAGCTCATAGCAACTGCAACTCCAGCCCAAGGAGAGATGACATCCTCTTCTGGACTTTGTAGGATCACACACACACAGAACGAGAGAGAGAGAGAAAGAGAGAGAGAGAGAGAGAGAGAGAGAGAGAGAGAGAGAGAGAACAGTGTCCTGTTCTATTTCTTATATCACAGAGCAGTGTTTTCCTTCTTGCTCCTGTTCTGCTTCAGGCATCTTCCATCTTGTAAGACCTCAAAGGATCCAGGGGACCAGCTATCAGACTGATAAAGGAAGATACAATGCAAATAAATTTGCAAATGAAGAGGATGCCCACACAGGGTGTGCTTAGATATGTGCAAGCTTTATACAAAAACTCAGTCATATTGCTTCAGCTAATTGCAAGGGATTCCCTAGGAGAGCAGTTTGGCATACATGCAGGGAGAAGAGTTTAAGGTTTTGGTGAGTATCAACCTAGTCTCTACCATGACTACATATTTTATTTATTAGCATTTTGCTCTGATTTCTAAAAGATCTTTTTAAAAGTTCAACAATACTTTTAGCAGTGATGTAAGTCATAAACCATAGGACCCTGTCTTAGTTGGGATCTCTGTGGCTGTTATATATCACTGTGATCAAAAGCAGCTTTGTGAAAAATGACTTATGTCTGCTTAAACTTCCAGGTAGCAATCTGTCACTGAGGGAAGTCAGGGAAGGATCTGAAGGCAGGACAGGAACCTGGAGGTAGAATGTGCTGAAGACATAGAGAGTCCTTCTCATGGCTTGCTTACCCCGCTTTCTTTTACCATTCAAGACTATCTGTCTAAGGTTGGCACTGCCCAAAATGAGCTGATCCCACCCATACCAGCCATTAATCAAGAAAATGCACTGTAGGGTTTCCACAGGCTAATCTGGTGGGGGCATTTTCTTAACTGAGATTCCCTCTTCCAAAATGACTCTAGCTTGTGGCAAGTTGCCGTAAAGCTAGCTAACACAGTTCTTATTTATTTATGTAATAAATTAGGGTGCCCATTATGTTACAAGTACTATCCTGATATAGTATAGAACAAGTCTTATAATTTAAGATCCAGCAAGAAAAAAAAGGCAACTAGCCATGCTGTATTGCACACTCTCTTGTTTTCCCTTGAATATTTCGACTTGCTTAAGTCTACCAAAATTACTTTCACATCCTTGAGAACTTTTGGATGGTTGATGTTGCTGTTGTTGCTATTGTTTTGCACATGACCTAACAAAGTGTTGACTACATAGAATTCAAAATATTACTATATTTCATTTAATCTGTAGATTAAATAAATGATGTGTTTAGTTATCATATATATATACCACATAAACAAAGATTCTGAAGGTGAAATACGGGATAAGAGCTACAGAGAAGGCTGGGGAGATGGGCTGGTTGGTAAAGTGCTTGCCTTGCAAGCAAGAGGACCTGAATTAAATCACCAGAACCTATATTAAAAAAAAAAAAAAAAACAAAACTCAGGCTAAGATGATGCATGATTGTAATCCTAGCACTCAGAAGTCAGAGACAAAACAGATCTCTGGAACTCACTGGCCAGCCAGACCAGTGAGAACTTGAACCTCAGGTTTTTCTCAGGGTTATCCTCTGGCCTACATGTGCATGCTTGTGTGCTCACTCATGCCCCACACACCTACAAACACATGTGTATATACATGGGCCCACACATACAAGCACACACACACACACACACACACACACACACACACACACACACAC
>CAJQZJ010001558.1:5833690-5853688 GCA_907164525.1 Lophiomys imhausi
CACACACACACACACACACACACACACACACACACACACACACACACTGCTGAGTGCTTCAGAGGAGGATTTATCCAAAACAGAGAATGAATGGAGAAAGAAATCAAGAAGAGGGATTTTATTTCTCATTTGATGGCAAACATGATTTAATGGACGTGAGGCTCTTTATAAGCATTCATCTGATTTGGTGTGAAGAGTTATACTAAGCTACATAAATGTTCATGTGTTTGAGTCTTGGTGCAACCCCTAAGACCTGGCTGGCAGTAGGATTGTCTGTTCTATAGATTTATAAATTCCAAAGAAATATTTCATGCCAAAGCACATTTTCACCAAATGTTTTCAGAGAATAGTTGGTCCCCATTTGATGGAACTCTTTGGCAAGGATTAGAAGGCATGGCATTGTTGGAGGGGTGTGTGACTGAGGGTCGACTTTGAGGTTTTAGAAACCCATTCCACTCGAAGATGGCTCCCTCCCCAAAACCCCACCCCTGCCTCATAGTTGTGTCTCAGAATGTCATCTCTCAGCTACCGCTCCAGTGCCATGCCTGCCTGCCTACCTACTGCTATATTTCCCACCATGATAGTCATGGACTCTCACCCTAAAACTGTAAGCTCCAACTAAACACTTTTCTCTGTAAGTTGCCTTGGTCATGGTGTTTTGTCACAGCAATATAAAAGTAACTAAGACAATAGATTACAGACCTCAACTAGCCTGACCTCAGAAAAGGGATGGAAAGTAGAAATACAGATATGAAGGCCACCCTCCTATAGATAGTGTTTTGATAAAAGCAAGTCACCAGGTCATGTCCCCTCCTAGATGAATGTAAGATGCAAGGGTTCCATCATGGCTCATGCTTCCCAGAGTGATGAGGTGTGCATGGGAAGACTAGAATAGAGTGGGAAAACAGCAAAGAAAGGTCATAGATGAAGAATCAAAGAAAGTAAGTGTTGAAGAAGCATGAAAAAAGAGTGATTTGCTGTGAAGATACAGTGATAGGTTTAGGAGGATTAGAATGGAGCATGTGAAAGAAGCAGCTGGACCACAGATGCTTAGTCCTTTCCATCATTATTACCAGGAACCTGAATCCCAAAAGCCATTCTGGGTACACATTTGCTGTCAGATCTAGAGTAGCATCTGCCACTGAACTACATCTTCCAATCCATTTGATCTCACATCTAAAGTCTTTACAAACTGGTTGCTTCCTCAATGCATTTAAATTCCATTCTGGGCTGCAAAATGTATTCCACTAGGGTCATGTAACACCATCAAGAATGATAATCCTCAAAGCCAGAAAGATTTCTGTTCAAATTCCACTTGCACAGGTCAGTCTCAGCTAAGTTACAAGGTATACTGCACTCAGACCTCCTCAAGTTTGTCCTCTTCTCATGAAATCACTCCTTTCTGTGATCTACTTGACCTTTGAGCTGATTTGAGTCTATAGCCTGTGGAGAAAATGGTCTTTTTCATCCCTACATTTAAAACACCTTGCATACCAGTTTTGTTACCTGTACTTCATATTGTCCTTCTTCAAGATACTTTCATTTATTGGACACTGTAAGCACAATGCTGAAAGTCAAAACCTTTTCCAACAAGCCTCAGAATGTCTTAGAATCAATGACAGCATTGTTTGTCACATAACAAATGAGATCTAACATAAGTAATACATATTTTGTGCACAAAATGTTGATGGACTAGGTACTATGGTACAATAACTCATTGCAGGCAGTCTGATATTTCAAACACAGAGTTTAAGTTATGAGAATGATATTAATGCTTTCTGAGTAACTTGGAGTTATAGAAAATTATTAAAATATTTCCTATTTTATGTTGATGTAGAATTTTGTAGAAACTGCAATTACTCTTTTTGATTAGCTTTGTCATTCATTTTCTCTATCACTTTCTCCAAGTTATCAGAGTGAGGTCGAATATAATAATATATATGCATATATAGATAGTATATATCCATGCATATATAATATATACAATATTATACACATATATGCATAATATATACAAGTATATATGTAAATATTATATACGTGTATAATAATGTATATATTATCTGTGCAAATGTATTATATATGCATATAATCATGTATATATTATCTATGCAAATATATTATATATGTATATAGTAATGTGTATATGCAATATATGTGTGTGTGTCCGTGTGTGTGTGTGTGTATAAAGCTTCTCTAATGATAAATGAAACTGGAAAGGAACACCTTTAACCAAACCTTGAAAGATCTTTGCATACAAATGCCTGCCCTACCACTTCCTATCTTCCTACATACTTGCGTAAGAGTCATCTCTAAGGCATCTCCCACTGTCCCTCACATTCAGTGTGCACAAATTTTTTTCTTGCCCTCTGGTCTCTACCCTTAGTTATCTCATAACCTGTAAGATTTTTTTTCTCAAAGACTCTATCAAAGAAATATTACATTCTTTACACAGGGTTATATAAACATATATAACCTTTCATTTACCCTAATATAATACATAAAAATTATGTATCTACGTATATATGTATGTGTAAGTATTCAGGACCCACATTGGGGACTTACAACCATCTTAATTTTGATACCAAGAATTCAATGCTCTCTCCTGGCCCCCATGGGCACCCTCATGCATGAACACATTGATATGTAAAAATATACTATGCATATAAATAAATTTGAAGTATACAGCTTTTAAAAGGACAAATGCATATAAATCTGGTCAGATCTCAGAGGAAACTTGTGCTTTTCCGACTTAATGGGACAGATGCAGCTGGTGTGTCATGCGCTCTTTCAGTCATCAATTCAGGTGAGGTGACACTTTGACAATGTTAAGTTGGTACACCAGTGTGCTCGGAATGATAAGAAGAGAAGACAAAGGACACTGAGTCCTTAATGTCACTGACAAACTGCTATGTCAGCCTGGACCATATATTCTCGGATTACTTTGAATGAGATTTCATGCAATGTTATTTTTTAACATGTATTTATTTCTTCAAGTTACATCTCAATCATAATTTCTTCCATTCTCCCCCTTCTGGTCTTACCTTTTTGCCCTCTTCCCCCTTACCCTCCTATCTGCTTTTTAAAAATATATTTATTTATTTATTTATTACTTCAGGTTACATCTCCATCACAGTGTCCTCTTTCCATCCCTCCCAGTTCCACCTTCCCACCCTCTACCCCCTATCCCTTCCATCACACTCCTCTGGAGTGGAGTGCCCCTACATAATAGTCCCCTGCCCCAGTTCAGCAGTCATATGATGGCCAAGCGCCTCCTCATACCCTGGGGGCCTACAAGGCAGCACCACTAGGGCAAAGTGTCTCATTGACAGGAAACAAAGTCTATGTTCCTGTTCCCTTTTGTGCATTGGTTGTAGTATAGTTATCCTGTACTATATGGCTAAAATCCTATTATAAGTGAATAGATGCCATGTGCATCCTTCTTAGTCTGGGTTAGCTCACTCAGGATGAGCTTCTCTAGTTCCATCCATTTGGCTGCAAATTGCAGGATTTTGTTGTTTCATGCAATGTTATTTTTTTACTGTTTTTTTTCCATTGGCACTGAAATATCTGGTTGCTGTCCCATAGGAAAAGGTTGTTACAAAGGGAGAGGAGATGGTGAGATGAAGGCAAGGACATTTGGAAACCCTGTGGCTAAGAATGATGAAGGAGTGGTCTGCAAGGACCAAGTGATGACGCACTTATGAGAACCACTGGGAGGGATGAGCAGGGATCAAGTGTATTTATAGCCCGATGTGCAAGATATAAGTGGATAAGGCTGCTCTCTGATAGAACAGACTACCTCATTCTAAGCACATATCTTCCTGCGTTTAAGATGATGCAAAAAAGGACTTAGAAAACACAAAGTAATTAATAACTCACAAGTTCCTTTCTTACATGCATTTTATGTCTTCTTGCAGGTGATTTTGGCAAGGATGGGGGTGATGGACAATTCGAAGTGAGCTCTCTGTGATGAATGAATGTAATATTTCTTTGAAAAAGTCTTTGAAAAGAAAACTCTTACAGGCTATGAGATAACTAAGGGTAGAGACCAGAGAGCAGAGGGCAAGAGAAAAAACTGTGCATGCTGAACCTGAGGGACTGTGGAATATGCCCTGGAGATGACTGTTAGGCAAGTATGTATGAAGCTAGAGTGAGGTAGAACAGGTATTTCCATGCAAGGATCTTCCAAAGCTTGGCTAAAGAAATTATTTTCCAGTTTCTTCCAGTTCTTTGCCATCAGAGAAGCTTTCTTTTTCAGCTGAGTCTAAGAACTCAATGTGTTGGTCAACTGTGACCAAGTGTCTGAGTCAAATAAAATCAAATGAGGACAGGTTTAGGGTCCTGGTTTCCAAGGTTCCAGGCTGAGTCTGGCTAGCTACATTGCTTTGGAGATGAAGTGAGAGGGATGTTGTGATGGGATAAGTGTGTGGTAGAGGGGGCTGCTCACCCTATAGCAGGCAGAAAGCAGCAAAAAAAATAAAATAAAATAAAAAGAACCAAGGACAAAATATATCCTTCCAAGTCATGACTCCCATGACTTGCTTCTTCTAGCTAGACCTCCATCTCTGAATAGCCCATTAAGGAATGGATAAACCACTGTATTAATCCATTCATGAGGTTGCAGCCTTCATGATCCATTTGCCTTTAATGGTAGTGATCAGCTTCCAAAAAGAAGTCATTTTGGCTCAAACAGTTCATCTACTTACAAACAAAAAAACTTTCCAAAAACAGTTTTTATGGATCATAAAAGAACCATAAAATAAGTACTACTCATCACTAGCTAGAATCAAGTAGACAATTAGTTGAACTAGCCAACTAGATGAGGACAATAGTGCTCTATTACTTAAACAAGAAAATAGTTGAATATAATATATATAATATGTATACATACATAAAAATTTATGTATATGTATGTGTGCATGATAACACATATATGTATATTGTCAATTAAGTAACTCCTGATTTTGGATATGAACCACATAAAAGTATACTGAAGTAGTGAATTCACATTCATCTAGTGTAGTATGTTGTTGCCCTGTGGGGCATCATCGGATGGATGACTTTGAACAAACAAAACTGGTTCCAAGTAATAATCATGTTTAATCCTTAAATTGCTGTTCCTTGGACATTGGCAGTTCTCTTTACAGACTGAGTTATTTATTTATCTTGGGATCTTTTTTTCTTACACTTTAGTTTTTTTTTTTTTAAATGAAAAGGTGCTTCAAAGTCATCTTTGATTCTGCTTTCTTTGCATAGGAAATACTCCACTAGGGAGATTACTTTTGATAACTAAGCCACCAGTTTTCATATAATCAGAGTTTTTAAAAATATTGATGCATACTCTATAAATGAAAACATTACCTTTGTATCTAAAGTTTCTGACCCAAACTACAGTCACTGTCTTTTTCCCATTAGACTAGTGAGTTACGTTTTGTCCTGTTCTATGTAAAGGTTCATAAAACCTGTGTTCATATTCCCAAAACATTGGTTTTCACAAGCAATACTATATTGAAATGATAGAGTCTCTACTCACTGAATTAAGAAAAAAGATCAGAGGGTTGGGGAGATCGCTCAGATTTGTAGTGTAAGTGTGAAGACAGGGGTTTAGACTCCCAGCCTCAATGTCTGTACAGGGCAGACAGGCATCAACCTCCTGTAATGTTAGCACTCAGGGTGCAGAGACAAACTGTCCCCCATAGAGACAAACAAGCTAGCTAGACTAGCTGAATCAGCCAGCTCCCAGTTCATATGAGAAAACCAGCCTCAACGTATAAGGTGGAGAGTGGAGGGAGTCTAGCCAGCCCAGCCGGAGCATAACATGGTGCTGGAAGGCTTGGCCCCTTCCCTCCATTCTCTCTGCCTTGTTAAGAAATGTTAGACTACATTTCCAAAGCTAGCAACCAAGGTCTAGTCCCTTATTCGACCACTTTCTCCTCCTGAGACTGACTACCAAGATCCAGCCATCAAAATCTTAAAGTTCAGCAATCAAAAGCCCCATGGGGTTTCCCATTTTCCCTTTATAAACCGCCATTTGCCTAAGGGGTATGCCTATCTCCCCTATATGCAGAGGTGATCCATTGCCTCCTCCTGTCCCCACTTCCCCCAACCAGAACAAATACCCCTTTCTCTCTTTTCTTTGTTCGTTTCCCCTTTCCCCTCATCCTCCACCTCATGTCTTTGCCTCTTATTCCCTGTCCTTTGTCCCCCTGGAGCAAATAAATCTCCTTTGTGCTAAGAACTTAGTCTTGGGGTGTCTTGCCCTGATAGTGGTCCCTTCAGGGAGCAATTGAAAAACATTCTCACCATCAACATCTGGCTTCCACATAACTGCAAATTCTCAAAAATAAGATTAAAAAAAAAATCTATCTCTTTCTCCATATATATTAGTATCATTGGTCAATTGTGGCCTAACCCATACTCTATGAAGTCATTGATAAATATTTTAAAGTGATTCACTTCACATTAGCACTCTGCTTATAACTTCCCAACACATTACTGCAAAAGCCAAGCAGAAGTACTGAACGGGCAACTTCTCTGGTCCAGTTATTAACTTGGCCTTTGTTCTGTTTTTCAGCCACCAGACCACTCTCTCTTGAGTGATTCACTGTTACTCCAAGCCTTGGAAACTTGCTGCCACTCAAGCCTGGGCTCCCCTACTCTAATGTCATTATAAGCTTGGCTCATCTTACCTACCATGGCTCTCCAAGTATCACTTTCTTGGAAGTCCCTGCTATGGAGCCCACTCACAGGCATGTCTCTTGTTGTCCTGTTGTAACTCTTGCATAGCGTCCATCCCTAGAGATGCTATACATCTGTTTAAGGTCTGTCTTCCAAGTCAAATGAAGGCTTATGAGAGGCAAAGCATTTTATATTATTCTTTGCTGTTTTACACTGCCTAACTCATATCAATCCCTCAACAAATATCTGTGAAATGCTAGTAAAAGACCAAGACCTTAAAAAAAAGAACCAGAGGAGACAAAAGATAGGAAAACATTATTAAAAACCTTGTGATCGAAGATACTTTTCCAAGAATACCACTAAGCTATGAAACATAATGATAGATGAACTTGTTTATACATAAGATCATAAAACTTCTGTATAGTAAAATTCTCCACAAGCTAAGTTAAAAGAATATTTATGATGCATATAATTGACCTCAACAGACTCAGCTCAGATTAACCCAGCCATGTGGTTTAAACCCACTTAGAAAGGAGTCATTCCACTGATTCAGTTAGAGCCCAGTCATCCTTTAAAAGAAGTGTGATGGTAACTCATCACACTAATGATGCAATTCTAAGGATAAGTAGCACAGCCGGGGAGAGGGCAAAAGTTGTGAATAGGCAATTCATACAAGCAAATGGGTAGTAGGAATATGAAAACACGTGCCAACAATTTTAAGCTATATGTTTAGATAAACACAATTGTGTTGTCTATAATTAGTGTAAATTTAAAAATGTATCATGCTATTTATATAAAGTATGTAAGTTTTCTAACATATAATTTGTGGAAATCCACAATGTAATGATATTTCTGGAATTTAATTTCCTCATTAACCAGATTAAACTCCAGATCTTTCTACTGGGAAACTCTGGTTTTAAGAGCAGATCATTCCTACCAATATGCTTTAAGCTCTTATAGGAAAGTAGCCACAGAAGTGATTATAATGCTATTTACATTACAATATGGCAATAATGTAAATATAAAATACATAATATGTGGGGTAAATAATGTGAGGTACATTCACAAAGGAATTCTGTGTGACAATTAAAGAGAAATATAAATCTGAATTCTCTAATTTATCATGTTATCTATAACACAGTAAGAAGGAAAAAATGCTTGAGATCAATATGACTATCTGAGTCCCTCATTCAAAAGGACACTTCAATCAGCAAATACAGAATGTCTGACTGATGTTGACTGAAATAGTAACAAATGCCATGGTCCTCCACCACAGAATATCTGTGGAATTGTTGGTTGTCACTATAGGTGATGGCATCAATATCACTTATCACTGGGTAGTGATGTCATGATTCCCTTGGTTATTATCTCATTTCACGAAATGAATGAAGCAGATAGACAATGGTTTCTTCTCATAGATCTGTGCCTTCTCACTTGCAAGATCATCTTTGATGGGAACCACTGTACGGTTCCCATGTTTTTCATAGTCCAGAATGCTGGTGTATGGTCACGTCATGCTTTACTGAAGACGGCATACGTGTGAAGATGAGAGGAGTCGGTTCTCTCCTTCTACCATGTGAGTTACAGGGTTCAAATTCAGGCTTGGTGGCAAGCACCCATCACACCAGCCCTACACTAAATGCATTTGCTCACATTGAATATTGCCTAGAATGCAAAGAAAAAAATGAATTCTTTTCATTTCTTGTGGAGGTGCAAAATGTGACAGCCACTTTAGGACAGAGTTTAGACATGACACTTCTTACAACATGAACCATTCTAGTACCACACTGGTCTGTACTCACCCTTCTTGGTAGGTACAAATGAGTTTTAAATACGCATATATTAAATCTTGTCAAATAGTTATAAAGTTTGATTTTAAAACTTATGAAGTTTGGAAGCAACTAAGATACCTGTAGAAAGTGAATGGAGAAGTTGCAATAAATCCAGAAGACTTTATGTTATTTTCCACTGTGAAGAAATATTCTATTAAACCGTGAAGAGTCATAGGGAAATTGAAATGCATCATTCTAACCAAAAGAGATTAGGTGGGAAAGATTACTCACTAGCTTATTCCAAATAAATTGCATTCTAGGAAAGGCAAACCTTTGTAGACAGTGAACGAGCCTAGGGTGCTACCAAGGGCAGGAGGAAAGGAGACGTGGAAAGCTACAACACAGGATTTTAGGACAGTGAAGCCACCCTGGATGCCATCTGTAGGTGGATGCCTCTCATTTTGTGTTTTCTAGGATACATAAAATATACTAAGTGATTCTTCATGTCACGCATAGTCTCTGGTGGCAAAGTGGTGTCAGAATAGGTTTATTGTGTAGCCCAGGCTGGCCTCAAACTCGTGATCCTCCTGCCTCTGCCTCCTTCGGCAAATCCTACCGGCGTGCGCCACCACAACCAGATGTCAACATGTAGAAGAATGCAAATAGATCCATACTTATCACCCTGTACAAAAGTTAAGTTTAAGTGGATCAAGGACCTCAACATAAATTCAGACACACTAACATTAATAGAAGAGAAAGTGGGGAAAAGCCTTGAACTCATTGGCACTGGTAGCAACTTCCTAAATAGAACACCAATAGCTCAGACACTAAAACAAACAATCAATAAATGGGACCTTATAAAATTGAAAAGCTTCTGTAAGGTAAAGGACACTGTCCTTAGAACAAAATGGCAGCCTACAGATTGGGAAAGGATCTTCACCAACCCAACATCCGACAGAGGGTTAATATCCAAAATATATAAAGAACTGAAGAAATTAAACACCAAAAAAATCAAATAATCCCATCAATAAATGGGGTACAGAGCTAAACCGAGAATTCACAGAAGAGGAATCTCTAAAGGCTGAGAGGCATTTGAGGAAATGTTCAACATCTTTGGTCATCAGGGAAATGCAACTTAAAACAACTCTGAGATTCCATCTCACACCTCTCAGAATGGCTAAGATAAAAAACTCAAATGATAGCACAAGCTGGCGAGGATGTGGAGAAAGGGGAACACTCCCCCATTGCTGGTGGGACTGCAAACTTGTGTAACCACTTTGGAAATCAATCTGGAGATATCTTAGAAAATTGGGAATAAATCTACCTCAAGACCCAGCCATACCCCTCTTGGGCATATATCCAAAAGATTCGAAACGAAACCACAAGGACATTGCCTCAACAATGTTCATAGCAGCTTTATTTGTAATAGCCAGAAACTGGAAACAACCCAGATGTCCTTCAACTGAAGAATGGATAAAAAAAAAAACTATGGTACATTTACACAATGGAATACTACACTAGTATTCCATCAGAATACTAGGAAATCATTCAATTCGAAACCAAATGGATGGAACTAGAAAAGCTCATCCTAAGTGAGCTGACGCAGTCCCAGAAAGATAAACATGGTATGTATTCCCTTATAAATGGATATTAACCATACATCAGAGGATAACTATCCTACAACCCACACACCCAAATAGATAGGAACCTAGCATATCTATCCTAGGAAAAATTCTACCCACCAGTGAGTCATGGAATCTGCTGCAGGTTAGTGGAACATCACACCCTAGATGGTGTGCCTTATCAAGCTCCAGTACAAGTGGAAGCTCTTGGCCCTCACATGACGCAAGATCTGAGGGAGTATCATATGTGAGGGCCCACCTCATCTGAGAAAGAGAGTACCAAGTAGAGGAACAAGGAGGGAGGGAGGGAGGGAGGGAAGGAGACAGGGAGGGAAGGAGAGAGGAAGGGAGGTGCCAAGAGGGGAGGAGGGAGGAAACTATGTTCTAGAAGTAAATAATACTTTTTAAAGAAAAGAGTTAATAAACTTAAAAATATAATAAAAATACTATGTAAAATTTTCAAACTATAATTTACCAAGGGTATAATTGCCTTACTGACATGAAAGGAAAATGGCCTTAATTTCAGATTAGAATGTTAGACTGCAGGTGGCCACAGAGATTGCACAAACTTGATAGCAGCTTAAAAGTTCTTTTTTTTTTTTTTTTTTTTGTAGAGGTATAGGATATTTCCATGGTTTGGCATTAAAAAGCAGGTAACAGGTTTAAAACACTGTAAATAAATTAAAGGTGACAGCTGTTCAACCTGGTTTTACCAACCTCCAAGAGTTGAAAAAAGTTAGAGCTAAGGTAAAATAATGCATGGTGTTAGCCCATGCCTTTACCTCCAGCAGAGACAGGAGGATCACTATAGAGTTAGTTGTCTTATAAATTCTAGAGTTACAAGAAACAGGGTGGTGATGGTGCACACCCTTAGTCCCATCATTGGGGAAGAATACACCCTTAATCCCAACACACTAGAGACAGAAACAGGCAGATCTCAGAGCTCAAGGTCAGCCTGATACAAAACAAGCTCTAAACGGAGAAAAATTTTGATCTAGGGGTGGAGGAGCACATCTTTAATCCCATCAGTTGGGAACCACATGTCTTTGATCCCAAAACTTAGAATGCAGAGACAGGCACATAGAATTTGGAAGGATTTAAGTTTAAAAGCTACTTACAAAAGGCAGGCTGCAATTCAAACAAATTGTCCTTTGAGATCTCAAAATGTATACACTAAAGGTTTGTTTAGCTCCAAAATATCAAAATAATCCGGATAATAATCTTCTTTAATCCGGATTGAAAGGTAATACTTTATATATTGTCAAAAAACCAGATTTGCTCCAGGAAAAATATTACCTGACCCCCCCCCAAAAAAAAAAAGGTAATTGTCCCAGAGTTAGGATTAGGGCAGGGCTCTGTTCTTATCTTTCCAGGAGATTTAAAGCATCCATTCAAGGAATCCAGGGACAACTGGACAACGGAAATCTCAGCAGAAAACAGATCAGACACCAAAGAAGACGAGTGGCCCAGATGATCCAGCCTTGCAGACTTCTTCAATAGCAGTTTCCTCAAAAGTCTACAACCACAACTCAAAATCGCTAAGATCTTTCATCTCCACAGACTGATCCAGCCAGAACTTCAGTAAAGCCCTGAAGATCAGCTTCTGTCTACAAACTTCTTAGGACATCTAAATAGCTGAGCACAAAAGGACTGAACATCAAATGATTCTATTAACATTTTTAACCATTTTTCCATTCTTATTTGGACCCCAAACAGGTTTACTACGTCCCAAATCAGCAGGAAGTCATTTTAAGAGAACAACGTCCCATCCCCAGAAGGTGGGGAGGGTATTCCCCCCCCCTCCTTTGGTTATTTGATGGATAATAGAAAATTTTGTTATTTAGGGGAAAAGACTACAAGCTGTTAAATGGTCTTGTTAAATGGGTTTTGGAGGTTAGACTCAGGGACTTCTCTCTTTTTCTTTTCTGTATCCTTCTTTCTCTCCTATGTAGGAGTGAACAGACTTGAGAAAAATGGAACATAGACATAGTATAGGAAAGATCAAGAAAAAAGGACAGATTATTGAATATGGCCTTATACCTTTGTATACTGATAAAAAATTAATATTATATTTGGCTAAATTGGTACTGACCATTGTATATTAATGCAAAATTAAGATTGTGTAGGGCTACATCGGTATTGATCTTTGTATATGGATACAAAATTAAGATTACATTTGGCCACAATGGTATTGGCCCTTGTATATTGATGTAAAATTAAGATTGTATTGGGTTACATTGGTATTGATCTTTGTATATTGATACAAAATTAAGATTATATTTGGACACATTGGTCTTGATCTTTGTATATTGATACAAAATTAAGGGTAACGCTTCTTAAAGGTATTGTTCCTAGTAATACTTAAAAATGAAATGTAAAGTTTTGACCTCTTGCTACCAACCGTCATAAACTGTTTAGGATATTTAAGAAATGCAAACTAATAGTCATGCATACGTGTCATTTTGTTAATTACTATGACAGTCTATCACAGTTATTTTCTAAGCTACTGAGAAATCAAGTTGCTAAGAGACAAGCAATATTTGCTTATCTAAATATAAGAGATAGATAGGGTATCTTCAAAAACCTCAAGAGATCTGCAGAATATGGCATTCAAAGATGTTTTCTTAACTTAAGATTTTTTGATATCGAGACATGTCAGCTCCTGACAGCACCCCCTATTCTACTCCAAGTAGAAGATGAGCATCAAAGAATCTCCAGTGGGAAATGATTGAATTGGTGGTAAGCCTTTATCTTGACAAGAAAAACCCCTTGCTTCAACTGTAGACAGACTGCTGTCCAAAAAAGGACAAAACGTGGAAGCAGGTAAGTCGACAGCCTAGCTCTGCCAAGACAGGGTAGGTAAGTCCTTCATAATTCCTGCTCTACAATCAATGTCTGTCAGAGAAACGGGGCCAAATGGCTGAAGATGGATGCTGTAATGTATGGAGAGAAAATGGGAACTGTCCAGGCAGCCACTGGTATGTCATTTGTTAGTTTTGGAAGCTGCAGGCCCTGCACTTCCTATATAATCAGATATATTTATCCCTCTCAGGTCTCTGAGGTGGTTGAAGAATAGATAGCTAGAGTATCATAGTTAAATTTTGAGTTGTTTAGGAATAAAGAGGGTGTTCTGGATCTAAGAAGATATTTTTAAAATAGTGACGCAAGTTAGTATGAAAGCTGAGTTAGATGTAGAACTTTAAACTCATGAAGGTGGTTAGATAGTAGAATGTTAAAGTCAGGGGCCAAATACATATGCACTGGACATTGGGAATGTATGCTAAGCCATATAACTCTTATAATTGTGGCCTATTTATTTCTGTTGTTTTGTATTGTATTTATAGTTATAAGAAAAAGAACCATTTGTTGAACTGAAAGGGAGAGCTGTTGGGGGGAAAAAGAAATACCTTGAACTAAAAAAATAAAGGGAAGAGGATGGGGGGTTGAGGGGGAGGAGGGTGGAAGGGTGGGACTGGAGGGGGGAGTAGGGAGGGGATTGTGATTGAGATGTAACTTGAAGACATAAAAATAAATTATTAAAAAAAAAGAATAGGTTTATTGTTTGCAGCATATGTATTGTACTTGTACTGACAGTGAGGAAAGGGGGTACATGGGACTCCTGGTACTTCTCCACTCATTTTTTTTTCTGTGAACTGAAAATAGCTTATAAATTAAAGTATTTTTTAAAAAAAAAATTTAAAATGAATATAAAAATAGACTGGAAGAAAATATTTGTAGTACAACTTTCTGATAAAAGTCTTGAAACTAAAAGATAGTAATAATTCCTGACAATAAAAAAAGAAAACAACAAGTATTTTGATTAAAGGATTCAAAAAATTGGCTGTTCAGAAACAGGACATTCATGCAGTGGATAACAATGTGGAAAGGTCACTAATGTCATAATCTGTGCCGAAAACAAACAAACAAACAGGAATGAACTGTCCGATTGCTTCAAATGATGAATATACACAACCCCATATCCTGATGAGGAAAGAGAGCAGGCAGAGCCCTCAAATGCCACTGGTGGGCATGCAGACAGTTTCTCCTGTCTCTGAAAATTCCTTACTGCTATCCCCTAAGTGAATGTGGAACTGCTCTGTGACCAACCTATTATATTCTGGGGGATAAAAACCACAGACAAGAGTCTGGGCAAAGAAAAAAACTACAAAGGATGGAAGAATTCTTGGTTGTTTAATCCATTATCTCCCAAAACTAGAAGCAGTGTGGGTGCTTGATTGAGCCGCATGAGAATGAACACAGTGTGGGGCGTATACACAGTGTGGAATGCCACTCCAATGGGAAGGAACAAACTAGGAGGGTCCCGAGAGGACACAAACTAATCTTAGAGAAATGGTGGCAAGAGCCAGGCACAAAGATGACAAGTGGCATTATTTAATTTACACAGAATGTTGTGACCGCCCATACTCATCCCCTAGTTGGGGTCAAGACTGGGGTTTGCTTTAGGATTTCTGGACTAGGAAAAGATGAGGCTGTTGTGGGTGAGGGATCTGACCTATCTCTTCAATAAAACAGGTAGTAAAAGCCTCAAGCTAACAGAAAGACCTCTCTACTCTACTTTTAATAAAAAGTGCAGGTGTTTTTAGCTAGAAAGTAGAGGCCTGGAGGTCCATGTATGTTTGACAAATGAGACAGAGGCATGTACATGCACAATGAGATCGTGTTTATAGACAGAAAACTTTTGATAGAATCTAATTTCAGCTAGTAGTCACGACATTTGCAGGTAGAGTTGGATACAGGTTTTAAAGTGTTACTTGTTCCTGTCTTTTTCTGAGTTTTTGAGATCTCTAAGCAATGGTACTGTGTCTTCTTCACGGTGAATCAATAGAGAGAAACAGGTGGAAGTCAATTATTCCCCCCACCCCCAAAATTTTCAGGGCTGGGAAAAGAAGAGTGATCAATGCCTACACAGCCTCCTGAATTGATTTTGTTTAAATGGGAACATCTATTAAGAAAATTAATATGTTTATGATGCTTAAGAACTGCCTGTAGTATGTGCTCCTGGAAAGACATTTTCTTTCATATGAGTGATGGTAGGAAAAGCAGGCTCAGAGGTCATCTTATTTAATGTCTTCAGCCAATGTGTCAATCTTTTCTGTAATTCCTACTTTAAAAGTGCCTCAATAGTTGTGTGGAAAATATACCTTTACTTCCAAGTAGGGGTGGTACACTGTACTATGGAAATGATTGCAAAACAGCTTGAGAAACTGACCTGCTTGTTTACTTTGGTACCTGGAGCAAGTTGGACTCTGTGTATTTGTATGTGTGGGGGGGGGGTGGGGGTTGGTTTTGAGTGTCTTCCTCAGTCACTTTCCACCTTCCTTTTTGAGACAGGGTCTCTCACTGAGCGTAGAACTCACCAATCAATCTAGACTGGCTGTGTCGTGGACTCCAGAGAACCTCCCTCTTCTGCCTCCCCAGCACTGTGATTGTACCCATTGTCACACTTGACTTTTGAGTATGTGTGCTGTGGATCTGAACTCAGGTCTTCATGCTTTTGTAGTAAGCACTGTAACCCTAACACATCTCCCCTGCCCCAGTACTCTGTTTTATGATATCATCCAAAGACTTTTGAGTCATTCATTAGTCATTGGAACTTCGACTTTTTCCCATCAGGTGTACCCTGCCCTGCTCAACAAATTTACATCCCTCCCCTCCCCTCCCCTCCCCTCCCCTTCCCTTCTCGTCCTTTCCTTTCCTTTAACTTTTGAGTTTTCAAAACATCAGTCGCAAGAGAAATAGAAGGACTCACACATGTTGAGACCAGATTGTGTGTGTGAGGAGAAGAAACCGTGCTTCTCTATTCCTCAGCCCAGCAGAGCCCTCAGATTGTGGATGGAGTATTGTGGGAAGAAGTGTCAAGTTCAAGACGCTGCTCATGCCTGGGGTGAGAGGAAGCCTGTGCTGGACGTCTCAGCCTACAGACAGGAGTGACCTCAGGTGAGTATATGACATTAGAGAGGGTCCTTATGTTTGATCTGGAGTGATTTTTTTTAGTGAATGGTACGTATTTAGGCTGAAAGGATTTTGGGTTTCCTTAATGTTCAGTACAGTTTAGATGCACCTTGAAAACTTCCCAAAGACCCAGAAGTGATCCAGAGAAGAGAATAAAGGGGGTGCAGGGACTAGAGGAGGGTACTCTGTGCAGACACAGCAGGAAACATAGTGTGTGATGTCAAAGAGATGAACATTGCCAAAACCTATTACATCAGCCCTGTTGTGGCCCCTGCATCAGCCTCAGCAACCATAGGCCACCTCTGTGAACGACAAGAGATGGAGGCAGGAATTCCATATCAACAGAACTTATACTCTGCCACTGCATGGTAGGATTGAGAGTTTAAATGAAGCCTGAATTACAGAAAGAAGCCAACAGTTACAATCCTCTCTACAAAAGTTCCACCCCTACCCCATAACCCTGGAGGAAACATGCCATTGCCCATTTTTTGCTACTGAAAGGCTCCAGTTCAATATATTTCTCTAAAAAAGATAAGATTTTTCTTCCAAAATCATGTCTACATGGATTCCTTAGAAAGCCCTTATTATTTCCTAGATTTGTCCACTGAAACCCTCCACAAAGGTCCCAGAGGTAGCAGGTCCAGAGGGGGCAGAAAAGGTATCTGATGAAATCATCTCTGGGTTGGCCTCCTTCAGCATACTTGGGAAAACAAAAACACACTGCCAAAGAAAACAGAGACCACACTCACTTCCTTTTTTGTCTGTTGAACAATCTTCTTTCTTACAGTGTCAGAGAAACTAGCAGGAGTGGTATGTTGGAGTGGCGGACATCTCACAGTGACTCTGAACCAGAAGCATTTCCCTGTGGCCAGGGAGCCTATCTGCGTACTTTACTACACAGAAGTAACTGGAAACAGACTGCCCCCAGTGGGTGAGCAGAAAGCTCAGGAGAAATGGCCCAGGCAATGTAATCCTGCCAATCCTGTGTGCCCATGATGTGCCACAAGGCAATTGTGTCACAAATTGAGCGTGAACAATTGAATGACACCCCACACTTCTCTTCTTCCGTTTATTCCTTCTTTCCTATTGGCTACTTTTTTTTTGTCTCCTCTATCTTCTTTTACTTGTTCCCACTTCAAAGGTCAACCGCTTGAAGTAGAAAGGTTCTTAATGACAATAGCAGAAAATCTATCCTCTCCTAAACCCACATCCCATCCCCTCTATTCCTTCCTTCTTTTTTCCCTTCTGATAGGGTCCCACTATGTGGCTCAAGCTAGCCTTGAACTCTTGATCTTTCTATAGCAGCCCCAGCCCAACTTTCTAGGATCATAAGCATGTGCCACCACACATAAAGATCCCTCACCTTCCCTCCCAGCTCTGTCTACTCCTTCTCCTAATACACCCCAGCACCAAGAGTCACCTTCCATCTGCTCAGCTATTTTCATGCTTAGTTTTCCTTTGCTGTGCAGGTGTTTTCTTACAACTTACAGCTTCACGAACCCCTTGCACACTCTACCATGGGTTTTTACTAAATTGGATTCACATTGCACCGATGTATTCATCTACTGTACTAAGGGTTGTTTAAATCAAACAGTAAGACATGCCTACAGACATAACAGTCATCAAAGTATAGTCACTGATCCCTAGAGATCGTGCAATCCCTAGGCTGGTTGTGGTCGTGAGTTCTATAATAAAGCAAGTTGAGCAAGCCATGAAGAGCAAACTAGTAAACAGCACTCCTTCATGACCTCTGATTCAGTTCCTGCCTCCAGAATCCTGCCCAATTTGAGTTCCTGTCTTGTCCTCCTTCAGTGGACTATGATTCAGGATATGAACCCTATCCTCCCGCAAGGTGCTTTTGGTCATGGTGTTTCATCAAAGCAGTAATAATCATAACTAAGACACTGGAGTCAGAGAAGATCATGGCCCAGAACCCTGAGTGGAGTTTCTATGGGAAGCAATGGGTATTATAGAGTAGATACAGTGAGTGGACTGAAGATTGAAGAGTTTGGATCATTTCAGTGGGCTCTGCATTATACAGTTGGTCCCAGTTGTCCAGTTCTTGGTCCTGGGGTGATGCAATATAAAAGGCTTGATATATGAAAGGTTTATTTAATATAAAAGACCTGACAGCTGAGAATTCCCCATAGGAGTTGGCAGAGAGTGTAAACTCTAGGTAAGGTGATTTACATATGAAAGGCATGTTCCCAGGAGTTTGCATAGTTGCTATCTAGGAACTGGTTGATCCCTGGTGAAACTCTCTCCAGGACCTCTGTCCCAAATACCAGAGCATGAAGAAGAGAAGGAAAGGCAGTTAGTACAGTAATCACTGTTTCAAGGCACTCTGCCTGGATGCGTCTATGTATAGCCCTCTGTGCATTCACTTCAGTGATGGATTTGACCTAGAACCTCACAAATACCCAGGACAATGTCCACCTCTTATCCTTTTAAAATTATTATTATAATGTTTATTTGTTACATCTCCATCATAGTGCCCTCTTTCCACCCCTCCCAGTTCCACCCTCCCACTCTCTCCTCCCTCTCCCACCCATCCCACTCCTCCGATGTCCCTACAAATCAGCCCCTCTCAGTTCAACAGTCATATGAGGGCTAAGAGCTTCCTCTTGCACTGGGGGCCTACATGGTAGCACCCCTAGGGCAAATTGTCCCATTGATAGGTAACAAAGTCTATGCTCCTGATCTTTTTGGTGTGTTGGTTGTAGGATAGTTATCCTGTACTATATGGCTAAATCTTATTCTTACTTACTGTTTTCCACTCTGGTATTGTGGAGCCCAGCAGGACTGTTTGGGGGTTTGTTGTTTCTGTTTCTTAAAGGGCCCAGACACTTACCAAAGAGAAGAACATCCCATTTTGAATGTCTGCCAATGGCCACTGACATTCCCTGGCCTCTCTTCCATCTCATCAGCTTGAATTTCAAGCCCTTTGAATGTTTTCCAACCTGTAACTCAAACACCAGCACATGGAGGAACATTTCACTGGGGTTTGGATGAAAAATGCATGAATTTGTAGAAATGGATAGTAAAACTTTTAAAGAGATTACTTTTAGCCTACAGAAGCCAATATTTCCTGCAATAGCCAAAAATGTTCCTCACAGCTCTTACACGCACACTCACACAAAATCGAAGACCAAGAATTTAGTTAAGGGGGGAGGTCTGGCAGAAGTTTGTCATGGCAAGCCTCAGGCTAGCATGACACCAGCCAGAGGGTCTTCTTACCAGCTCAGTTATCAGCTATTCATTTTGAATGAGGGCTACCCAGTCTTGTCCAACATCCAATATTGGCCTGCAAGGCATGAAGGCACAGGGCTTCACACAGTTTGGGGGACCACCTATGATGATGCACGCCAGATGAGAAGCTTAAGGAATGTTATGTTTAGAGAAATTAGTTGCAGTCCTGTTAAAAACTCAGAGGACATCAGATGCCTACAAGAAAGGACCCGGGAAAAGCCAGCGGTATACAGTCTCAGGCAGCAGGTATTCTGGGGAGGCAGAGGGTGTTGGAAGGAGGCTGTGCAGAAGGGCCTTTGGATTGACCCCCCAGTTCTTCACCACTGTCCCCAAATGTCTTATGTATTTCTCTTTCCAAGTGTTTGCAAACATGAGAATTATTCCATGTGTCACTGGCTGGCTCAGCTCTGTCTAACCAGCCCTTTTTGCTCTCTGGCTTTCCTTCAGATCTGGGCAAAAACATTCACATGGGTGTGTGTGTGTGTGTGTGTGTGTGTGTGTCCTGCTTTCTATCCCATTGGAACTTTTAAAGTTGGTTCTGTTTTATCCAATCCAATTCTTCATACTCAAAGGCTTTTAGAAATCACCCCAGGTCAAAGCTTACACCAAACAGTAGGGCTAGTTGTATTTCATGAAGATAAAGTGTAAATCTGAGTGTGTGTGTGTGTGTGTGTGTGTGTGTGTGTGTGTGTGTGTGTGTG
>CAJQZJ010001558.1:5853698-5939339 GCA_907164525.1 Lophiomys imhausi
GTGTGTGTGTGTGTGTGTGTGTGTGTGTGTGTGTGTGTGTGTGTGCCTGATTTTATACTTCCTGAATGGACTGTCATAGAGTAAGAGTACCTGGGTGTTCAGGGTTCCCAGAAGTTTGGGGACATAGGCTGGATCCCAACATATTCAGGAGACCCCCCATTTAAAAATATTTACCCATCCAAATGAAATGAAAGGGTGCTTGTCCTACAAATGGCCCCTGAAATACCTTTGGAAGCCCAAACCTTGCCACTGGACACTGGCTATTACCCTTGGACACCGGTAAGCAGGGCTTATAATTCTGGAATAATTTCCCTTTGAATTTATGGCTTTTAAACTTCAGCTCACACGTCAGCCTTCTTGTCTCCTTTCCCATGGTAAATTGGTTCATAAAACTCCACACACCATAAAATGAGATCTGTGTGGAGAGGAGGCCAGACATCCCCCAAGGTAAACGTTAGGATAGATTCCCCTCCACCCTCCTCTTAGCCACACCGTCCCCTCAGCCCTCCCCTCCCCCAGCCCCATCCTAAAAGAGAACAGTAGCAAGATGCCTGCTGGTGTGCAGACATCAGCAAAGCAAGCACTTCTGTGCATATTGGTGCCTCTCCCTTTCTTCCTCCTTGTATTCCTTATCTAAGTAGTGGCTTCAAGGGAGGACCAGAAAAATACTAGGGCTTGCAAGGCCCTGGAACTCTGACAGCCAGGCTTCCTGTGGCCTGACTCCAGCAGCAGGCCAAGCAGACCGGCCTGGAGGCAGCCAGGCTCAATGGTGTCTGAACTATTTGGCTCCTGGCTCCAGCTGTGGCCTGGCTGTCTCGTTTGTTTGAACACAAACTAGCTGGAGACTCTTTGCTCTTTGGGTAGAATGCTCCTTGAAACTTCTTCCGTGACATCTGCCATTTAAATGTATAAGTCACTCTGTCGACCCTTCCGTGACAGAAAACACATTTTGTTCAGCAGTGAAGGGTGTCACGTCACCCTCACTTCTACTTTGCAGGTTCTGGAGCTCCTGCTATGTGCCAGCCACCAGACAGGCATGGGGCTTGTAGCCCACTTAACATTTCAGTTTACTTCCTATGATGGACCCAGGAAAATGGAGCTTAGGGCTCTAGACTTTTAAAATGAGGAAACTGAGTTATGGGAGTGGGGAGCTTTAGATTAAAGCAATGCGAACAAGGAGCAGAGCAGAATAGAAAATAGAATCACTGACTTTTTGTGTGAAAATGTTTGTTTTGCCCCAGTTCTTTTTCTTTTCTTTTTTTTTAATAATTGTTATTTTTTCCATTAACACATTCTTAGGATTAATGCTTGACTGTTTGGAGCAAGCACTTGGGTTTTAATTCTTTCTTTTGGTCTTTTATTAGCTATGCTTGTGTATCTGTAATACTAAGTCCAAAGATTAAATACTGGCTCTAAATGTTTTTGTGTGTACATGAAGAACAAGATAAAAAATATTTTATTTTAAGATTCATGTGGACTGTGTTACCCCTAGTCTCCTCAGCCACTGTAATGTAAAAGTTGCCCTGGGTGATAGGGTAGATGAATGAACATGGATATATTCTAATAAAACTTTATTTATAAAAACAGGAAGCAGCAACCCAGATTTGGCCCTCAGATTAGCTTGTAATAAACTTCTCTGTAGTGAGCACTCTACACACCACCATAGCATACTGGACCTATGATGAGAATATGGATCTTTGTACTTGAACTGGGAGACCCACCTGTAAATTATCTCTGAACAGTGCCATCTCTGGCCTATGGCACTTGGCTAGAATCAATCTTAGCATCAGTTGTGTTCTAAGAACTAATTAAGCTCTGTAGAGCTTGCATAGGCAAAGTATACAATAAGAGGATGCCTGATGACATTGCAAAACTCCAAGAGCTACCAGAAGATGATATATATGCCGAAGGCAATATCTCACTTCACCCTTACCACAGCCCAGTTAATAAGCACTGGTGTCTTTACTTTCCAAGTGGGAAAACCTGGAGTTGGAGAAGATACAATATCACATACATAGGAAGTAGCAGACTCATATTTGAGTAAGTCCCAAGGTCCCTTCCTACTACAGGAAAGTAGCTTTGCAAAAGGAAAGTGAAAGAGTGATTTGCTTTGATTGCTGTGCTGCCCTTGGCCCTCAAGAGTTGTGACACCAAGATGAACCAAAGGGACCCACTTGATAGGAGAGACATTCTTGTGGAGACAGCAACTGTACTGTGTTCCTATGAACTATGTTCAGGTTCCTGAGGCCAAGAAGGGCTTCTAGAAGTATGGGCTACAGCCCTCTACTGCCCAGGGAGATCTTGCTCTCAGTCCACTTAAGGTAGAAGGAAGACTCTTAAAAGTAGGATGCTGAGGATCAATACTTATTAATGTGTCAAGATGGGTAATTTTGCTGGGATTCCTTCGACTTTTAGTCACTGCTGATAACTTCACATTGGCTGTTAGGTACTGTTAGGCTGTTATGTGAGCAGGGACATGAAGACCAACCACCATATTTATGGGACACTTAATTCACATATTCATGGAAGATGTTTCCCTGATGCTCAGTTACCTCCCAGTGTCCTTTCTTTCCTAGGATAGCCTATAGCAGGCTGAGTGGTGATGACATCTGGGCCAGGAAGAAGTCAAGGAAGTTCCCGATGGTGTCTGAGGGGATTTATAGCCCCATTTCAGGTAAGGCTCATCTCATTTTGGGGAGAGAAAACAGTTCTCACAGACAAAAGCAAAGAGAACAGTAATTTAGTGGGATGAGGAGAACAGTGTTAAGACCCAAGAACCCCAAACAACTAGTTACCAAAGGAACTAAAATGGAAGGATTTCGTTAAAAGGAGAAATTAAATAAATAAAATATCGCCCTTCATGGTACAGTTGTACTGTGGCCTGGGGATAGAACTGGAAACTTTGTGTGGTAAGTTCTAGTGGGATGTGGGTTGGGCCAAAATATATTTGTCTCCAAGAAATACATTTTTTTTTAAGTCTAAGCTTTAATTTAAAAAAAAGTAAACAAGAAAATGCTAGGCTTGGTACTTTCTTGAATGGAGCCCTGGATGCATTTTATGGGCACCCTTATAAGGGGAACCCTTGGGTGTCTGACCCAAGCTACAGTGACCTCTGTCCAGTTCTACTGCTGCAGAGTTTGAATCCTGGCCATGGTACCACCTATCTGAATCCAAAACTCCCCTCCCACACTAGTGCCATCAGCACACAATGTCCTTCCCCTTCTCAAAGCAGCAGCCATCTTGGAAAATGCACAGGGCGCCAGGAAAGAGCCCTACTGGTCCAGGAGTGAAATCTCTGAGCCCACAGTGATGTGGCTCTCTTGCCACATTTTCCTTGGCTCTCTGGTCTCCATCCCTTTAAGCAAACATTCACTCCACATTTAGATTCCTTCTCACACTGAGCAGTCATGTAATGGAAAGAAACATTGAAGACCTGAGGTTGAATGGTTTAGCTATTAACTTCCTCAGTGTTTAGCATCCTAGACTTTCAGTCTATTTTTCACTCTTTATTTAATGGTATCAGTCTTATGGTGCTCACAGAGAATCAAATCAAATCACCGATAGCATATGTGGCCAACTGCTAACAAATATAATTGTCACTAATTATTTATCAAATGACTGATATGTGTTTGCCATTGTATAAGACACAGCTTCTAAATGAGTCAGAGATAGACACCTCATAGGTGGTTTTAACACAGTGTAAGAAGATCGAATTGCTGATCTATTTGTATAGCTACTTTCTTGTTGGTATAGGCAACCCACTCATTCCAACTTCTATGTTCATTGCCATTAAGTTCTCTACCTTCTTTGGGGGTCTGATTTCAACTTTAAAAAAGCAAGGGAAACCAGAATATTGGTTGCTGATAGGGGGCTCTTCTGAAAGTTAATACTTATGCCATAGGTGGTTGATATAAACCGACACTATCCCAAGGAAACAAAAGACGTCAGGGCTCATGAATTAAAGGAAGCACTCAGCTCTGTGTAAGGCTCCTTCAAGTTCTTAGCGTGTCCAGCTCCACTTTTATTCTCACACATCTCCCTGTGGGTGTGGCTGCGTGTTGCTAATATCTGGAACTTCATGAAAGTCTTGGTTGATGCTTTTACAGGGAAAATTCTGTATAAGCCAGTGGGCACCATTATTGCCTGTGATACCATGATCTATGAAGCTCAGGGGTTTCATTCAGGGAAACAGAAGAAATAAAAATAATTTCAAACAAACTCTGGAGAGTGCAAAGCTCCTGAATTTGCCTGCTGAATATCTCCAATTCTGACCTCGTCATTCCAGAGACAGCCCTGTGTTTGCAAGGATAGTCAGTCTTTCAGGACATGAATATATGGTAATCTCATCTAAGTCACTGGAAGCTCACAATCCATAAGAATAATGTACAAATGGGCCAGTTGTGCATGCTTCTCTCAAATCCCCTCCCTCCATGGGATCTAATGTTCCTTTCATTTTTACATGTCAACATTTTTATGACATGGAATAAGACTTGTAAAAAGTTATTTTTCTTCTATTTTCCCTTGTAATGCAGGGCTGGAGAGATTGCTCAGTGGTTAAGAGCACTGAAGGCTCTTCCGGAGGACTGAGTTCAATTCACAGCACCCACATGGCATCTCACAACTCTCTGTATCTCTAAGATCTGACATTCTCACCCATACAATCATGCAGGCAAAACACCAATGCACATAAAATTAAAAAAAAAGTTTAAAAATCGAAAGAGCTATGCATGAAACAAAGAAGTTCCTGGGAAGCTTCATAAAGATACTGCAGAATTAAGTCTAGAAGGCTTGAAATTAAGAATGGAGTCTCTTATAGACCTGAGTTGAATGATGCAGACCTTCCCTAGATGAGATGATTCTTTGGCATTATCTTAAATACAAAACCAATTGATATCACGAGACTAACCCTGACATTTTTGAAACGCTTACCAAATATCCACACAAGTATCTTCCATCCTACAAAGTTCAAGGCAGCTGAGTTTGTTTGCTCTGGAGATTTCCATATTTAACGTGCCTTTGAGAAGCACTAAGGACTGCTGGTTTCAGATTGCTTCTGGGCTAGAACTCGCATTGTCCAGGAATCCTAGATTTTGTGTGTTTGTTTTGTTTTTTGATGGGCTCATCTCTACTTGAAGAAATAATACATCGTGAGACTCAGTGGAGAAAGTGCTTGCGTGTAAGCATGAGAACCTACATTTGATCCCTAGAATCCACATGAAAGGCCAGGTATAATATGGCATGTTTGTAATCCCAGAGAAAAGGAGGTTGAGACAGGCATTCCCAAGGCTCCCTGGCTCAGCAGCCAGCCTAGCGCAGAGAGAGACTGTCTCAAGCATCAGGTAAATGGAACCCAACCAAGTCAGTCTTTGGCCTTCACATGCAGGAGCACCTGTACTTGTACATACACATAGACACAGACACACACGCATACATGTGTGTGTGTGTGTGTGAGAGAGAGAGAGAGAGAGAGAGAGAGAGAGAGAGAGAGAATAAAATGAAACATTTGATGGAGGACTGAAGAGATGGCTTAGTAGTCACAAACATTTGTTTCTCTTGAAGAGGACCCATATTTGATTCCCAGCCCCCTCATGGCAGCTCACAAGTCCAGTTTCAGGAGATCTCACCACCTTTTCTGGCCTTCATGGGCAGCAGGAACACATGTGATATGTAGATATGTTTGCAGGAAAAATACATATATGTATTAAAAACATAAAAAAAATTTGAAAGTTTGGCCTTGAATTAAACACCTGACTGGGTGTGGTGGAGTATACCTTTTATCCCAGCACTTTGGAGGCAAGTGGTTAGGAGAATGTCTGTGAGTTCAGGGCCAGCTTGCTCTATATTGAAGTCTCTAGACCTGCCAGTTATGTGGTGAGACCCTATTTTAACAAACAAACTTGTACAGAAAATACAAGGTTGGTCATTCAGAGTGGTAACTGTCAGTGGGAGATTTGAAGGGAATATATGAACAAATCAAGCAATACTTGCCTCTTCTTTGACCCCTGAGTATTTTTAAGCATGTCCATCATTCCCTTGACTCATTGCACCCAGAAAAGATACTTTGAGGGTTTCAGCATAACTTGGCCAGAATCAAGTGAGCACCTATCATGTCTCACTTGCTGATTTTAAGTTAGGGGATGTTTTTAAGGACATGGCAATGGGGTTACCAACAATGTGAAGAATCACAGCTCAGGAATATAGCTAATACTTTGTAAAGGTGTGTTTTAATAGTTAACACATAAATAATTATAAATTGGCATGTTGCTGGACAAACTGAAATACCAGGTATGTGGAAGCATTAGCAACTCCCAGCAAAAGCAACTGTTAATTCTGCCTGGCATGGGGAATGGAGTCTCACACAAGCTAAGCTCATGTAATTTAAACCAGCTTTAAGTATTCATCCAAATATGCATTCTGCTGCCATTTGCTCAGTGCCCAGGAAGTGCCAGACAGGGCATATTTTGAAAGCTGTTGTCACTAATGAATCCAGGCCTTCCTAAAAAGTCAGATCAATGTTTATCAGACATTAAAAAAAATCACCCCCCCCAAAAAAAAAAGACGGGTCTGCTAATGATAAGGCATGGTATTTTTTAGGTGCTGAACACCATGTATTAACTAATTTTCAACTCAAAATCTTCTTATAATTGAGGATTGTCGTGTGTTGTTCTTCTCTTTGCCATCATAACAAGATGCCTGAACAAGTTATTGATGCAAAAAGAAGTTTACTTAGATGGTAGTTTTGGAGACTCTCAAGCATGGTGCTGAAATCAGCTAAGTTAACAGTAGCATGTGATCATGGCAGCTGACAACAGAGGGAGTTTAGGGAAGAACAAGAGCATGGTTACATTCAAACTAGTAGCAGAAACAACTGGGCAGATCCTAGCTTTAGTACCCACTCTTTCACAAGCACTTTGAGGGAGTCCCACAAGAACCACCTTCTAAAGCACACCCCTGATGATGTAAGGAAATCGCTCTAGACCAGTGGTTCTCTACCCCTTTAGGGGTTGAGCAACCCTTTCATAGGGGTCACCTAAGATCATGTGCATATCATATATTTGCGTTAAAATTCATAACAGTTGCAAAATTACAGTTATGAAGTAGCAACAAAAATAATTTTATGGTTGGGGGTCACCACAACATGAGGAACTGTATTAAGGTGTTGCAGCCATCAGGAAGGTTGAGAACCACTGCTCTCGATCCTGTCTTTCACAACATCTACCTCTTCCCAAGAGCACCACCCTGCAGACCAATCTTTTAATCATATAGACCCTTGGGGAATACCCAAGCTTCTCCAAAATATGGTAGGTACATCCCACAATTTTGAGTCTAACTTAAATTTATCTAAGAGGAGACTTGTTCAAAATGAGCTAGCTAATTGGTAGGGAATCATAATTTAAACCACTGAATCATAGCCAAGGCTTTTAAATGTTGAGATTTTAGCAGAGAAGATAATGCAAAGTAAAGAGTCAAAAACAGCAGAGAGCACAGGGAGTTAAACAAGTATTTCTGGACACTTTTTTGTGTCTGGAAATTAAACTATACTGAGAATCTATGTGAAGTTGGGCAGCTGGGCTAGCATTTGATTTTTGAGAACCTGGAGTGACATCATCTCAGTAGTTTAGCTTTTATTCTGTAACGGATGGTCTCTGCCTTTATTTGTCTGTGTTACTGTAATAGATTATTGAGACTAGACAATATGTAAGGAAGAAAGATTTATTTCTTACAGTTCTAGATGATGGGGAGTCCAGGGCCAATCAGCCTGCATCCAACATGGGCCCTTTTGTTGCATCATCTCTTGGTAGAAGGTATTACAAAAGGGGAAAAGACAGAGAGAGGAGAATAAAACCAAAGAAAAGGGAAGGGCATCAAAAGTGGAAGTTATCCATTTAGCAAGACCTACTTATATGCTAACTAATGTTTTCTTACCATCATATCATTAATCATCTGCCTTTGAAGTCCTACGTTTTAACATGGCTACACTGAGAATTACATCTGTAGCACATGAAGGTACACACAGCTGGACTTCTAGGTTGTACATGATGCAAAGGAACTGAACCTCATGAAAACACTTCTGATAAGATGCTGAGAATGTCTATGTGCTTCTTAGGCATACCATACATGTTCTGATGCTTACAGCAAAGTGAGGACTATGGATTGTGGCCTTGGAATGCTTTGCTTTGGTGCTGTTGTTGTTCCTGTTCTCAGCTTTGAAAGCAGCCATCCCCTTTCCTAGCCAAAATGCATTTTCCCCCATATCTTTGTCCTCTGTTTGTTACTCTAATTTCTTGCTATAAATCTGATTAAAAATAGTCAGCAGAAACCATTCCAGTCCCTGCATGGCACGCAGCCTTGAGATTTTCCCTGACAAACCAACCAGTCCATTAGTTTAAATTCAGCCTTACTCAAAATTTGAGGATGCAGACAGAATGTCGCCAAACTCTTTGCAAGAATATAACATGAATTACCTGTAGCCTGAGTTCCCAATAAGGCTCTTGTTCCCTATACTTCATGAGTATAATCTTTACTGTCCATCCAAAACTCCTACAGAGTATTGCTTCCAACATTCCAAGGTATTTCCAGCCCACATGTCCAAACTCGCCCACATCTTTCCTGCAGACCAGTTCCTAATGCTTAGGAACCACACAATCAGCTTTATTTTAGCAACACCCATACTTCTTGGTATCAATTTTCTATATTAGTTATTTTTGCCATCATTGTCACCAAATTCCTAACAAAAGAAACTTAGGGGTAGAAGGATTGATTTTAGTTCATGATTTCAGTCCACTATGGAAGGAAAGATGTGTGAATAACCTTTTTTCCTGTAATAGAACACTATGACAGAAGCAAATTATAAAAGAGTTTAATTGGGCTTATGGTTTCAGAGGGGTAGAGTCCATGATGGCAGAGCAAAGACATGCCGGTGGGAACAGATGAAAGCTCACATCTTAATTCACACACAGGGGGAAAAGAAAGGCACACTGGGAGTCTTTTGAAACTTCAAAGCCCACCCCCAGTGACATACCTCTTTCAAAAAGGCCACACTTCCTAATCCTTTCCAAATGGTTTCACCAACTGGGGTGGGGGCCAAGTATTAAAACATATGAGCCTATGGAGGTCATTCTCATTCAAACTACCACAGGGACACTTCAAATCCAAAACAAAACAGTGTCTCTAACAACTAATTAAGACCATAAATTCTACCAGATAGAGATGAAGTAGCATTTTGGATAAAATTTAAAAGTTACCAACTAGTCTGTCTCTCCAGTCCCAGTCTGTTCTTCTCTTGTGGTCCTCCCATTGATCCTAATTAGGCTGAAATAGATTACTGTGCATTGGCAGTATTTAACTTTCTAATTTACATAGGCTCACAATTAATTTTGTCTTGAGTCTGCAAAGAGACTTTAGATCAGTGATGGACTGGTAAGATTATGGGGGACTCTTGAAGTTGGGCTAAGTCTGTTTTATATCATGAGATGGCCATGAGCCTTTGAGGATGAGGGACAGAAGGTAGCAGTTTGAGTACGAAGTGTCCATAGACTCCTGTTTTTGGTGCCTAGTCCTTGATTTGTGAGGCTATTATGGGGGTTATGTTATCCTTAGGAGGGAAGGCCTGGCTCTTGGAAGCAAGTCACTGAAGGCAAGCTTTTAAAGATTATATACAGCTCTGATTCTAGCTGCTGTCTCTGCCTCCTCATCAATCACTATGTGGGAAGCAGTAGCCATGTGCTTTTACAGTTTGAGATAGGAATTCCTACTACTATAGACTGGGCTTCTTGTACAAACTTCCCTTCCCCACCAGGATGGGATGAAGTACCTGAAATCTAATAGTCAAAGCAAGTCTTTCTTCCCTGAAATGGATTCTGCCAGTTATTTACTCATAATGACAAGAAAAGCAACACAGCATTTAAATCATCGCTTACTTTGGAGTAAATCCTTTATTTTGGAGTGACCCTAAATTCAAGCAGGCTTTCAATTTGTAGAAGAGTGGGGGATAAAATACAAGGAGCTGGTATCTGTTACAGTTGCCCTTCTTTGCTGTTCTAAACACCATGACCAAAAGCAACTTGGGGAGGGAAGGATATATTTCATCTTGCATTTCTAGGTCACAATCCATCAGTAAGGAGAAGCAGGGCAGGAACTGAAGCAGAAACTATAGAGAAGATTTCTGGCTGGCTCACAGGCTCATTCATGATCCACTAGCTTTCCTAGATAGCCTCAACCCACCTGCCTAAGAATGGTTGCTGCCCACAGTGGACAAGGCCTACCACATGGATTTCCAACCAGGACAATCCTGCACAGATATATACCACAGGCCAATATGATTTGGGCAGTCCCTCATTTAAGGTGACCTCTTTCCAGGTGACTTTAGGCTATTCAAAGTTAAAAATGAAAATTAGCCAACAGAGTATCTGATCACTAGCTGTTTACGCCTTTCCAGCCCTGCAATATTCCCAGTCTGTGACCACAAACACAATAGTCTCAACTATATGGCTTCTATTATCACCCCTCTGTCCCTTTACTTCCTTATCAGGTGAGTTTTCAGATGTTTTCCCACACCACTGTGGAGCCAAACCAAAAGTGTTTTTGGTCTAGGTCTTTATAAAACTTGGTGATTTTCTTTCAAGACCCAAATAGGGAAACAAACACAAATCCGTAAGACTCAGTCCAAGGTGAGGAGGCCCAGGTAGAGTCTTCTGAATGTGGTTCTTCTCATTCTTTCTCTGCTCTTCTCACTCTTCCTCCCTGCTAAACATGAGTTCTACCTAAGAGCACATGTTTCAGATCTTTCTTGTTCTGGTGTAACCTCTATCCTGCCTTTCAAAAGAACTATGTATTTGATGTACTGAGTCCATGTGCAGGAATGAAGATAGACACAAGACATGTGGCAAATATCAAGGATAGGTGAAAATAAAGGGCTCAAATATTTCACAATGTCACCCCTTTAATAGCATCTGTGTGAATTTTAGCACCATGAAAAAAAAAATCAGCTGGAATGCTTTGTGTCCAAAAAGAAATCTAGTCTCAGTAACCAAGGAAATTTTTAAGTTGGCACATTACACTTTCTTATTTTCTTTGATTCCCCAACAAGGGTCTCAGCTATGATCAAAGCCTTATTTTTCTGAACAGCAACTGGCGTATCCTTAAAGGTATAATTAGCTACCATAGTAACTATAAATTATAATCTTTCTCTGACTTTCCAGACAACCTAAATAAAATGCCATCACTTTCCCCCTACAATTAATACTCCCTGAAGAAATATCTAAGTGTCATGATCTATCGCTAAACATGGAGCTTGCAAGGCAACAATTCCCTCATTCTGAACAGCAGTTGCAGGAATCACAGATTCTCTGAGTTCAGCATAATGCATGCTTGCCCAACCTGCATGAGCAGGAGGAACCAACTAAGGGCTTGGGAGACTGCCAGGGAAGGACCAGTTGGTAAAAGTCTTATTCACACATTTCCAAAAGAGATGGAGAGCAACAAAGTGCTTCATGGTGAGTTCTTGTAGTTATGGTTACTCTGAATGGCAGGGCTTGGTCTATCCAGCATCCCTCTTCTGAGAAGCCACTGCCAACTTGAAGGGATATTTATAAAGATTAATTATAATTGCAAGGGAGCAAGGAACAAAGTCCCATAGCTAGAGCCTCTGGAAGTGTTTCCTAGGCACCACCCTAAACCTCTGCAGAGTTCTTCTCACTCACTCTTAGTGACCTCGGAGGAAGAACTCACACTTCCCTCTGTACAGAGTGAACAAAACAAAGTAGCAAAAGCAAACAGGAGTGATTGTAAGAGCGTGAGGAATCTAAAAGGGAGACTCAAGCTGGGCTTTTTCAAAGGGGTTATGAGAAGTGAGACCCTTTCCCTAGAAATATTCCAGGGCAAGCCTTAAATGCTGATGGGATTGACCCAGTTAAGAATCAGAGACAGGAAAACTAGGAGAAAGAGGAATGAGAAGAGGCTCACAGAAAAGGAGACAGGATGACAGGGATCACCAATCATGGCTAGCCTTAGGCAGGAGGAAAGATACTTCATAGGTGGAAAAAGTGTCTTGGATAGTATGATTTTGGATGATATGAAGAGCCTGAAGGGTGAAGGGCATTGTGAACTTGGGAAGGTAGCAGAAACCATGGGAAGTAATGGTTCAACCAGAGATTCTCCAAGCCACGATCACGATTGGGTCTGTTTTCTTACTATTGGCAAACCTAGGGCTTGATGTTGGAGAGCAGTTGAGGGAGAGAATCCTGGATGTAATAGTGATGTTTCTCAGAGCTGAGTGGAAGACCATGGCTCTAACTCACTTCGTTTGCTTCTTGTCTCATACTTACTACTCCATAGAGTTACTGTTCAGTTAATTAATTAGTTGTTTATTGCTTATTGTCTCTCTTACGCAGCACATAAGAGTGGAGATATTTCTTTCCAACCCCATCCCCGGGGCACAAAATGGTATGAAACTTCACGGTGTTCAGGAAACATCTCATAACTAAATACATGAACAATATCATCCATCCTCCATATAAATTCATACAAATGTTGAAATCAGCAAAAAGGATAAATAAAATTAGATAAAGAGGAGGGATACTAACTGTTCACAGAAGCATTATGTTTTTCCTATTTGAGAAAAAATTAAGTGACATGACACAAAGTAGCCAGTAAACAATAGGAACACTGAGAGTATCTCTTCATGAAATAAACAGCAAATAAGCAGTTTTCAGGAGACAATGGAAGTAACAATAAAAATGTAGATTAGGAAAAATAAGATAATTGACATTATATCTTTATCCTAGAGCCTGTGAAATTGGGCAAGATGGGGCTGGGAAAACAGCTCATTGGTAGATTCTGGCCTAGAATGTACAATTCTCTGGGTTAAATGTGAAAAAAGATGTTGAAATGACAGTGCATTAGATATGGAATTTAGATGATAGTTATGTTTTTACTTTTGGAGAAAAATTACATATTATTTCTCACAATATCTGTACTAATTTACATGTAAAAGAATTATCTTTTCTCCACACTCTTATCAGCATATATTTTCCTTTGTCCTTTTCACAATATTCATTCTAACAAGTGTGAACAAAATCTATTTATTTATTATACTGTTATAAAATAAAAACATTGTTGCAGCCCTAGTATCATTATCATTACTGTTATTATTTTGAGACAGGCTCTCCCTAAATTAATCAGTATACCTTTGCAGCTCACTCAAGCCCAGGCAGGCTTTGAATTTATAATCCTGCCTCAGCTTCATAGGGAGTTGGAATTACAGGTCTCCACCAATAACCCAGCTTGTAAAAACATACCTCACTGTGGTTTCAATTTGCATTTCCCTGATTGTTAGTGATGCTAATCACTTTTTGGTATATAAAATGTGTATTTGAGCCATTTGCTCAGATTTCCATAGCAACATGTTTTACTATAGAGTTATACGAGGCCCGTCCTTGTATATTTCGGCTAAGACCCTCTTATTAGAAGTATGGTTTACAGTACTGTCATCCATACCGAACGCTGGCCCTCACATTGTTAATTGGCCCTAGCAATCCCTGGAAGGAGCCATCAATGTCAGTGGATGAAATCTTCCAGACAGATGACCCTTCAGAGGGACTCTGAGTAGCAAGATCCTAGTGACTACAACTGCTCCGTGAGACGTCATGGAGCAACATGGGTGGGGCGTAGCCTCGGGTGCTTCAACAGAGGAAAAGAGAATTAATACATTAGTGTCTGTATCTGCCCAGTGGACCTCCCTCCTGACTAGAAACAGGAGAGCAGCTGTTGATGTTAGTTCTCCAGCAACGTGTCACTCAACATCCCTAATTCCACTAAAACAACTCATTCTTAAACTTCAGTTTCTCCCTTAGTCCAACTGGGGTGTTATTCTTCACATGTCTCTTTACTCAGAAATTTATATAAGATTGATATTCATTATATCAGTGTCGCGTCAACCTCGACCAGCAAGAACGACGCAACTCGCAAAAGCTCTTCTCAAGCAGTTTATTCAGGTCCCTTGAAAACAGTCTTCTGAATAATCGGGCAGACCCAACCCACAGGCTAAATACTATATGAACAGCCAACCAAGTAAAGCCACGTGGTGCTATCTTACAGGCCCACGTATGAGGAAGCAAGCCAGATCAGCGATCTTAACCAAACATGGACTTGTTTACCACCGAGAGCGCTCACCATCGGGCTGGTGGAAGGCGGAAACCGGCGCCATCTTTAGGGCGCGGCACGTCGCAGCTCTCTACAGTTCCCCCTTTTTTGTTTTTGAAAGTGTTGGTAGAAGTCCCTGGAAAGGCTTCGTAATCCCCATATCTGGGGATCTCACGGCGGTCCTGAGCCTGTAGGAGGGTGGTGCTCAAACTCTTACCTGTCTCTGAGTCAGCCTCCCCACTCGGGGCTGCCCTGTCTTAGGTGGCCAAGACTTATCCGTCCACTCCGTCACTGATTTGCCAGACCCTAATATCCGTGGAACGAATACCTCAGTGGGCAGGGACTATGCTCAGTGAAGATTTAAGGCTTCATGTCAGTGAGGGGACTGACATGCCTGAGGGGACTGGCCCGCCTCAATGGCGACAAGGGCCTGTATGATCATGGCTGCATTATGCTTCTGTGTGGCTCTCATCTTGTAGATGCACCATAGGCAAACCAGGGAGGCTAGTATCATCAGTATCGCCAAAGAGCCTACGCCCGCCCACTCCTTAAGATGATCCGTAGTCGCCTGTATCCAGGATGTCAAACCATTAGCCAGACTTAGATCCACCTGAGTGGAGTTGATGTGGACGATTGTCGCTCTTAGCTCTCTTATCTTATTTTCAAAATCAGCTGACCAATCCTGTAAGAGGAGCTCTGACAATTGCTTAGACAGATTAGCAGCCTTTGTTAAATTTTCATACCGCACCGAAGTAACACACAAACCCTGCATTTTCCACTCACACCCCAACTGTGTTAGTTGCCAAAGAGTATCAATCTGTTCTTGTATTAAATCTATGTGTTGATTAACTGTCATAAGGCCTCCTTTGAGATGAGAATTCATAGAGGTCTGAGTATCCAATGCCTTTGTTACATTGGCTGAGATGTCATTTAGGGCACTGGCAGTCTGTATAGAACTAGACAAGGCAATAGCTGAGGCAGTAGCCCCCACAGCAGCAACAGTGATGGCAGTAACAATAGCTGTAGTGATGCCAAAATCTCTTTTAAGCCTGAATAGCATCATGGTATTAGGGGCCTCTACAGGAACTGGTACATATCGAGGCATTCTAGTCACCACAGCCACAGGAAAGGCTGTGGCATTCCAGCACAGGGCATAAAAGCATGTGTCTGGAGTGCATACTAACTTTTCTTCACCCAAGGATGTACTCCCATTACTTACAATCCACAGAAAAGGAGGCCAGAGACACACTGGCGAGGCTGAAAAGGTCTTATTGCGGTAAGAATGAAACAAAGAATTCCAAGTACCAGAGCCACTACCGCTAGAAAAATCCATATTGGTAGCGGACCCTAGGGAAAAACTATCTCTTTGATAAATTCCTCCCCCAAGCATAAGTATAGGTCCCAAACCCATACAGCTACCATTTGCTCCACACAAAAGCCATAAATCAAAAGGATTGGTGGCAGTCTGCTGAGGATCCCTAGTAGATATATCAAGCATTCCTGTACAAGACTTATTCACTATATTACTAATCATGGGGCTAAAGGAAAAATAATCTTGTTGAAACCAAACTGCTCTGCGCCCCTGACATCCAGTCCAGGGAAAAGGTCCTTCTTCTCCTGTGGATCCTCTACAAAAAGGTGCCCAGCGTGGCTGTCTGGGGGGGTCCCGGTCAGAGACTCATGTGGGCCACCACCCCACAAGACGAGAACCATTGCTCGAGAACAAACCATCACCCCTACCCCCAAACCTCAGTTGTGGTAAAAAATCTGCTGACTGCTGAGACAATTTAATGCATTTTGTATCATCTGACCTATTGAAGCTCATTAAAAAGCACAGACTACCCTTCAAGCTGACATTTCTATTACCCTCTATAGGGCTTTTCTGATCATCAAAGGGAAGGTAGGGTAAGCCTAAGCTTCTATTACTGCTAAATAAGCGTGGAAACACAGTTGCATCATGTCTGACTGGCATCGGCTTTGGGAATATCGACAGGATCCCCCATCTCGGCTCGGTCATTCCTGACATCATCACTGCTACTATCACCAGGATCCCTAGGAAGGTCTTCATGACGAATCTTCCTCACAAGGCGTTCAGGCACCCACACTGGATCTTGTTGATACTGAGGAAAAACACAAACAGATCCTCTCGCCCATGTCAGCACCGGGTCAGGCCCTCGCCAGGAGCCTGTCAAAATATCCTTCCACTTCACCATGCCTTTAGATGGACCATGGGAATCCTGATGTCTGTCCGCTGCTGAGCGGCCTTGAGCATCCAAATTTAAAAAATTTAAAGTAAATAAGGCTAAAGACATTCTCTCCTTGGGGGTATGGCCTTGGCCTATTCCCCCTTTCTGTTTTTGCAAACATTCTTTCAAGGTGCGATGAGCACGCTCCACAATTCCTTGTCCTTGAGGATTATATGGTAATCCGTGATTAAGCTGTACCTCCATCTGGTTGCAGAAGGAGATAAAGGACTGAGCCATATAGGCTGGTCCATTGTCCGTTTTCAGCTGTTGTGGTTTTCCCCATGCAGCCCAGGCTTCTAAGCAATGCCTTATGACATTGCGAGCCTTTTCTCCACTCATAGGTGTAGCATGTATGATACCTGAGCAGGTATCCACAGATACATGAATATATTTTAAGGTTCCAAACTCTGAAATGTGGGTAACGTCCATTTGCCAGATTTTGAGTGGCATCAACCCTCTAGGGTTCACTCCCACACTGGGAGGATGATGATGAATCACACACTGAGGACAGTCCAAAACCACTTGTCTAGCATCTGCTCTAGACAAATGGAATTTCTGCTGTAGAGTTCTTGCATTTACATGAAATAATTGGTGAAACTGTCTGGCTTGGTCCAGAAATGAGCTCCAAAAAATGCATTCCATCCTAGTCCATTGATCAACTTTATCATTACCCTCACTTAATGGTCCAGGTAATCCTGTATGTGCTCTGATATGTTGAATATAAAAACACCTTTTTCTTTGCCAGATTAAAACTTGTAACTCTTGTAATAAGGCACATACAGTACTACTATTCTTAATAGGACCTGCTAATTCTAATACTTTCACTGCATTGACCACATAGACTGAATCTGAGATCAAACTGAATGCAAATTGACATTTTTTAAACACCTCAATTACTATTTTCAACTCTACTATTTGGGGGGAGCCCGGTTGAAATTGACATAGCACAGGCTCTTGTCTTTCTATCATATAGGCTCTGCAGCCTGTCTTTGAGCCATCAGTAAACACATTTGGTGACCCTTGAAGTGGTACTGCTGAAGTAACCTTAGGGAATATCACTGGGTGCTCCTTAAAAAATGATAGCAATGGATGTTTAGGATAATGGTTATCAATTACTCCTTCAAAGCTACATTGCAATATTGCCCAATCATCTACAGTGCCACACAAAATCTTAATTTGATGACTGGAATAGTGCACTATTATACTGGCAGGAGCAACTCCAAAAGACTGCAAACATTGTTGGATACCATTCAAGGCTAAAGCAGCAACTGCAGTGGGATAATGTTCTATGGATTTTTTTGGAGAAATCTTCGAATAAGTCCATAATAATGGTCCGTCCTGCCATAACAATCCTGTAAGTTGACCATAGGTGGCAAATATGCACAATGCAATGGGCTGTCCTTCCTGCCATCTCTTTAGGAAGGCACTCTGCAACCTTTCTTCCACTTTACATAAAGCTTTTCTTGCTTCTTCTGTTAATTGCCTAGGAGAATTAAGTGCTGAATCACCTTTCAAAATATCATTTAGGGGTCTTATTTCTACTTTGGTAGCTTCTTGCCCAATTGATATCTCCTAACAACCTTTGAAAATCATTTAGAGTCTTTAAATTATCTTTTCTTATCTCAATCTTTTGAGGTATTATATTTTCAGGTCCAATCTTCGCTCCTAAATAATTAACCACATTTTCCTTTTGAACCTTATCAGGAGCAATAAACAACCTTTTCTTTTTTAATAATTGAACTAATTCTTCATAGGCCTGATCTAACATTTGCTCACTCTTAGCTGCCAGTAAGATATCATCCATATAATGAGCACATCTCAAATCTGGAAAATTCTTTCTCAAGGGAGCAATGGCTTCCCCCACATACAGTTGGCACATAGTGGGGCTGTTCGCCATGCCCTGAGGTAATACTACCCATTCAAACCGCTGATCAGGTTCTTCATGGTTACAGGATGGAACAGTAAATGCAAATCTCTCACTATCTTTGGCACACAAAGGGATGGAGAAAAAAACAATCCCTTATATCTATAACTATTATGGGCCATGAGGCTGGCAAAGATGATAAAAGCGGCAAGCCGCGTTGCACTGGGCCCATGATCTGCATTTGTTGATTTATGGCATGCAGGTCATGCAACAATCTCCATTTTCCAGATTTCTTTTTAATGACAAAGATAGGTGTATTCCAGGGAGATACAGATGGCTTTATATGCTTTAAAGACATCTGTTCATCCACCAACTTTTTGGCTGCATTCAATTTTACAGAGGAAAGTGGCCACTGAGGAACACATACTGGGTCCTCCGTCTTCCAAGTTATGGGAATGCCCTCCTCAGTGGCCCCTAGGAAAAACCCAGACCCTGTCTCTTTTGTCTTTGCTGCATAGATATGGGACTCTTCCACCCCTGCAAATATTTTCCTATTCCAAAGCCTGGAGCATATCCCATATCTTACATCATACATTGGGCTGAATCAGAATAGTCATTACTCAATTTAAATCCCATATCCTTTAAAAGGTCTCTTCCCCAAAGGGAGATAAGGAGCTCAAGTACATATGGCTGCATTTCTCCTGAGTGGCCTTCTTGGTCCTGCCACTTTAATAATCTTGCACTCATATCTGGAGTTTTAGCATAACCCAGGCCTTGAAGTGTTTGAGAAGAGGCTTGTACGGGCCAACCTGAAGCCCAATCTTTCTTTGCTATGATACTCCTATCATCCCCAGTATCCAAAAGGCCCAGGATCCTTTTACCATCAACTTTTAACTCCAAGATGGGGCGTTGGTCCAAATCCAAGGAGAGAAAAGTCAGATCCAGATTCATGCCCATGGACCCAAAACCATCTTTTCCTCTCTCTCGATCCCTTGCCGTATAGCGATCATGTAAGCTCGGCAAAATGACCAACTGAGCAATTCTATCTCCAGGAGAGATAGCTGTTATACCACGGGGGGAGGCTACCATGATCTTAACCACTCCTGTATAATCTGGATCTAAAATTCCAGGATGGATAATAAGTCCTCTCAAGGCTGATGATGACCTCCCTAACAGCAAACCAACTGTACCAGGTTCAAGGGGTCCTTTAAAATCTGTTTCAATTAACTGGACCCCCATTTGGGGCATTAATATGAGTCTGGTGGTGGAGCAGAGGTCCAATCCTGCTGAGCCTGCAGTGGTTCTCCACGGTCTCTCAGATGGCAGAGGGCTGGCCATCTCTCTTGATTCTGTTCTTTGTCCTGATTCTCTACTGCCCCATATATTTGTGGGCCCTGGGGTCGTGGGCCCTGCTGTCCATTTTTTGGACGAGCACCACCATAACCTTGAGTCAAAGGCTGGCCATGAATGTCTGTCACTGAACGGCATTCATTAGCCCAATGGTTCCCTTTCTTACATTTTGGGCATAACCTCGGCTGCCTGGGGCGTTGTGCACTTCCTGTACTTTCTGTACTCCTTCCCTCGGGGCATTGTCTTTTAAAGTGTCCCATCTTGCCGCACTTAAAACAAACTCCTGGACTTCCTCCACCTTTTCTGGTCAACTGTACTACCGCAGCAGCAAGACCAGCATTAGTTAACGGCCCTCCAAGTTCTCTACACACTTTCATCCAGGCTTCTAGCCCTTTGTTCTTGTAAGGGGTGATAGTGGCTCTACACTCTTTGGTACATTGCTCATAGACCAACTGTTTTATTAGTGGCATAGCAGCATCCGGGTCACCAAAAATCTTCCCTGCCGCTTCCACCAATCGTGCCACAAAGTCTGAAAAGGGCTCCATGGGGCCCTGTAGAATCTTAGTTAAGTTCCCACTCACTTCCCCTTTGTTAGGAAAGGATTTCCAAGCCTTGATAGCTGTCTGGTTTATTTGTTCATAAACCTGATTGGGATATCCTGTCTGCTGGTTGGCAAATCTCCCCTGCCCAAGCAGCATATCTCTATCCCAGGCTGGATTTCCATTTCTCTGATTAATGGCTGCTTGCTCAGTGACATACTCAATCAAGAAAGCTTTCCAGTCTAAGTATTGCCCTGGACTTAAGCAGGCGCAGGCCAGGCCACTCCAATCATTCAGGGTCATACAATGTCTGCTTAATGCTTCTACTTGAGCCAATGTAAAAGAAGCAGTAATGCCATAGGTACGAACTGACTCTGCAAGGGAATTAATTACTTTAAAATCAAGCGGTTCCTCGTACCTGTTCCCTTGTGGGTCTTGGTATACCGGATAGGCAAACTACAATTCTGTTCTTACTTGTGTCCACACCACCAGGCAGAAAGATCTCCCTACTTTCAGGGACTGAACAGGCTGATCTATCTGAACGGCTTCTGGGTATGGAGGGGGAGTTGAAAGCGCCGCGGCAACAGCTTCATTTACACCGACCACCGCCAATGTGTCTTTCTCTTTTACCCTTTTCTTTTCCCTTTTTCTAATAGCAGTCCTCTCCAACTGTTCTATTAGAGCGTTTAGCCCCCCCCTCAGAATCCGTGCCCTCTGAGTCCTCAAAATCTCTAAAATCTCTAAGATCGGGATAGAGAGGGACCTTCTTTTTGCTTCCCTTTTCACTGTCTGCCTGCTCAGATCTTTCCCCTTGCAGCAGTTCCAAGGCTGATTCTCCCTCCTTGACTGCTTTACAACATCTCTGATCTTCTAAACAACTCCTCACCATCTTCCAAACCGGTCTTACTCCATGCTTCAGAGTACCTTGCTCCCAAGCAAAATCCGAGTCCCTGCCTAATTTGTCCCAGCAGGATACCATAAGATTCCCGGACACCGCAAACCACGGAGCCACGGAGTCGCATTCATTCAAAAATCTCTCTAGGGTTGACTTCTTAAGTTTCAATTTCCTAGCTAAAAGTAGCTCCTGAAGAGCCAGAAAAATTGGATGTGACTGAGACGATCCCATGATTAAAAATTTACTTTCGGTTCGCAGTTTCCCGCAAAACTTTACCTTTATTTCGCAACTTCCCGTGAAACTTTACCTTTAGTTCGCAATTTCCGCGAAACTTTATTGTCTCAATTTATCCCGGGATCTTACCAGTGCACTGCCCCTGACTGCAGGAGTTCTGAGTTTTTTCTGGTTCCCCGTACGGGCCACCACTTGTCGTGTCGACCTCGACCAGCAAGAACGACGCAACTCGCAAAAGCTCTTCTCAAGTAGTTTATTCAGGTCCCTTGAAAACAGTCTTCTGAATAATCAGGCAGACCCAACCCACAGGCTAAATACTATATGAACAGCCAGCCAAGTAAAGCCACGTGGTGTTATCTTACAGGCCCACATATGCGGAAGCAAGCCGGATCAGAGGTCTTAACCAAATATGGACTTGTTTACCACCGAGAGCGCTCACCATCGGGCTGGTGGAAGGCGGAAACCGGCACCATCTTTAGGGTGCGGCACGTCGCAGCTCTCTACATATCAGGATACATTTAGCTCCTTACAAGAAAGATACTTTAAAAGGAAATGTTTCTTTGTGTCCTGATTATGAAAACCCAAGGGACTGAGGAATTTAACAAATACAGGCAGTTGGGAGCTGATATTAAGGACAAGTCAAATTCATAAAAGGATAAAATGTATAGTTTACAAAATACCCATTTCTGGGTATAGGCTGAGGCCCAATATCTTTCACTTGTAACTCGTTTTAACAAAATTCCAGCGTTTAATTACTAGTTTGCTGAATGACCACACAAGACCATTCATTGTAACATGACAGGCCCCGAAGGGAGTAGTCAGTAATTTAAAACACTAACTGTAGGTTTTGTCTGAAAAATTAATACTTGTACCATGACTGGAGTGGCAGGATTCCACCAATCAAAGCGTAGAAGAAACTCCATGCTGCCAATAAAAGCAACGACTATTCTGGCCTGTAGCAGATATAATTACTGTTATTTATTACCTCTGGCCATTTGTAAAGGTGTTATCATCATCTCCATCACTACCTTGTCTAGATTAATGAAAAGGAGCTAATACTGTGAGCACATGCAGCTTCGCAGAGCTTTTTTTTTTCATAGATGATTTTTCTTACTCTGTCTCCAATGTGATGATATTGATATCTCAGTGCTAAAAAGGAAAATTTGAGGATCAACAAGGACAGGAGAGGATGGAGTTAAGATTTAAGAGACCTTTCTAACTCAAATATCAGTAAGCATCATGGCTTTACCATACTCGTAGAGGCTAATAAGAGCTGACTGGTTCAGGTGAAACTTGAGAAAGTAGGAGTTTATCAATTGGACCTGGGCAAAGTCTTCATTTCACACATTTGAAAAAACAAACAAAACCTTGTCAGTTCTAGTCTATGCTGTTTAATTATAACCAGGAACTGCATCTGGCCCAGGCAACAGAGGAATTTGAGGATTCTGTTAATGATTATTAACAAAATGGACTGTGATCAATTTTAGAAGGCTTGTAAAGAACATTCTAGAACCATAACAATAGCTACCATTTGTCACAGATATCATCACAAATACCAACTACACTCTGGAATGACAGCAACTAGGTTGCCTATGAAAAGTAATCACCTCCCGCATTCAGTTGTAGTAATTTTCAGTTAAACATATAATCTCCTCCAGATAGCCACCAAGCCCAGGTGGCAAGTTCCTCACCCTGACTGGCTCCATTTCCCCAAGGAAGAGATGGGGGGGGGGGGACATTCAGGGAGGCCCCAGTCACAGGGACTGGTGACCTCCAGGGACCAGACGAGTCCCAAACCCAATCGTCTCTCTTTAATGCAAGTGATGTGGTCTCAACCATAGAGGGGAATCATGAGTGAATAAACCAGTTATAATGGCACAGCCACCCCTGACAGTGACTGTCATGTAGCACAATTATAGACCATAAGATGTGAATAGCAGGCTGCACCACAGGGACTCCAATAATTATCTGTCTGTCCATCTTTCTGTCTGTCTATCATCTATCTATCTGTCTGTCTGTCTATCTGTCTATCTATCTCTACCTATCTGTGTATGTGTGTGTGTTTGTGTGTGTGCACATGTGCATATGTACTTATAGGAAGGTCAGAGGTCAATCTTGGGATGTCAGTTTCCAGATCTGTCCACTTCATTCCTTGAGACAGGATGTCTTAAGGGCCTGGGAAGTGCAGAGTAGACTAGGCTTGGTGGCCAGGAGACCCAGGGATCTGTTTGTGTCTACCTCCTTATATCCATAAGTGTATACTACCATGCTTGCTTTCTTTCACACAGCTTCTTCGGATCAAGCTATGTCCTCATGCTTAGGTGCTAAGTCCTCTACTGACTGAGATATCTCTCAAGCCCTTCTCTCTGTCGATTTAAAGGCACATAACAAAAACATACTCTCTTCCTTCAACAATCACTCCCATGCCAGATGTGCCACCTGGAACACCTCCAGCTTCTTAAGACAATGATAGCCCTTGAAGGCCACCAAAGAGGACGGGGAAGGGAAAACCAGGGACAGGGGAAGCTTACACTTAATGATGTTGGGTTGTTAAGACCAAAGTACTTCTTGCTACGTGAAATTGTTTGTTTCCTGTATTAAATCAGGTAAATAAGGGGTTTTGGTTGATACATTGTTTGAGCTTTCTAATAGTCAGTATATGCGTGTGTATGTGTGCACTTACGCATATGCATAACTTGTGAATGTTTGAAGACAATTTGGAGAGTTAATTCTTGCTTTGCCCCTTGTTGAGGTAGGGCCTCTTGTTGTTTTGCTGTACTGGTCACTCTATGACAATTGGTCCCAGAGCCTTTGACAATCATTCTGTCCCTGCCTCACATCTTTCAATAGGAGTGTTAGGATTATGAATGCAGACCTTGTATACTACTTTTTATATGGGTTCTGGGGATTCTAGATGTTGAAGTCAGATTGTCATGCTTGCCTGGCTAAAGCATTTACTCACTGAGTCATCTAATCAGCTCTGATTTTTTCTGGTTTTGTTGTGTGTGTGTGTGGGGGGTGTGTTTCATTTGTTTGTTTGTTTGTTTTTGGCCTGTAGCTAAAGCTTCCCAAGAGGCTTATTATTTCTACCTGCTCAACTGGAAAATGGAGCTAAAAAGAACTATGCCCTCACCGACATTCACACCAGTACATCCTTGTGCACACACACAAACACACATATTCACATACAAAGCTGTCAGGTATAAGGAGTCACTTAAGGTGTGACTCAGGGCAGAACTACTGCCACTTTTATGGGCCAGGTGGAAATTGGCCAAATCATGTCCTTCTTTGGAAGACGTTTGTTGTCTTGTCTACCTCTCCAGGAGTTCATTGTTCCAAATCTTCAACTCGGTCACTAGTGACAGTGAGAATCTTCAGTTCACAGTAGCCCACCGTTTAGTAAACTCCATCTGCCAGGTGCCCAAGGCCAGCTGGAGAGCAGCAGGTGCTGAGGCTGGCTCTGGGAAAGAATTCTCAGGACAAATGCTCTTCGCACTTAGGGTCTCTCCCACAGACCATCTCCCAGTAGCCTCACAGATAGCTGGAGCCTTGGCTGTGTGGTGTAGAACACACCACTTCCTTCTCTTCTCTCCCTGGGGGGAAGGATTCACTAGGTTTTTTTCATTTTTGCAGGGTTTAGGCTTTTCTCAGTTTCATTCTTCAACTATCCTGGCATTTAAAGAGGAGCCGATTTTACGCTTTTCTGAAGCCTCCCTCCTGGGGAGGTTGCTTCATCTGCCTACATCTCTGAAGAGGCTCTCGCTAGCATACTGAACACCTTTCCGTTAGAGAGAGTTTTGACTTTCATGAATTAAGAAAAGGCAAAGATGCTGGCAGGGTGGGAGGTGAAATGCAGTAGGTGTGGCTTTGAGATATTTTCCTTTACATGAACTTCAACAGTAAGCAATGTTTACATGCTTGTCCCCTCTTCTTACTCATGCAAGAAAAACAGATGGAGATGAAGGATCATTCTGTCTTTTCAAAGCAACGTCAGCAGAAGAGGTGGTTCTAAACCACGTCTTCTCTGGCTAGCAATACAATTAAAAAAAAAAAAACCTCTAATAATGGAGGAATAGGGCTTGAAGTCTTCCCCTTCTGACACCTGATTTTACAAGTTGCAAGTTCCCAAGTATCTTTCCTGTAGGACACTAGTAAAGAAACAATGCCTTCCTCCCTGTCACCTCACAAGCATCAGTAGCTTGCTGATCACACCCATGAATCCAAGCACCATCCCAATAAGCATCCAATGCAAACTTTAAAACAGAATAGGATGTTGAAGGAAATATTAATATTTGTAACTGATACTTACAAGTATTAGGGCAATGGCGTTACCCATTAGCCCACTTATAAACAATCACAAACCGACATCTGATGGATTTTAACAACACTTAGCCTGGATTGTACAATCTTAGCCCATCTAAACTAGCTTATAATGCTATTCGCCAAATAAAACCCCAATATGTACATACATTCCCTTGGGCTGTTGTTCTCCATGCTATGCCGATGTTCCAGGCCACGTGAAATGAATGGTGTTCTCCATTAACCCATGGCATGTCTTCTCCTTTCCTCCCCCTTGGCTCCTCCCCTCCTTACTCTCTTCTCCCGCAAAAGCCCACACACCTTAGCCGGCCATGCCTACCTTCTCTCTCTCCCCAGTCATAGGCTTCAATATTTTATTAAAGACTATCAGAGATAATGGTTAACAAGCAAGGTCCCACAACAGCATTTGGTGTACATGCATATGGCCTCATACAGCAAGCACACTCCAGGAGTGAATTGATTAACATGTAGAATACATAACAGATCACCCCATCAGTAACACTTGAGTTTCATTCAAGAGTTAAGCCATATGATTCATTCTCCCAAAGCCTAGCACCTCCAAGTGGAGGCATCTGTCTTCTTGGAGCTTGTGTTTGCGTCCTTGTTATGTTTGTCATTGGGTATTCAGCAACAGGCAAAGGCCTGGGGAAGTTCGCTGCACTCTCTTTAAAAGTAACTTTCCTGTTGCTACAATAAAGCACCATGGCCAAGAGTGACTTGTGGATGAAAGAGTGTATTTAGGTTTACAGTTCCAGAAAGATAGGAGTCCGTCTTGATAGGGAAGCATGACAGCAAGCCACAGGCATGGCTACAGGAGCTGGAGGCTGAGAGCTCACATTTTCAACAGCAAACATGAGGCAGGGAGAGGAAAGTAGGAGAGAAACAAGGTTCTCTGGTCTTCTGACAAAGCTCCACCTCCCAAAGGTTCCAGAACATCCCTAAACAGCTCTACCAACTGTAGATCAATTTTCCAAACAGAAATTTCTCGTTCACACTACCCCAATCTCCCTTTCCTCAGAACATGGTCTTAGCAAATACAACCATTAGAGTAAATGGCTCTGAGGACCCAAGATATTAAGGAAGTTCATGCTTTCACATGCATTTTCTTCCCTCCATACACCATCTTCATCCACTTTTATTTCAACCAACCCTAACTGATCACCTAGTCTAAGCATTTAGATACTGTAACTTGGATGACTAAATGAAAGAGGCTTGGGTCTCAGTCCTCAAGTTGCACCGAGCCAATCTACAAGCACAGACAGGGAATCTAGGTCCAGGAAGCCTGCCTTTTCTTCTCAGCCCCATCCCACCCTCTGTGGGAACTGTACTAAGCACCTTGGTGCCTATACAGATTCTATATACCCACACAGATCAGTCATCCTTAGGCATCCCATAGTTGACAAGTCACTCAAGGCACAGAGAAGGAAAGTTTCTGGTGTGAGGCCAGAAAGGATTGGCACCAAGACAGTGACCCTGAGTATCTCCCATGTTCTGCTGATTTCTCTCAAGCCAGACTGCCAGGCAGAGGGGCTGAGAAGGGGAAGAAATGACAGAGCAGAAAGCCTTCTGTCACTATAGTATTTACAGCCTCCCCCTTGGTCTGAGTATCTTCACACAGCCTCAATAACTGCTTGACAAATTGGGGCAGGGTGATGAGACAAGGCAGGCAGATCAACAGTCTTACAGAGCAAACAGTGATGATTCTGAAGGCTGCTTGATGCACTCCTTCTGAACCGTCATCCATGGGGGCCAACAAAACCCCTAGCTGCGCCTGTCAGTTCAGCACTCCATCCTGCCATTCTTGCCACTACTCAGGGGAAAGGAACAGAGCCTCACTCCAACAGGTCCCCTGCCTGCTGCCTCATGTGCCCCAAGGCAGTGAGGATTACCTGTGGCCCTCCTCCCTGTGTTCCACGCTATTTGGAAGTTTACTGCCACTGAACCTGAAATGATGCTGCAGGAAAGACAGGACAAAAGTTCTGTGTGTAGCTGTCTGAGGAACCAGTACACAAAGGGAGCCACAAGGGTGGCCCAGGTCCTACTGTGAACACTGGATAGGCTCCATGAGTCTGCCCCTTACTCTCACTTCCCCGCACCACATCCATGTGCTTCATCTGAAATGAAGTCTCCTCAGCCTTATTTGACTGCTCTACCTGAGTGACTCAGCCATCTCAGAACATGGCCCCTCACTTGGTCTCAGCCACTTCTGCCTCTCAGCCTTCACTTTGCATTCTTCTTACATCTTCAGTCTGCCCTGTGTAACTTGACCCTGGGCTGTTTCACTCAGCAGATCCATGAGTTCGTGGAGGAACCCTTTGTTTCTATCCACCATCAAAAGTCTCGACTCCTGAGACCTCCCTGGGGCTGACCCAGGAGTGTTGGCCAGGATGGATCTCAACAGTGGGATGGAGCCAGTTAGAGGTCACACCGTGGTTACCTACTAGAAAACCAAAGTCTAGGAGGAAAACAGCATCCAGACACTTTCAGCAGGGTAAGATAAGGACCACACACCAGCAGTACTCAGAGCTGTTTGCCAACCTAGGATTCTTCAGCTACTTGGTCCTGGTTAGAAGACACACTTCAGAATCCTACCTCCAAAGTAAGAAATCAATACCTAAATTTTTTAAAGATTTATTTTTATTTCATGTGTGTGAGTGTTTTTGCTTGCCTGTATGTCAATGTACCATGAATATGCCTAGTACGTAAGGAGATCATAGAATTCCCCAGAATTGGTGTTACAAATAGCTGTAAGCCACCATGTGGGTTCTAGGACTGAACTTGGGTACTCCACAGGAGCAGAAGTGTTTTTAACTGATGAGCCATCCATCCAGTCTCCAGTATCTACAGTTTTTAAAAGTGAATATTTTGGTAATATGCAAATTTCAAGAAGTTGCAATTTGAAGATCATATATTATGAGAACATTTACTCCCAATAGCAATGTTACTGAAAGTTTGAAAATGTCCATCACATGGAGGAAAGCCTAATTTGATCAGCTAAGGAAGGATGCCGAGGGTTTGAGAAAACTGCTCTTCCTGACTTTAGTGTTCATGTCTCTGTCAACAGATTGTTAGTATAACTTGTCTCTTTGTTCCTTGCTGGCTCAGTTTCCTCTGAGCTAAGGACTCTGAAAGAATCAGGTGGTCTTTCTGCCAGATCTTGTGATACTCCATTGCAAGGATGATGATGGTGAGACAGTGGCACATTAGCATGGAGACTGCAGGGAGTAGAGTGGAAGCAGGGAACCAAATTGGTACTAACACTGGTTAGAAGACCTGTTCTATACTTAGATTTTGTCTTTCAAAAGAAGGAGAAAATGAAGGCTGTTGCATGACAATGTTTACAAAGCCCACTGGGCACCACCGGTCATACCATAGGTGCTCAACACATACTAATGTCACTGGGATGGGAGATTAACAAAATCCCATCTCAACATTGCCTATTACATTGTACCATAAAACAAATGTCTCTGTCTCTGTCTCTGTCTCTGTGTAGTAGGAACAATATACCTTATGGTTTTTCTCATCCATTCATTCAACAAATATCTATTGATCTAGGCTGCAGAAGGTGTAGAGGATACAGAAGTCACTGAGATAACCATGGTCTCAATCAGCATATGGTCTTTAGGGTTACAAACAAGTCAGGCCATAATTAATGTACTGTAAAGTTGAAAAATGAAACATAGCAAATTCATAGTATTGCAGATGGAAGAGGAAACCGAGGAGTCCCAAGCTTGCAAAGGACGGGAACAAGGAACACTCAAGAAAAGAGTGAACATGGTAGAGTAATGAGAAGAAAGGTTGAAGTTAGAGGAGCTAGTCCATAAAAGACCATAGAAGTCATGGCTTCATATACCTTAAGTGAATCACTTATGTGTTTCTGGATACCTACGCTGATAGTAAGATGGAGAAAAAAAATGAGTATTAACCACAAATGCCCACCCCAGGCATTAGCTGAAACAGTAATCATGGGAAGGGATGATGCTGGCTGTGGAGATAAATAAAGATAGATAGGTACCAGCCTTTTCATGAAGCCAAACGTACAGCACCTTCAACTGATGGGAATAAGAGGTTGGTGGTGGAAAGGAAAGTAGTAATTTGGGCTAGATCGATTAAGTTCCCTGACAGCCAATCAGAATGAAAAATCACGCTTTCTCATGAATTGTTGGTTAAGACTGACCTATGTTGAAAAAAGCAGATGGTGTATCCACCAGTGTTATTTTGGCAAATCAATCAATTCACCAGTTGAGCTTCTTAAAACTCAAACCATAGTCTCCCAAATTCTAGAAGGTTGACTTGGAATTTTAACAAGCTCATTTACAACCTCATATGCAATAATGGACTTCAGCCACTTGATGGCCACATTTCAAAGTCCAAAAATCTTACTTCCCCAAGTCAATTGGACAGTTTACTACCTAGTCCATACAACACCTCTGGAACTAAATAGATAGATTCCTTATTAATCTATAGGATTTCCATAAGTACCTATGATATGCAACAGGTCTTCACTAAAAATTAACAGATGACAAAGCTAAAGGATATTGATGAAAAATAGTTTCCAACTATTCAGAATAATTGTAACTTCGCTCTGTTTCATACTAGTAAAATTCAGATAGCCATGATTCTAAAACCATCTAAAGAAGTGTTCCAACAGCTCACTGCTGAGTTAAATAACAGGATTAACTAGACTAGCAAGGTCCTCTGATTGTCACATTATCTGTAGTGGAAAGGGGGCATGCGCAAGAATTTAAGGAAAGCAAACACTGGGTTATCACTAGTTAAAGAGCATCCTCAGAAACCACACTAGTCTCATCAACAGAGCCATCCTTAGAGTAGAAATGAGCACAAGGCTTTGTATCCAAGCGGTCTTCGGCGACAGGAACATTTGCAACAGGATTTTAGTCCGATAGGATTAACTATGTAATTTATGGAACTTTCTGCTTTGGTTTCTGCTCATCAAGTACATTTCTGATCAGAATGTGGGTCTGCAGGCAAGTCTGCCTTCAGGGAAAGAACATTTCCTTCCTGAATTTGAAAGCCCTTTTAACCTCCTGTCAGCCATCTCTCACTGCACATATCCTGCCTTCCCACTCACTTTTCTGCAGAAAGAAAATGTTTGAACAGATGCATCTCAGATATTTCCAGTTCTTTTTTTTTATAATAACTTCATCCCATAAATCAATTTTATAAGTCATTCTAATGAGCTCATATCTTTTATACTGTGCCAAGAATATCCACATCTATAGATCTGAGGGTCATTTACCAAGGTGTTCATTTGCCATGGTAGATTTTTTTTTTTTTTGAGGAATACAGCTTGACAGTTTTGTCTACTGGTGACACTAACCACATCAGATGTAAGCATGTGTGCTCTCTACAGAGAAATGTGGCAGTCAGGGCTGAGTTCATGTCCTGACAAAACTCCAGTCCAACTGGGAGAGAATAAGAAGGTGTTTTAAAGAGAACGAATCAGTGTAATGAATGCAAATGAGCCAGAAGTTCAACATTAACTCCAAAACAGAGGCATGTTACCAACATCGACAAGCCAGCAATAGTATATATGTTATCAGGAAGAAATAGTGACCATTGCTTAACCATTTTATATCTCTGTGGTAAAATATCCTACAATTTTCACTGCATATTTTGATGATTTTTATAACAGATGGGCTTTGCAATATTAATTTTCATAGAGAAAGCTACAAATTTGTTGAAGAATTTTCTCCTAATATGATTTCATCGTTGATAATTTAGAAAAACCTCCTGTGCTGCTCATGATAGGGAATGTCTTCGTTTTGAATGTCATCAGAGCTATTCATTTCCCTCTAAATCCTGCTTTGGCTGTACTCTACAAATTTCAATGGCTTGTATTTTCATCTCATTTTATGGCTGATTTTTAACTTGTAAGAAAATTAAAAATTTTCTTTATTTTTAAAATGTGATATATATACACATGCATGAGTGTATGTTCAGATCTGTATGGTGTGTGTGTGTGTGTGTGTGTGCGAGCGAGAGAGAGAGAGAGAGAGAGAGAGAGAGAGAGAGATGCATGTGCAGAAGCCAGAGGAGGCATCCAGCATCCTCCTCTATCACTCTCTGCCATCCTTCTTTGAGGCAGGGTCTCTCACTAAAACTGGAACTTAAGTTTCTTAGTTAGGCTGGCAGCTAACAAGTTGTGGCATGTTACAGAAAGAAGAGTGCCAATATGGCAATCCTGACATTGTTAGCATTTCAAAGACAGGCTTGCAAGGTCAGCCTTTGGGTAGTTTCTGAAGGACTCTCCTCATTCTGGACGGATGGGGGTGCTGGAACTCTTGGTACAGAAATGTGGCTCCTGCTGAGTCCCTGCTCTCTTCTGGCAGTCTGAGATTTTAGTCCACGCAACAAAGATGGGTCTATACTCTGCCCCCAGTAAAAGCCTGGTCACTGAATGTTTTTGACCCTCAACCAGCAGCTTCTGCCTTCTCATTACAAAAGGTTTCCTCTAACCATCCAGCAAGATTGTTGCAATCTCATGTTTTGAAAGGCTTTTTAGATCTTTAACAGTGTCTGCTCAAAATGTTATGCATTTTCTACTTTATTTATTATCTCTAAGACTACTCATCAGTGCTAACTGGTTTTGTCCCCCTGTCCATGGCAAATAAATTTGCATTCTAGCTTGCCTAGAAAGACTTACCTAGGGTAAATATTGAATTTCTGTGAAGATTTTTGAAACCATAGAATTCCTCCATTTCATTTGAGGACTCATGCTAGGAGTGTTTCTGGTGTTTCTGCATGGCCCCTGCACTGTTGCAGAGAAACTGTGTGGGGGGTTGAACACAGGGAAGGTATAAGCAGAGGTCAAATAAGGGAACGGAACTCTCTTTATTGAAACTCTGGCCTGGAGTGAATACTATGACACACTTATTTTACAGCCTGGGCCTATTTATTTTGACACAAGATTGAATAGACTCCTAGGGCAACACTAAAAACCACCTAAGGAGACTGAGTGAAGCCACTAGCTGCAATAGCAAAGCAGGATGTTGCCATGGCTGAGTCTCAGACACCAGAGTTGGAAAGGATAGATAGCTAGAAAAAGAAAAGCAAGGAAGCAAAGGTACTTGTGAGGCCAATCCACCATCAAGTTCAAAGAGCACATACAGAAATAACAGAAGTAAGAAACACAAATGCCCACAAGACAAACAGGAGACAAGATGAGCAGAAGAGGCAGACAGGAAATGACGAAGTACAAGTTTGAGAAGGCAGCTCAGTGTGAAGTGTGTTGTTGTTGCAAACGTGGGGACCTGAGTTCAGATCCCCAGTACCCACGTAAAAATGAGCACTGCAGCATGCATCTGTAACCCCAGCATTAGGGGAAGGAGAGGGCAGATCTCTGGAACTTACTGGCCAACAAGTCTAGCAAATTGGTGAGCTCTAAGCACCTGAAAACTTAGGCGGGAAGCAATAATAGAGGAAGATACTTGATGTCAACCTCTTGCCTCCACACGTGCTCCCATGTGTTATTACACACACACACACACACACACACACACACACAATCACATGAGCATGAGCAAGAGAAAGAAGAGAATGGGGTTAGGAGTTGGGGAGAGGGAGAGAGAAATTATACAACCCAGAACATCTTGCCTAAATATCTAAATGTTCCTTTGATTGCAACAGCTTCAATGACACAGTAGATGGACTGTAGTTCCAGTTTAAAGGTTGGATCCAGGGTCAAATGGTAGGATGTGCTCACCTGTCCTCACCACCCTCCTTGGGCAGCATCAGCCCAGGGAGTGATGATGCTGCTGCTGCTTAAGGCAGTTTCTCTCTAAATATACCCTAGCCATCACTCAGGATTCTGTGTCTTGCGGGAACAGTCACACTCAGTGTTAAACTGAAAACCTAGGGGGCTGGGTTATTTCCCCTTCCTGTGAACACAAAAATCTAAGCTAGTTTCTATGCCTAAAACCAAAACACTATTATTAACTTGTTCTCACGATTGAAAGGAGGAAATGATGTGAGATGGATGTGACTCAAGAGGGAGCTGAATGGAAGACAGTGGGAGGTCAAACCAGAGGAGCTGATGTGGGCTGTAGCTGAAAAGTCGGGAGTGCTGTGTCTTTTTATGTTCTAGTATTTATATGAGTCAAAGGATTAAAGCTGGCACACAGTGTAAACATGCTCATCCCCAGCCTCTCAGTTTGCATTTGTGTAGAGGTTAATGAGTGGTCTCACCCGGTCTGGTTTCACTACTACATGCCGTCCTGTGAAATAGAGGGAAAAGGATCAGTGTGGAGTAGACCAATGCAGGCTCCTGGGTCTGTACAGGAGGACAATGAATCCATGTCTCTTGGTGGCAGAGCCTCACTTCTTGGTCCCGAGGTATTGGGGAGAGACGTTAGCATCACACCTTGACCTGTAGCTTCTGTCAATCATCCTTACCTTAATGAGCACCACTGGGACTGTGTTGGATGCCAGGCTCTTCTTCAAGAGCAACCAAATCCCTCCCCCCTTGAATACCATTTATCACTAATGCTTTATCTAAAGGCTAGAGTAGGAGGAACATAGTAAGACTTATGAGAAAAACAAAAGCAATTTCAAATCCAGTCTTTTCTGGCTTAGTAATAATTGTTGCATCCCTAGATAAATATGAAAAGTTACATAGATGAGATGTAGCTAAGTGGTCAAGTGTTTGCCTATTATATGGAAGGCTCTGAATTCCATTCCCACAGAAAGGGAATGAATTCCATCCACCTGAACAAAAGCCCAGCTCATCTGACCCTGAGAAAGTATAAGAAAAAGGGAAAGGCCAGGGGAGAGTTGGTGTTAGGGAGGATACAGTCTCTACTTAATCTTTGAGAGTTTGGGAGGAAATCACTTTGTACATGGCCCCACAAAATCCTAGGGATGATTGGGTCAGAGGTGACTTGGTGGTTTGGCAAGAGTAGGACTTGTCCAAGAGTGATCACCAGGCTAGTATCACTCAGGGACTTGTTCAAGTCAGACTCTTGAGGCCCACCACACACCCACCGAATCAGAAACTTGAAGTAGGAAGCAGTATCCCATTTTACTGAGTTATTCTAAGCAATGATGCTGAACACCAAAGTCTGACAACCACAGATGAGGAAGAAGGTTGTTGAACTGCATTGCCAATTTTTCAGTCATTTCTGCATAGCTTCAAAGAGTAGGACACATGTAACAGCTAAGTAGAGACTTGTGGAGACTGTCACAAATTCTACTCCATCAATATGTGAGGGAGAAATGCTAAGAGATGGTTCAGTCAGTAGAGTGCTTGCCTTGCAAGAACAAGGATTTGAGCTCAATCTGCAAAACCCCCATAAAAGCCAGGCCCTGAGGCACATTCTTGTAATACCAGTCTGTGAGCGACAGAGCTATGTCCCTGGGACTCATTTGCCAGCCAGTCTGGTTGATGAGCTTCAGGATAATTAGACACATTGTATCAAAGTAGATGAATGGTCCCACAGTGGTGGTGCATGCCTTTAATCCCAGCACCAGGAAGCAGAGGCAAGTGGATCTCTGAGTTCGAGAACAGCCTGGTCTAGAATGAGTTCCAGGACAGCCAGAGCTACACAGAGAAACCCTGTTTTGTTTGTCTATATATTTGTTTGTTTGTTTGTTTAAAGAAGGACAGTGTTCCTGGAAACAACATGCAAATTTTTACTCTACTTCCATATACACTACACACATGTGCATGCACACCAACAAAACTGTGCTAGTACAGAAATATGCACACACACCAACATGCTCACTTGTACACATTAAGGAAGTAATAAAGCAGAAAACTTCAGTCACAGGCCTTGTGCAGGCAACAGGGTAAGATTTCAGAGGCTTCTACAGTACCATAGACATTAATGAAGTAAGGCATGCCTGAGGACCAAGACAAGAGGCACTAGACCAGGATCACAGCTGAGGTGGACTCCACAGCAGATTAAAGCAGGACACATAGGAAGGCTAGTGGTACCTTTATGGATCTGTCCAGCAGGTTTCAGATGCCAGTGTCTGTGGACCGCTACCATCCTCCACCATTATCCACACACCAAGATGTCATCAAGGAGACAGCAGAAGGAAAAGGAATAAAAAGACTAAAAATATTTCCCAGTAATCTCAGGAGCTTATCTAAAAAGACTTCTATTGGTGTTGGATTGAGTGAGTTGGACTGCATTTGCAGGTCATTTTTCTTCCCTAATTCAATGGACGAAACTCATGAAAATCATAGCATCTGCAGAGACACCAAAGAATTTATCTTCTGATGTGCAAGAAAGCTGCACCCATGAAATCTCACCCATGGTTGCCTACACAAGCCCTGCATAGCCACCACAACAATGATGTGCTGACAGAAATGAGAAAAACTTCCTAAGACAGCACCCCTAAATGAAGACCTACAGCCAATCAACAGCTGCTGAGAGAGGGGAAAATCAGTTTTCTACCACGATTAACTTCCTGATAGGTTACCCATTCCCAAATGGCCAGACTAAATACATATACATGTGAACAACACTACAAGCGCTCACCTGGTAGAATTAGAGACTGTGAATTTTAAAGGGAACAGTGTGGAAGACTGTTTTAAATGGAACAGAGGGAGGGTTGGAAATGATGTAAATATATATTCATGTCTGAAATTATCAAAACACTCTAAAATAATGTTTAAAACATAATGCATTTCCCATCTAAGTAACGTCTACAATGTTATCCTTCTGAAACATCTTCAAATCCTGCCCACCCACTGCATAGGTCACACAAATATGCTTCTTCCCCATGTGTAGCTGAGAAAGCAAAGACCTAAAAGTTCACATTGAAAACACTCACAGAAAGTTGTGGATCTTTTTCATGGCTCACTTGTTCCCTTTCTCTGTTGTCATCACTGTGAAATCCATAGTTGCAAGCTGGTACGCGGGTAGGTGGGAAGACATAACTGAACGATACACTTGAAAGGTATTCTCGAGCATAATATACATTCAGAAAAGATTACAAATCACAGCTACTTATCTCAGCCTGTATCTTCACAAAGGATGAGCAACAACCATCTTTGTCAAAAATAGAGCTTTACATAAATTCCAATAGCTCTCCCCGTGCCTTTCCAAGCACTATGTTCTTGCCTAAGCATGAATTTTCTTGGTATCTAATTCTAGATGTTAGAGGTTTTAGACTGAATAAGTAGAAGTGAACAACACCTACCCTTTGGGCTTAGATTATCCCACCCCAAATTCTCCTTAGTAGATTCATCCCTAACGTTGCTGTATGGTTGCAGTTTTTTTTTAATTGCTGTACCTGTATGATATATCTTTTTATGTATGTGCCACTTGATGGACATTTGGGGTTATTATATTATTTTTAAAAGTACTGCTATGGACACGCTGTTTACCTGTCACTGGTATGCATATTCACACGGTACTATTGAGTGCAACAGAAGTGAAATCACCCAGGTAACTTAGAAAACAATGCCATTGTTTTCCAAAGGAGCTCTTTCAAGTCTCAGTCCCTTTAGACTACGAGACTCCCCCTTGCCCCACCTCCTGGCCAACATTTGTTATTTCTGCCAGAATTTCATGTTTCCATACTTTTCACAGTATCTCGTGACTTTGACGTCCATGTCCACAGCACTGTGAAGCAGCATCACTCTGGGGTTTTCATTTACATCCGTTCACTTGTGGAGGGAACCACATCCCAGCATTGGCACCACCTTGTAAACAGCTTGTTTTAAGAAGTGCCTGCTTATAGCATACTCCCCTTCCTTACCGAGCTGTCAACATTCTTCCTGAATTCTTGATTCCAACCTTGTCTTGTTTTTTGTTTGTTTCTTTTGCCATGAGTATCTCTCCCTAATACACACCTTGTATTTTCATTTTCCTAATCAAATAGTTACATGATCAGGAGTTTATAGTTAGTTTCAGTTTTTGACACTGGGTCCAATGTATTCCAGACTAGCCTCTAGCTCGCTATGTAGCCAAACTTTTATTACATCCCTGCTAAGTGTGTGGTGAGTTGTATTATAAATTTTATTACATATCTCTATACATATAGCTAAATATAATAATATTTATAAGAACAAAAATGGGGCAGTTACTAAGTCTACTAAAAGCCATGCCCGTGTGTGCCTGAGTCCTACTGAGCTCATCTGTCTGTGGAAACCCCTGAGCTTCTTTCTCCTTTATGTGCTTGTGTCTGGTTTCTTTTTGTTCCTGTTGTTCCAAATATTACTGATTTCCATTTTTTCATGTTAAATAATATTCCATTGTGTATGTCCAATTTCTTCTCCACTTTCTTGTCAATCACCTGAACTGTTTTCAACTTGGTATTGCATGAACAAAGCCTTTTGTAAGTTTTTGTGATTTTGTTTATGTTTTAGTTTTGTTTTGGTTTTGGTTTTTGGTTTTTGGGTTGTTTTGGGGTTGGTGTTTTTTTTTTTTGTTTATTTTGTTTTGTGTGTGTGTGTTTTGTTTTAGGTTTGTTTGTAAACAGAGTTCTTTGTTTTAAAATACACCAAAGTGAAATTTTTTTTCTTTCCACCTTCCTGTCTTGCTGTTCTTGCGTTTCTCTTATAAGCAGAATTAAAGTGGCTCCATTCATTTCTCATTTGCCTTTTACTCAGAGACAAAGTGCTGCCACATTCGTGTAATCTCGGGCATGCTTGAGTTTGAATTGCTCACCTGTGTCTGTGCTCCGCCTCCCAGGCTCTTCCCTGCTCTCCTTTGACTACCTTGGGGCATTATTAATTTATTCATTCTAATCTCATCTATCATCATTATCTCGGTAGCAATCCATCCTATCAGTTTGTCAGGATCTAATATAACTTAGCACTATTATCCAGAAACTACAGGGGATTGAAATATAAGAAGCCTATTTACCCTGCCCTGCCTATCCCTCCGCTTGTATGAGTCTGGATTCCCTGTGTAATTGTGTTATTGATGTTTTAGATAGTTAATGCTCTCAGACTTGCCTTCTTTACTTGTCCTTGAATCTTGAACTCTGATTTTGTCTGGAATTACACTCTCCCTGCTCAGAACCCACATTCTGTCTTCTAGTGGGGACCGCTGGTGGCTGACTTTCGGACTGTCCTTTCTTTTAAATTGTGGCTCATACTCCGTAGTCTTCAGACTTTGTTTGTTTGTTTGTTGCTTTTCTTTCTCTATTTCATTTTCTGTCAGGTCCATGACCAGTTTGTCTTTTATGCGTTTGATAACATCTTTGGGGCAAGCTGATTCTGTGGACTTTCTGTGGTTAGTTCTCAGTTATCCTCCTCTGATGTGTCTAGACTTTTTAGTTTTATGTGTGTGCCATTTCAGATTTCTAACACTTTCTTCTGAAGCTGGTGGGTTTGACCATGTCCATATCTCTGTAATCATCAGCTTTCAAATGACGCTTTTTCCTCATTCTCTCTCTCTTTCTTTTTATGGGGGGGTGTGGTTCTATTTTTGTTTATGTTAGACCCTACATCTATAAATAGCTTGTGTTTCTGAAGGGGTGGTATTCATTATCTTTTTCTCTGTCTGTCTGTCTGTGATTTAATTTGTGCATTTTTCTTCTGACTTGTATTTCACTAATACAGATTTGCTTCTTGCTTTAGAATAGCCCTCCGTTTTACATATCAGTATTATCAAGCTATCTTTTTCTGATATCACACCCTCTGGCTTCTGTCTTGATACATTGCTTTCATAGTAGTTCTCCATCTGTTAGCCACCTATGACATGTCTCCATTATTTACTATTGGACTCCAGAGTCATTTTCTCTTCCACGGTGGTTGTCTTGGCCTTCCTCAAACAGGACCAACCATTCATATCTGCCCACTTCAGACCAGCCAGGACCTACACAGCACTTCCAATGCTTACTTGCCTGTATGTTTGCCTCCTGGCAGTGAATTGAATCCTTCAGAGATTTCAGATCATCAACATCTGCTAGGGGCATTTATGAATGAATAAATGAATGAATGAATGAATGAATATGATATTAACCCAGGCCACACATTTGAATCACATGGGAAGAATGTCTCAAAAGATACTGACTAATGTGTAGGCATTAAAGAAAGAAAGGAAAAAGGAAGGAAAGAAAGAACAAAAGAAAGAGAACAAATTAACTTACTGTACAGCTTATGATTCTACTATATTGCTTGGATTGAGAATTTCTGATCAAGATGTCTGCTCTAGAAGGTAAAAGCAGGACAAACCCAACTGAGTTTTGTACAGGTCTCACTGTGGGGAACATCAGATGCGCATATTAGAATATTACGTGATAAATTTGGGTGCAACTTTCCATAGATACCTGTTACCAGAAACTCTGTCATCTGTCTATCTATCTATCTATCTATCTATCTATCTATCTATCTATCTATATCTATATATCTATCATCTATCTTTATTTATCTATATCTATATCTATCATCTATCTATCTACCTGTCTATCATCTATCTATCTGTATCTATATCTGCCATCTGTCCATCTATCTACATCTATATATATATATATATATATCATTTATCTATCTATATCTATCATCTATCTATCTATATATATCTTTTTCTATCTATATCTATATCTATCTATATATATCATCTAGTTAGCTAGCTAGATCTATCTATCATTATCTATATCTATCTTTTTCTATCTATATCTGTATCCATATTATATATCATCTATCTATCTATCTATCTATCTATCTATCTATCTATGATCTATCATCTATCATCTATCTCTACTCTCTGTATGTGTGTTTAGAAGAAGAGAATGTGGAATCCCCAAGGTCAGAATGAGTACTTGAATCCAAATTATCTTAGTAAATAGTCTAAGGAAACTGACACTCCCTCTCCCCATCTGCAGTGGTAATGGCTGAATGCCACTGGCAGGGAGCACTTTTGCTTGCTAGCAGGAGACTGTATGGTCCCTGTCCACTCCAAGTCTTTACGGAGATGGAAGGCAGCTGATAAAGTTTCCTGGCTAAGGTAACATGTGATGACAGGCTTGGGGCAAAGCTGTCAGCACTACTGCCCCATTTCAGACCTTTCTCTGTGCTGATGTGTGCACTCCTTAGGTTGTCATAGAAACGAGAGCTTTCCTTTCTTTGTGACTCCCAGCCCCTTTGCTGTATATTTGGTTTTCCACGTTTAATGAAACTAGCTATGAAGTAAAGGGCACATTCTCCCATAAAGCCATTGCCTCTCCAAAATCCAAGTAGATCCTACATTGTCTACTGATGCACGATGGTGTTGTGGGGAGCCCTTCCACTGTCACCTGATACCCACAGCTACTACTTCAAAGCAAGAGCTATTTTTAGATTCTGAGATCAGATACAGAAAAAGAAGAATGGATGAATAAAATATAAGAAAGTGAAGAAAGCAATACTCTTGAACAGGGTATTGGTGCTGTTATAATTTGGAAGATGACCCTAATCAGAGGAAAGCAACGAAGCCCCCTGTTGATATTCCAACTGAGTTTTATAGAGTGCTAACAGGGCCACCATAGTTACTAGATATCTTAATTGTCCTCGTAGAGGGAATTTGTGCCTCCATCTGGCTTCACTAGAAGTGTGCAGAATCCTATTCCTCCAGGTCTTCTGAAATTCTAAATAATATCTTTCTACAAAGATATTTTTGTTTGTTTATTTCATTTTATCTCTTTTTAATATTTATTTATTAATTCAAGTTACATCTCCACCATAGCCCCCTCCCTTCACCTTTCCTGGTTCCACCCTCATACCCTTGACCCCCTCTCCCACCTATCCTACTCCTCCGGTGTGAGTTGCCCCTACATATCAGCCAGTCATTTGAGGGCTAAGAGCTTCCTCTTGCACTGGGGGCTTACATGGCAGCTCCCCTAGGGCAAAGTGTCCCACTAACAGGTAACAAAGTCTATGTTCCTGTTCCTTTCTGTCTGTTGGTTGTAGGATAGTTATTCTGTACTATGTGGCTAAAATCCAGTTATAAGTGAATATATGCCATGTTCATCTTTCTGGGAAAGCTCACTCAGGATGAGCTTTTCTAGTTCCATCCATCTGGCAGCAAATTTCATGATTTCCTTGTTTCTGATGGCCAAGTAGTATTCCATTGTGTAGATGTACCACAGCTTTTTTATCCATTCATTGGTTGAGGGACATCTGGGTTATTTCTAGTTTCTAACCATTACAAATAAAGCTGCTATGAACATAGTTGAGGAGATGTCCTTGTTGTTTGGTGAGGAATCTTTTGAATATATGCCCAGGAGTGATATGGCTGGGTCTTGAGGAAGAGATATTCCAACTTTTCTAAGATATCACCAGACTGATTTCCATAGTGCTTATACAAGTTTGCACTCCCACCAGCAATGGAGGAGTGTTATCCTTTCTCTACAACCTCAACAGCATGTGCTGTTATTTGAGTTTTTGGTCTTAGCTATTCTGCAAGAGTGAGATGGAATCTCAGAATCATCTTGAGTTGCATTTCTCTGATGATTAAGAATATTGAGCACTTCTTCAAGAGTCTCTTGACCATTAGAGATTCCTCTTTTGTGAATTATCAGTTTAGCTCTGTACTCCATTTTTTGATTGGATTATTTGGTTTCTTGGTGTTTAATTTCTTGAGTTCTATATATATTTGGGATATTAGCCCTATGTCAGATGTGGGGTTGGTGAAGATCTTTTCCCAATCTGTAGGCTGCTGTTTTGTTTTAATGACAGCGTCCTTTGCCTTACAGAAGCTTTTCACTTTCATAAGGTCCCATTTATTGATTGTTGGTTTTAGAGCCAAGCTGTTGGTGTTCTGTTCAGGAAGTTGTCACCTGTCCCAATGAGTTTGAGGCTTTTCCATACTTTGTCTTCTAGTAGATTTAGTGTGTCTGGTTTTATGCTAAGGTCTTTGATCCACTTGGACTTAAGTTTTGTGAAAGGTGATAAATATGGGTCTATTTGCATTCTTTTACATGTGGGCATCCAGTTAGATCAGCATCATTTGTTGAAGATGCTGTCCTTTTTCCATTGTACAGTTTTGGCTTCTTTGTCAAAAATTAAGTGGCCATAGGTGTTGGTTTATTTCTGGGTTTTTGATTGGATTCCGTTGGTCAACTGTCTGTTTCTATGCCAGTGCCATACTATTTTTATTACTATTGCTCTGCAGTATAGCTTGAAATCAGGGATGGTGATACCTCCAGATGTTTTTTTATTGTACAGGATGATTTAACTAGTCTGAGTTTTTTTTCCATATGAAGTTGAGAATTGTTCTTTCAAGGTCTGTAAAGAATTGTGGTTGGTATTTTGACAGGAATTGCATTGAATCTGTATATTGCTTTGGCAGGATGTCCATTTTTATTATGTTGATCCTACCTACCCATGAGCATGGGAGATCTTTCCATCTTCTGATGTTCTCTTCAATTTCTTTCTTCAAAGACTTGAAGTTCTTGTCATACAGGTCTTTCACTTGCTTAGTTAGAATTACCCCCAGGTATTTTATATTATTTGTGTCTATTGTGAAGAGTGTTGTTACCCTAATTTCTTTCTCAGCCCATTTATCTTTTGTGTAAAGAAGGGCTACTATTTTTTTAAATTAATTTTGTATCCAGCCACCTTGATGAAAGTGTTTATCAATTGTAGGAGTTCTCTGATGGAAGTTTTGGGGTCACTAATGTATACTATAATATCGTCTTCAAATGGGGATACTTTGACTTCTTCCTTTCCAATTTGTATCCTATTGATCTCCTTTAGTTGTCTTATTGCTCTGGCTAGAACTTCAATTACTATGTTGAAGAGATATGGGGAGAGTGGGCATCCTTGCCTTGTCCCTGATTTTAGGGGAAATGTTTCAAGTTTCTCTCCATTTAGTTTGATATTGGTTACCAGCTTGCTGTATATCACCTTTATTATTTTTAGGTATGGTTTGTTTGTTTTCTTAAGGCCATGAATCATTTATTTCTCGCTACTCTGCTACTTACAGTTGGTAAGACTGAGGTAGCATTACCGTCCAAAGTAAGTAGTGTTTTACGAAAACTCATGTGGGGCTGCTATTGCTCAGTGAGTAGTGTCCTTGCCACACAAACATGAGGATCTGAGTTCAAAACCTCAGCACCCACCTACAACCTGATGTGATGGCATATGGTTCCATAGCATAGTCCATTAATGAGGGGAGTCAGGGCAGGAATTCAGACAGGGCAAGAACCTGGAGACAAGAACTGAAGCAGAGGTCGTGGAGGAGTGCTGTTTACTGACTTGTTCCCCATGGCTTGCTTAACCTGGTAACACCCAGGACCACCAGTTAAGGGGTGGCACCACTCCCTATGAGATGGGATCTCTCATTAAGCAAGACAAAACCCCCACAGACTTGCCTATGGGTCAGTCTTAATGGGTCATTTTCTCAATTGTGATTCCTTCTTCTCAAGTAACTCTAGTTTGTGCCAAGAGGGCATAAAACTAGCCAGCATCTCTGTGTACTTGGCAGCAAACAGCAAGAGACTGTGTGAAGCAACGTAAAAGACAAGATGGACGCCTAAAGTAGTCCTATGACCTCCACACATTCACCAAGGTATACACAAGCACACACATACACACACACACACACACACACACACACACACACACACACATGCTTTTTACAAAGTTTTTAATGGATGGTTTGCCCATTTCATCTTCTTCTAGCATGATAGTAAATGTTGGTTGGTGAGTGTCTTTCTTTAAGTTACAGTGGAGTGGATAATGGCTGTGGAGTCTTGGCTCTAGCATCTTCAGGGTTATTGTTGCTTCTGTCTTTGCTGGTCAATAACAAGCCCTGCTTGGAATGTAGCCAGAACTGGTGTTCTTCCTGTATGCTCTAGCCTTCTAGGCCTTATCGAATTTGTGTTCTCACGTGCCTTCTCTCCTATTAACTGCTCTAAATATGTCTCCATTAGAACCTGTTGAAACTCACCTCTGAACCCTGAAAGTGTCTGGGTGTGTTACAGAATGTAAGCAGCATGCATTTGTACCCCAGCCAAGTGTTTATGAATATGATGGGCATGTACTTGTACAACCCATCCAGCCTCAGGGATCCAAAGTACTCAATCTTGACTTTCCGAATACAGTTAAGGTCACTCATTGACCAGCTGTCATCATAAAGGTAAATCACTTTTCCCTTGACCTTTTGGTTTAAGAGAGTGACATAGAAAAGAACAGAATAAGTGTTCATCAAAATGACTCCACCATCCAGGTAGAATTGCTGAGCTTGCCTCGGGCTTTGTAGAAATCAATTCCTAGTATCATGACTCCTCTTTTTTCCCCCAACATTTATTAATTTCTTCAAGTTACATCTCAATCATAGCCCCCTTCCTCCTCCCATCCTGGACCCACCCTCCTACTCTTTTCTCCTTCTTCCTCCTATCCTCTTGATTTTTTATATTTTTATTTTTTATTCAAGGTTTATCTTTTAAATTGATGAGTTCACACACTTAGAAGCAAAGGACTGGTATTGTTTTTGAGTGATCCTTTTTACTCACTGGCAAATATTTTGAAACCACTGAAATTATTCTAGTTTATTTTGCTGTTCTGAAACCACGGATCACAAGCAGCTGACAACTAAGTCTGGTGCCAGCAGACTAGCAGCTGATCAGCAAGCCTCCTTCTTCTCAATGCTACCAGGTGACTTGCTGTTCAGAGTTGAGCATCAGTCACCACAAAGGGACTTAATAGTGAATCCTGTAGACAGGAACGTTCCTGTAGGGTGATACTACAAATAACAGTTCAGAACTAGGGTCACATTTGCCCCTAATATGTCAACAATGAAAACCAAAAATCTTTATGCAAAAACTTGATGTGCAGAACTTTTCCTTCTTTCCTTCTTTTCTTCTTCTTCTTCTTCTTCTTCTTCTTCTTTTTCTTCTTCCTTCCTTTCTTTTTTTTTCTTTTTTCTTTTTTGAGAAACATGCCTATTTTTCACCAGTCAGTTACCTGGAAATTCATTTGACCTTAAATCTGGTGAACAGAGCTTTGAACAATGAGAGCTTATCAACAATCTCTGGTCCAGAGCATTCCATTTTAAAACCACAGGATGTGACAGTCCCCTGAGCAGAAACACCCATCCACCCTTGCATATCCACATCTATCACCACCTTGACCCTGACTGACTCCAATTAAGAACATTTCCACTTTTTCCCCAGCACTGACTACTTTAACTTGCTCATCAGTCAGGAAACATTAAATTATGTCTTGCTAACAAATATTCAAAACCTTGTTTGCCATAACATCACAAAAGCTTATTTTTAGTCATTCAGATCTACAGTGGGGAAGGACAGGCCTTTGTGGTGCCATTTTCCCATGAAATTCTAAGCAGTCCAGTTTATGTTTCGATCCCAGAGACACTTAGTCTCTTCGCCTGACTGAGCAGAAAATGGTTTCAAGCAGAAGCTGAGAAATCTTGTCTCATGAATTTTAATTTGGAGGCCATGAGATCTTTCATTGAAGCTACTCAACTGTACGTACCAGTGGAGCATGAAAGCATACAATATGTAAATGAAGGAACATGGCTGTGTTTCAACAAAATTTAATTTACAAAGGCAAGTAGGGCTGGCTGGATTTGGTCAGCAAGTTATAGTTTAGCCAACATGTAACTCCTGGTCCAGACTTTCTCCCTGGCAATTCAAAGTTTTTGTCAGGATATAACTCATACCATGTTGCTCATATTTTATCTGCTAAAACAAATCACAGGGCTATGCTTTTGGGAGCCAGGAAAATATGATTTCCATTCTCAGAGTGAGAAATGGAAAAATATTCCTAAGTAGTGATCTCTGTACATTTCCCAGGGTATTTTGTAACACTGGTCATAAACGGAAGCTTCAGGCATAGGAATTAAAATAAGCCATCTGCTATGGTCTGAATGTCAGTGGCCTCCCACCCCAACATTTGTAGCCATCGAGGTGGTGGTGTGGGGACAGGGGAAATGGGGGATGAACTCAGTAGCTGATTGGGTCATGGGAGCAGAGCCAATTCCGGATAAGATTAGCACCTTCATGTAGTATGAGCTCAAGCAAATTTAGTTGCTTTTTCTACTATCTGAGGGCAGAGTAAGAAGCATCCCCTGTGAATTAGGAGACTGACTCCTACTAGACCCTGAGTCTTTCTGACCCTGGATCTTGGGCTTCCTGGCCTCCTCCAAAAGGTTGAGAAATAAATTTATGCTTATAAGCTATTCACTTTGTGGAATTTTATTCTAATAGTCTGGGATAGTTCATTTAATGTGTCATTTTGACCCAGTTAAGGAGCACCCACATATTGAATAAAATAGAATTTTTCTGTCTGTCTGTGAGGTTGTTTCCAGAAGAGATTAGCATTTGCATCAATGAATAGAGGAAAGATCCATTCTCAGCAGCAGCAGGAGCAGGCTCCTCAGTTCGCTTTCCCTCTCTGATAGGACAAACACACAGAAGAGGGGTGAGCTGACCTTGCTTTCACAGCTGAGGCAAACATCATCTACCCTTCAACAACACCAGAGCTCCAGCTCCTTGGACCTTTGCCTTCTGGTTGGGAATTACATTGTCGCTCTCCCCAACCCTATTCTCTGCTTCATCAGCTTGAAAACAGCATACAGAGATTCTTTTGGATGCCGTTATCATATGGTGTTTTCTCCAGAAAACCTAGACTCATAACACAGCCAGAAACCATCAAGACACCATCTTGGATTTGAATCTTAAACCCTAAATCACTTAGTTCTTCATGATTGCTCTTTAGTGTCTCAGTATCTGCAATCTTTGTCTTCCTAGAACTGTTTAGCAACCATGTAGGACATTAAAGGACAAAGGGATCTGGAAACTAAACAGTAGGACTTCACACTTATCATTTGTGCTTATGCCTTGAGCTTTGCTGGGACTCAGTTTTGGTCTCTCCTTCCATGGGGAATGACATATTCTCTATTAGTTTATTCCTTGCTGCTGTGACCACAGACATGAAAAGAAGCAACTAAACAGCACACAGTTTTATGTTGGCTTACAGTTTGAAGAGATACAGTCTCCATCACAGCAGGAAAGGCATAGCAACAGGACTTAAGTGGCTGTTCACATTGCATGACTTTCCCATGAGTGTTAGGGTTTCAAACTTGGGTGCTCATGCCCACACCACACACACTTCAGTATGTGAACCATCCCTACAGCCTTTGCTTTGACCTTTCTTCTAACCAATACACTGTAAAGGGGGCTCAGAGAAGTCAGTGTGTCCGCTTCTTTCTACTTCACTGCCACTGTGAACTGAGAAAACCTATCTACAGCATGGGCTTAGAGCTCATCACGTGCACTCTGGGATCTCTTACACTGTCCATGGTCATGTCCAACGATTCAAGAAAGTAGCACAAGCAAATCAGTAAGCATAGAAATGCTTGGCATGCAACAAAAAGCTTATACACAGTGCTCTTGCGTGCTGAAGATAGGCTCATTCCCTTGTAGGCAGGTTTAGAAGAAACTGTGCTAGATGAAAGCCAAACACACCAAAATTAGAGCTGAGCCCTCTGATGATGTCACACAACTACATGCTTACTCTTCTTCTCCCAGCTCTGCAGCAGTCATTGCTTCCTAAGCATGTGACACCACAGGAACAGACAGAGGATCTTCTATGAAGTATAACTGACTTTCCCTATAATAGAATGGAAAATTTTGGACACATTCCTATGACTGTATTAAAGTTAAACACATGAAATAAACTGTCTACATGCAATCTTATACACGTTACATGACTGAAGTCCACTTACAAATTCAAAGGGGCAGACATACTATTTCTAAGAAGAAGACACCCTGGGAGGATCCTGTATTTGCAAATCAGATAGGAATGTGTGAGGAGGTCTGTGTACAAACTCAGTTTATACTTGAGCAGTATAGGGAGAAAGGTTGAGGCTACAGGAGAGAAAGGAAATTGGGCAGAGCGTCATTCGTCTCTGTTTTCATCTTTTTATAGAACTCCCAGCAAAGTATTCTCCCCAAAGCCCTTGTGAATTTAAACATAGTCCTTGAATTTTTGAAAGCAAAGTGCTGGGTTCACCATCATGTGTGTATTGAGGCAAGAAGGATGGCTGCCCCTGGATTTCCATGTTTGAAAACTGTAAGGTTTGTAAAATGTTCCCCACTCCATTGCTAGTAGGTGCTCAGAATTGGCAACAATGTAGGTGATGAACAGGGAGGGACCAGAGAGTTAACATGGTGTGTGACTTTAATCTGTTATCTATTTAGTTGGAAGAAGTATCAATGTAGATTGCCAGTCACAATTGAAAACTAAAAACAGAATGAGACCATTAGCACAGTGTAATAAGTAAATACCAAATGCTTGCACATCAATACCACACATATCTCAAGAATATGTGTGTAAATTTTTTTTTGTTTTTTTGAGACAGGGTTTCTCTGTGTGACCGCCCTGGCTGTCCTGGACTTGATTTGTAGACCAGGCTGGCCTCAAACTCGAACACACAGAGATCTGCCTTCCTCTGCCTCCCAAGTGCTGGGATTAAATGCATGTGCCACCATGCCCAACATGTATGTAAAATTTTATGGTTCACAGAAAGCATATTCGAAGGATAGGAACAGAATAAGATAGGAATGGGATGGACAAATGGAAGGATGGATGAACAAATGGGTGGATATACAGATTGATCAATGGACAAACGATTGGCTGGATAGATGGTTGGATGCACAAATGGATGAATATACAAATTTTAAAAGAACAAAACAAATTGAGAGGGTCAAGTGGGCCAGTGATTACAAAACTGGAGGAAATAGTTAAGTCAGCTTTCATTACCTGACCACTCCTAACCTCAAAGGCTCACCACAATTACCCCCCAGTTGGTTGCTATGATGAAAGGGGAGCCCCGCATTTACCTTGCTGAAAGATTTCAAGCATTTAATGCAAATTGGTCAACTTCAATTAGTGAATTTAACAACTGGTTTCACTGATTTTTGAAGTTAAAATATTTCAGAAATCAATCTGAAAAGGTCATAGCATGTGAGAGTCCAACTGTGTCGCATTCTGGAGTCAATGCTATGGAGACAGCCAAAATAGCCGTGGCTGTTCGGTGCTCCAGGACAGGTGGGTGGTGGGAAGGAGAAATTAATTGCTGGAGCATAGAGGACTTTTAGGACCATGGAACTCTTCTGCGTGCCACTAACAATGTCCACATCTTACCGTACAGTTGTTAAAACTGACAAAAGACAAACCCGTAGCATAAAATAATAATGAAAGTTACAGAATTTAGTTAATAACAATGTGCAGAAATTGGCTCATCGATTTTAATAAATGTACCAAACTAAAAGAAGTACTATGTTTATGCAACTCATGGTACATAGGACGTGAGAGCAGGAGAAACAGGAAGCTACATCACACCGAGGATATGACAGCATTCATGCTGTGAGACACTGGTGTATGCCTCTAAGCAGACCAGAGCCAGGCTCTGAGAAGAGCATGATTTCTCTATAGAAAAAAAAAATGAAATGAACCTGTGCATTGTTAGTATAAGCTGGAAGGGTCTGTGCCAGTACCCTCACGAGGCTACTTGCCTTCATATCCTGAAAACCAATTTTTGAAACTGTATGATTCTAGGCTAGAAGGGAAATGATGTCTCCATATAATGGACTTATTTACTGATTAAAATTGTCTTGAATTTTTTTTTCAAAAGCAGAGCAAACATAGGTCAAGGACAAAAGTGGCAAAATGAAGACACAGTTTACTTCTTCCTGTCTACCTGTAGATCGCCCCCACTCCCTTACAGGGACAACTAAAGGGGCTAATTGGTAAGAGTCATTTGAAAGAAATGTGGACAGGTGCACACACACGGTGAGGGGGGAGGTGGGAGGGGCGAGGTGGAGGTGGAAATGGATCTCCCCATTAAGGAGAATATAATACGAGTTCCCTTGACAGCTGGTAAAGGAAGTGGGTACAGAACAATGCCCCTAAAGAATTGTCCTGAAACCTTAGCCAAGGCCACTCATTTCACTGGGGCTATCATCAAGCACACTCATCTTACAATCTTTCCTCAAGCACTTTGACAGGACTGAGCAGAGCTGGGGAGGACATATAGGAATATGTGATAACGGATCAGAGACAGAACTATGTTTCAAAACAACATGGTTTAGCACAGGGAAGGGGGCTTTGTGCAGAAAGACTAAAGGAATGGAAGGGTGACAGGAGTAAGAGTGGTCTGTGGCCTGGGCTGCAAAGCCAAACCCTGTCTCTTACTAGTCATCCAACCTTGGGCCAGTCACCAAACTTCATGCCATCTAAATTTTATTGTGATTCATGGGAGTGTTAAGACTTCCTTTCTCAGTTCTCTATGTCCTCATATCAATAAATAGAAATTACAGTGCCTGGCACACCGTCAGTACTTAACGCAAGTGCCCATTACAGTGGTGGCCCGTGTTTAAGGAAAGTGCTAATCTCCCGGCATGGGTGCAGTTAAGGATTGAGACATAAGGAATGTCTCCACAGTCTGGAAAGGGAGGGGTCTCATAGAAATGCTACTTCCTACTTCTCCCTACCACTGAACTCATGGGGTGGCCCAAGTCAACCTCAGAGTATGCGTCAGCGACCGACCCGTCTCCAGCATCCTCTTCACCTTCACTTCAGAGACAGAAACGTCACTCCTCTGTTCAGCTTTTAGAAATTAAGTCAGGCTCTCCTGAGCATCAAAATGTGCCCCCTTCCCCAAAGCATGGATGTGTGATGCCGTTACTCTTGGTGATCTTCAGTGGGCATTCGTGACTTGTCATGTTGTAGGAGATGCATTTCTCCAGGGAAACAGGCTGACCCTTGGTGCTCAGCTTCTTGAGGCAAACACTATTCCAGGTTTGCCGTTCACTAACTTAGTCAGCGTTACAGGAGAGCTGGCCATGGAGCTCTAAATTCCAATGAAGAGGCTTGAGGGAAACTAGAAGACACCCTGCAGCTCATGGTGGCTGCCTTGGGGCCCATTACTTCCAACAAAGGCTTTAAAAAGGTCGCAGGAATCCTCAACCAGTTTTAGCATGTCTCAATTAGCAGCGAAGGGACTTGGGTCTCCAGCCTCTTTGTTTTCTCCAGCACTGGAAAACTAAACCTGGGGTGTCTCCCCCAAGCTTGCAGCAGCAGTTACACATTTAGCCTTTATAGTTGTGCACTTTCCTACACAAATGCAAGCAGGTCATCCAGTAAGACCTAGAGAAACTGTTGCCAGAGAATAGATCCCAGCTCTGAGTGAGTCTGATAGTGGGACTCACTGAACCGGGAGGCCAGTGGGCACCATGCGCTCCATCAAGGGCTCGTTCTTTTGGGCTCCTGTTTGTTCCTATTGTCGTAGTCACACAAAGTTCTTAATCTCTCCCCCTAATCGTCCCATATTCTTCCACCTCTCTAGCTAACATGAAGTTAATAAGAAATGACACCGTTTGGTACTTAGGTGGCAAGTTCTAAAGATATCTCACTTTATAGTCAAAACACAACCTTTCCCTGTGCATTGGCTATCATGGTGCTGTGCAGATAAAAGCACCAGAGTCTAGGGCTGTTTGAGATTCCGTCTGTGGTCACCCAGCTGCCATGTGACGGTTTCATAACCAGAATTCTGGGTTCAGATTTATCACACCTTAGACTTCTAGCTCTAATCAAAAATCTATAATTATCAGGCCCTTTATTGTTCTGAAAGTGAACCATTAAGCTAGACTTGGTTATAAGGCTCTAATCCCAGTTTCAGGAGGCTGACACAGGAGGATCCTGAGTTGAAGACTAGCCTAGACTAGGTGAAGACTAGATTGAGTGCAAGGTTGACATGAGAATTGTAATGAAATCTTGTCTAAAAACAAAACAGAACAAACTGCAAGGAAAGCAAAGTAAGAAAGTCTAGGAGTGTAGCTCAGTGGTGGTGAGGCCCTAGCTTAATTCCCAGTATGGGGAGGGCGGGTAGAGAAGCATTTCATAATTATTATTTGAGCTCCTTCTGTTTTGAAAGGCAAGTAGGGCACTGTTATCTCAACTAGGCAGCAGTGAACTTGGACGTTAAGGTGACCAGAGGACTTGGTCTTGGCCACTTGGTAGCAACAGGTAGAGAATAAAAGACATGGGCATTGAGTGCAGGTTGTCCTGGAGGTGAAGTGACCCCTGACTGGACATGTAGCCACAGAGAAGTCTCCCCGGTCTTGCGTGTGAAATGAGGCTTCTCCTATTTCCTATCCTGGGGAGCTTTTTAATAAAACAAACCATGGGGCGGGGTGGGGGGAGCAACTCACCGTCATGGTTCAAGTTGAGCACCGTTAAGCCAGAAAGTCTGTTTGAAATGGGTCTGTGGCTGAGGAAATTTTGCAACGGTGGACGCTAAGAAAGGACCTAAGGTGGGATCGTGGAGAGAATTAACTGAAGTGAATTATACAAGCGTGCAGTAAAGGAGATGTGCTCAGCCAGTAGCTGTAAAGCAGTTCATCACAGGCGACCCACAGACGCTCATCATCGACCCCCTTCGCTGCTGTTGTTGACATTCTAGGGTGAATAAGAAAAAGAAGAAAAGACCCTCCCTCACGCAGTAGAAGCCCCCTCCTTCTGTGACTCTTGGCAACTTGAGCACAGACCTTTGGGAGCCAGGTAAATGAAGGCTAAAGATGCCATTTTCAAATTTAATAAACATAGCACCGCTCACAGGGGTAGCTCTCATTCCCACTGGCAGTTGCAGACAGTCTTCTCTCAATTACTTGTAGCTAATTTTAAGACAAGGCCAGCTTTTCTCACTTCGCTCTCCACATTCACCCACAGCCTCCTCGCGAGTCCCCAGTGGGATCTTCTCAGAAAATGTAAACCCATATTAATATCATCCTGAGCAAAGTATAATTAGGAAGCTAAATCAGCAGCCACAGGAGCAGTGTAACTGGTTTTGAGCCATGTACAGAGCAGGCAGAAGGTTGTTTGTATTTAAGCATTTCCCTTTGCTTTGGGCTATTCATATTCCAACATCCCTTTGTCAGTAGCACAAAGATAGGACATCTATCTCCAGTCCAAGGCAAGGGTGGGTAGAGTAGGACTAGCAATCCAATTCATCCCACTGCCTGCTATTGAAAGTCAGGGTGTATTACAATAGACTATGTCCATTCATTTGCATATTATATACAGCCACTTTTGAGATTAAAAAAAAAAAAGATAGAATGGGCACTTTGGGACCATATGGCTCATGGAGTTGAAAATATTTGGGCTTGGCCCTTTACAAACATTTGCTGATTCCTGTCCTAATTATCCATGAGAGAAACAGCCTTTGGGTCAGGGAGATGGTTCAGTGGGTACATTGCTTGCCACATGCGTGTGAAGAACTGAATTCCATTGCCAGTGCCCACACCATTAGAAGGCAGTGGTGCGTTTTTGTAGTCCCAGAGCTAGGGAGATGGAGCTAGGCAGATCACCAGAGCTCACTGGACACCCAGCCTAGCCAAGTGAATGAGCTCCAGGGTTAACAAAAGACCTGGTCTCCAGACATTAGGTGGGAAGTGATAGCGGAAGACTCTAACATCAAACTCTAGCCTCAGGTAAACATGTGCACACATATGTACACACACACATGTGATGTGTGTGTGTGGCGGGAGAGAGAGAGGTCTTCTATAGTAATTTCAAATCTTCTTCCCACCCAATCCTGATAACCTTCCCTAAGACAAGAAAGTGTTGGGACAGAATAGGAAAGGACTGTCTGCCCGTGAAATAGCCTAGCAGATGATGTGCACACCTGAAGACTATGCTCCACATGGCTATCCTGGCTCACCAGGCTCTCGTAGCATTACACGCATGACTCACTCAGTAGTTCACACAAGATGTGATGGATCCTATATGGTCTGGAGGCAGACTCTAGGAGCTGAGTTTAAAGACAGTAAGCTTAGGGTAACTTTATGTCAACTGTTAATAAAAATGCAGGGTAGTTTGGTAAATATTGGTGTCCCTAAAAATCCACTTGCTTATGTGGAAATGATGCAGATCCCTGGGTATACTGGAGAATCTCAGTTGAATAACAGGAGGTAAGGCCTGGGAGGCTCTGGCCTCCCAGGTAAGGGTTTTGTTGCTACTGGTTTGTTTATGTTTTGGGTTTTTTGGGGGGAGGCAAGGAAGGCTGTTGTTATTTTTTGTTTTTGTTTGGTTCCTGTTGTTTTGTTTTTGGTTTGTTGACTAGCACTACTTGTCTGGTTGCTGTTTGCTGAGGATAGTTTTCTAAACAGCCTTATACCCTCAGGTGACTTACACAGAGTAGCTCCCTCTGTGATGGAAAAGTTGGTCACAAGAGGTCACATGATACCCATGTATGAAAGCCGATTGTGACCAATCATAATGGGCTGCTCTCCAGATTCACGACACCCTCTCTTGGATTACCATCCCTCTTACCCTTGTCCTTAAGGTCCAGTCTTGACCAGACAGGCCGTGCATATCCAGTTGTCGTTCCTGCTACAGATGGTCAAAGGCTTTCTTCTTCAAAAGACACTTTGTAAAGTCACTGGCCACTAAATAATGCCATGTGGGACCTTGACACTCCGTCCTTATTCATTGTGCCCAAAGCCATGAAACTGGCTTCCTGTCTATCCCACCACTAATTACTATTGTGGCTAGATAATGTTATATGTCTCCTCTATTTTCTGTTGTAGCTTTTAAAAATATTTCCTTATTTTTATTCTTTGTGTGTGTGTGTGTGTGTGTGTGTGTGTGCACACGCACATGTGCAAGCATGCATGTGCACCCATACTCCTGTGAGTGCCAGTGTCCGGAGAGGCTAGAGGTATTGGATCTCTCTAGAACTGGAATTACAGGTGGTTGCAAACTGCCCAGCATGGGTGCTGGAAACCAACTGTGGGTCCTCTACAAGAGCAGTGGCCAGTAGCAAAGAGCAAATCTTAACCATTGAGCCATCTGTCTAGTAATCTGTACTAGTTTTGATGCTGAGTGTTGGCCTGCAGCCCATGTGTTAAATATTTGGTCCCTATGACGGTGCTAATGAGAGGTAGCAGAACCATCAGGTTCTGGTCATATCTAAGAGATCAAAATGAGTTTGATGTGGGTAGAAAAAAAAAAGAAACAGGAGAATGCCAGTGTAAAAGATTGGGTAAAGTCAAAGAATTAACCCCTGAAAATAAGACTTAAACAACACAAATGTATCGCATTATGGCTTTTGGTTCATTGGTATAGAATAGACCTGAAATCAAGATGCCATTCATATTTAGAAACTCCAGGTGGGGACTTGTTTTCTTGTGCATCCGATAGACTCTATCTCTTTGCAGGTGTAGGGCTGAATCCCGTTCTCTTGCCAGTTACAAAAGGATTGTCATTCCCAGCTTCTGAATGCCATATACGTCTTAGACTGGGGGCCTCCTCTCAGATCTTCAAATCCATCAATCATAGCTGATGGTCACATTGCATTTTCCTGGCTCATCTTCCGCTCCCTTCTACTCATGGGAGCAGATAGGCATCACCTGGATAATATGGAATACCTTCTTTAATTTAAGAGGAACTGATTACCAAGTTTAATTCTTTTTGAATAGTTAACCCTTACCCCCCCTCCCCCCGCTCTGTGTAACCTAACACATTCTGGATTCTAGGAGTTGGGACACAGGCATCTTTGGGAAGCCATTATCTTGTCCCACCACACCTGACACAGCAGAGTTCCACTGAAGAGAGGAGAATGCTGATTAGTTGCCAGTTATTTGGGCACCCAGGTGATATACAAAGAAGATTTGCATTAATATAGAGACATTTGAATGCAACAAAGGAGGACACAGATAAGATGTATGAAAATGAGGGAAAGAGAGTTAGAGAGTTATAGCATGGGGAAGCTAGATGCTGGTGTGAAAAGAGTTTCTTCCATTCATTCAGCACTGGGTATACTACAGATATACTACAAGCTGGGTTAAAGGATATAGGCCAGTTCATCAGGAGAGGAACGTAATACTCACCCCTAAATTGGGCATCTATGTTAATCCTACCAACAGCACTCAGAGAACATCAGAAGAGGAGGCAGAAAGAATGTAAGAGCCAGAGGTCGGAGAGGAATGCTGGGAAATGTTGTGTTGGGGCACGGCATGGCTATCACACCCATGAACTCACAGCAGGTGTGGTTGTCTGCACAGATCCTACATGACAGCAAGCCAGACAAATGGTGGACTGGATGAGGTGGATGATCTCTAGGCCCCACCTCATGCTGAGTTGCTCCTGGCAGTGGATAGCCACTGAGGAAAGAAAACCATTCCTCCCTGGGGACGTGGCAACTGGGCTCACACCCATGCACACTAGGGCAGCATTAACTTGACTTAGTGTGTTATTGGAGGGGGATACATGATGTTAGAAGTGGATATGATACAGAGGGAGCTTGAGGGGCAAGTAGAGAGCAGATAAGATCATTTTTGTTATCCACATGTATGGAATTCTCAAAGTAAACTAGTAATAAAACTAGTTAAAAATGTGATCTTATGTTGCAGATATTTTGTGTTTTAGTCATGGGGAAATTACAACTTTGCTAATTTACATTTCTGATTTGAAAAATGATGAAATAAATGTCCTTTAAGTTTTAATCCCATTCAAAATCATAATGTAATATAAAAAGGAAGAATAAACTTAGGCATGGAAAAGAAAGATAGGGAATCGAGTTTAAAGGATCAAATGGAAAAATGGAAAAAGACATAGCCACAAAATAAATCTTTAATAAAAGTACAAAGTAGGGCCCATACTGAAAACAAGATTACTTTGACCCTGAAGACCTCACTGCTAAATCAGATCTCTTTAAATAGCCTTCAGCGTTAACTGTTTGACCCCAGAGCCTTTGATGGGGCTGAGTCTTCTGTCAACACCAAGTAGCTTTGGCAATGGGACTTGAAGGGTCAAGGGAGCAAAGTGCTAGCCTGTGGGACATACTGCCCTTCGTGAAAGTCTGATGGGGAGCAAGGTTACCACCGTGGATGCTTCTTGCCTCCTAGGTTGCTCTCATAGTTGGGCCCCTGAACTCAGGATGCCATTGTTTTGAGTTAAGAAGATTGTCTGACCTCCCTAGCAGGTTGGAGGTATATCATGTGGGACTATGGCTGACACTAGATGTGAAGTTTCAGTTTTGGGGATATTTTTAGTTGTGTTTACTGAAAGACTCCCAGATTGGATCTTTCTGAATAAATCCTACCTTCCTGAATAAAAGCTTCTTAACCATACAAGGTATACTTTTGTGCTAGAATATGTCAATTAATTTATTAATTGACATTTAATTAATTAATAAGTATAGTCACTTATTCACTTAGCAAACTTTTATTTTATTTTATTCTATTTCATTTCATTTCATTTTTTGAACAAGATGTCACCCAGCAGTTCAGGCCAGAACTCACTATCTTCCTATGTAGTCCACACTAGCCTTGAGTTCACAGCAGTCTCCTGCCTCAGCCTTCCAAGTGATGAGATTATAGGTATAAACCACCAAACCCAACTAGCAGACATTTCAGTTTTTAATTTAAATTTTTATACAATATATTTTAATTGCTTTTCCCTCCCCCAAGTGCTCCTGATTTCCTTATCCAGCCAGCTCTATAGGCTTTTTTTCTCTTGCAAAGCAAACACAATAAAACAAAAGACAAAAATGAAAACAAAAAAACCCCACAAAACAAAAATCAAAACAAACAGGCAAAAGGCCAATAAGATTCAAAAACAAACAAACAAAAAAACACCATTGAGTTTGATCAACTACTCCTGGGCTGGGAGCCTGACCTGAAATATAATTGATTTACCCAGTGACACACTATGGGAGAAAGCTGATTTTCTTTTTGTCAGTGTGTACTAATTGCAGATAGCTTCCTGTTTAGGGGAGGGAGCCTGTGTCCATTTTCCGTCGGTGGTGAGACCCTGCCTGATTTAACCTGTGCAGGCATTGTTCCAGCTGCCAGAGTCCCACTGTGTCTGGAAGACAATGCTTCCTCAAAGTCATCTATCAGCTTTGGTTCTCATAATCTTTCTACTTCCTCTTCCTCATATATCTCTGATCCCTGAGGGGAAGAATTTGACGAAGACATTTCATCTAGGACAGAGTGCACATTGTGCAGGTGTAGGTCTCTGTAACAATGCCATCTACTGCAAGCGGAAGCTTCTCTGGTGTGGGCTGAGTGAGGCACTGATCTACGAGCATAGCAGTATGTTATTAGGAGTCATTTTATTGGTAGAAGAATAACAGTACTGCATTTTACTCTAAGCCCATGGCCTATCTAGTCTTAGGTTCTTGGTCACTTGGGTAGTGTCGGAGGCGGGTTCCATCTCATGGAATGGGTCTTAAATTCAGTCAGAACTGGTAGATCATTCCAAAACCTTTGTTCCACTATTGCACTAGCATATCTTGCAGTTTGTTGATGTTTCAGGTTACAGGGTTTGTAGCTAACTGGTACTGATGACTACCTTTCTTCTCTGGTATCAGTCATGTATTATGAACTCTATTCAGTACTGGTGAGGCTTCTAGTTAGGCATCAGCTCAGTTCCTCCATGTTTGATGGCATAATCGTTTTCAGCAATATAGCCTTACCATCAGGTGGTGGAGAGAATCCAGTAGTCTTGGCAACAGCCTGTGATTCTGGTGGTGCTGGTGGTGAGTGTCCCATAGGACTCTTTTGGCCAACAATTCAATAAGATATAAGCCATTCCTGGCACTGCAGGTTTTACTCAGTGTCCTAAGATGTCTAGTTGGGAATTGTTTTTACTACTATTTGGTGGCTCCATTTTGATTCCTTACATATATGTATTTTAGGGAGCTTCTAAAGTACTATATTTTTCAAATGGTCTTTAGTGTTAGTTGCTTCTCTATATTCCCTCTCTTCCCCTTCTCTTTCAAACCCCTTCCTATTTAATCCTATTCTAGTTTCCCCTTTGTCTCTCCTAACAATATGTTCCATTTTTCTTTCCGTGGGAGATTCTCTCCTTCTCCCTGCCCCAGTCCCCGACTAGGTACCTAATCTCTGTAATTATTCATATTATGGCATGTATATAAAAAAATTAAAAACTAACATTCATATATAAGAGAGAATACACAATATTTATCTCTTCAGGTCTGGGTTACTTCTCTTGGGATGATTGTTTTTCTTCTAGCTCCATCCATTTATTTAGTAAACATTTACTGGATACCTCTTATGTACCAGCCATTATACTTGTACCTCTAAGCAGGTCTTTCCAAATACAGCTTTTGTTCACATTTACCTACTACATAGTTCTATATAGAACATGGAAAGCTAATAAACTCCTTTCCTATCAGACTGCATATTAAATACAATTTTCATTTAAATAAAATTTTAAAAGATATCTTATGCCCTGGACTCGGCACCAAGAAGCTTCAAGTTTGAATTAAGAGGTGATTGTTGACTGAGAATGTGAGTGGGTTATTTTTACTTTGGTCATTTGTAAACATAGCACGGAAATAAATCTCTTTATTAAACTCTTATAAGGCTCAAATCATTCCTGTTTACTGCATTTGCATTAGTTTGATTTTTTTGCTGCTGTGATAAATAGCATGATCAAAAGCAGCTTAGGGAGCAAAGGGTTTATTTTATGTTACACTTCCAAGTAACAGTCTATCACTGAGGGAAGTCAGGGCAGCAGCTCAAGGCTGGAACCTAGAATCAGGAACTTAAACTGCTTCCTGGATTGCTCTCCGAGTTCACATTCAGCTACATTTCTTATACCTCCCAGGACCACTGGCCGAAGGGTGGCACCATCCACAATGGGCTTGGACCTTCCATATAAATGATGGGGAGATTTTCTCAGTTGAGGTTTCCTCTTTCTAGATGACACTAGAATCTGTCAAGTGGACAAAACAGACAGACAGACAAACAAGCAAGCAAACAAACAACAACAACAAAAACCAAGCAGCCAATACAATATTAGGATCATATCTGAGTAGTGTGTAGAATTTGATCTGAGGCTAAACTATGTTAGACAGATCCTAAGGAGCTTTCCACTGTATCTTTGTGTCTTGCTTCATTCTGTCTGCTGCACAATGTCATAGATGCTCATATTACAAAGCCATTTATACCCAATGGTAAATTCCATATACCCCTGTGTGTGTGTGTGTGTGTTTAAGGAGGTACAGCACTGTTCTTCTTACACTAATGAGAATTGGAGTAGAAAGAGAATCAGATAATGAGTGTAGAAGTTTGAGACAGAGGACCATCTTGCTCTAATAACACTAGACTCAATGCAATTGAAAATGAGGTCCACTTCCCAGGTTGTCTTGAGAACTACAGAAACTGATGCACGTAACAATGATGGCATGCACCATCTCTCAGATGCTAGGAAAGGGCAAAGGTGCTAGCACTACCATTCCATCACTTGCCTTTAGTTCTCAGCCTGAGACTTCTGAGAGACATCCCATTGTGTGTGTACTGCACTTAATATGCTCTAGGCTCCCTGGAGAAAAGTGGAGTTTTTCCCAAAGAAGTGTCTCCTAATGGTGGTTATGAAAAGAATTATGTAAGCCTACAATGCCATTTGCTTTTCTCAAAGTGGATATTGCACAAAATTTAAAATATTGTGATACTTCAAACAGAAGTGCAGGGACGATGTGGGCAGTATTTTAGTGAGTAGGGTATATTAGACTTTGTGAGTCCAACACATATTATTTACCAAAGGGAGTGGAAGAGACATTTGTAGATTGGGACTAAGAACTGGACAAGGGTGAAGCCAAATGGATGGATTCCCATCTTCCAAGCAGAGTGTCTGGCTTTGTCTCCTCACCAGAGAGGTGATTTTCTTTTTAATCAGAAGAAAAACCTGTCATGCTTTTGAGCCACTCAACCATAATTCTCCTTTCCATCAATGTGATAATAGTTTTTCTTGCCACCTTTCTTGATAGCCCAGAGTAATTGCTATGACATACGGTCTTGCTCTGTCTCTCCCAGCTGAGACCCCTATGTCTCCTGTAGGTCCTGGGTAGAGACAGAGGCTCCTCCCTGCTTGTCCATGTGTGTTCATTTGAAGAGTAGAGGATGCTGATACCAAGAGCATGATGTCCTGATGTAACCAGAGGAGCCACAGAGCAGCCCTGAGATCTGAGTGCCAGTGGCCTCTCCTGCCCAAAACTCATCAGCAAGTGGCCTCTGGTTCCTGTAGAACATTCTCTTTTCCCGAAGAAACAGAAAGAAAATGACCTCCATCTAATCATAGCGCTGAAAATACCACCATGCTTGCTTCACTGGCCACACAAAACCTATCCCAAACCTGGTTTTGCTCAGCAGAGAAGTGGACTAACTTTAATGAAAACAATCAGACTGGGCTCGGGAGATATGCCAGCCAATAAAATGCTCACCTTTCAAACATGAGGACCTGAGTTCTATCCTTAAATCCATATGTAAAATATGAGTGTGGTGCCATGCACTTGTAATACCAAATCAGGGGTAGACAGACAGATGGCTGGTGTTTAGTGGCCAGCCAGCCTAGCTTAACTCACAAGCTCCAGGTCCCAGTGAAAGACCCCATGTCCTACTTCTGGGCTTGTTAGCTAACCAGTCCAGTTTTCCTACCATACCAATCATTGGTGAAAGATAAGGAATGCTGGACTTCCCCCTTCACACAGGCTTGTCTTTGTTATTCACCATTTGATGTTGATCTTCTGATATAAGCATTCATGTCACTCATGTGGCAGACAAAATAAGGCAGTACAGCAATGGCAACTGTCTAGAGTTTCGGGACACCATGCCTGAGGTTGTTCTCTGGCTTCTACAAACATGAACACATGCACAGAAGTGCTCACACATACGTGTGCATGTGAACCTGCACACAAGGACATCTGCATGCACAAATACATATGCAAACACCAACAAATGAAAGAATGACATATATGTCTTACAGAATTCTTAATTAATTGGAATTGACTGAAAAGCTATTTTGTCTACAAACACTAGAGAGAGACAATGGTCTGGAGGGAATTTGGTAAGTGAAACTTGGTCTTCCCTTATTTCTCATGAAGAATGAATTCAGGTCAGAAACCAAGGAACGCCCTTTCTCACTCCATGATTCAGAAAGATCATAGAAAGCCCCGAGTAAGATTAACCAAGAGTCTTAAACTCCCAGTGTAGGTAGGTCCTGAAAATTCAATATAATAAGCTGAGTGGTTATGCTTTTGTGAACCTCATCTCTGTGGGATTCCAATTCCTTAAGTATGTGTCTAGGTGTCATCTTGTTAATTTGTACACAAATCGCATAATGGTGATTAACAGTAATAGATACATGATTGCTTTGCATCTATGGAGAGATAGATGGTCACTGAGCCTATACACTCTGCTGTCTACAATGTGTAATGTATAAATAAGATGAACTGTGAAGATAAATGTAAGACACAAAAATTCATACTGTCTTCAGGAATATATGGGCAGCACAAACTGGACTTTATGGGTGAGGGGAAAAGAGTACAAAAATTTGGGTGAGTAGGAAAAGGGAGTGAATCTTGGAGAAGTTAGAGGAGAAGTGAATATGATCAAAACACATTGCGTGAAATTCTCAGAGAACTAATTATTCAAAAGAATACTGTGTTACTAGTCATTGAGTATGGGAAACTGCAGAAAAATGCATGAGAAGAAGCTCAAATTAAAAAGGAAAAGGTTTGTAAAGCCAAATGATGGAAGAAGAGGAGACGACGGGGAAGGAGGAGGAGGAAGTGAAGGAGAAATGGGGGGCATGTAATGTATCTTTGGTAGTCCCAACCCTAAACTTAGCACACAGTTGCCCTGGATATCCAAGTACCTCATTCTTGACTCTTGGTAATTTGACACACTGGAATCTAATAGAATTCCATTAACAATTTCTTAAGCAATTATTTTTGCATTATGATTAAATTGTAATGATTTATTTCCAATTTCCTTAGCTTAATATGTGAAAATATTAAGTCAAATGATTCAACATTAAATTGTTTAATTATTCTAAACACCCACTTCTGAGAAAATGTCAAAACTGAAAGTAATCAACTAAAATTTATTAAGTTCTTTCTATGTATTAAGCATTGGATTAAGAAATTTGCATTGTCTACTTTACCAGAGGACTGGGGTTGGATTCCCAGCACCTTCACAGCAGCTGAAAACAGCCTGTAACTCCAGTTCCAGGGGATCTTATGCCCACTTCTAGCCTCCAAAGGCACTACGTGTGTGCACACACGCATGTGCGCGCACACACACACACACAAAGACTCAGGCGATACATGCAGTCAAAAAACAAACAAACCCCCCAAACATAACATTTTTTAAAAGAAATTTTGTATGGATGATCTCACTTAATTCAAAAACTTTGAAGTAGACAAGGACAGTGAGTTCTGAGGCAGGACTTAAGGCAAGGATTTCTTAGTATCAACTTTGTACCCTATTACCCATGATAAAATGTTTCTTCACTCAAGATCTGTTCAGACACATTTCATCTTTGTTTACTGGATGCTACCACATCCTGTATGGCCATGGTACATGTATATCATTCACGTAGTCTAACGATAACAGCTGGGGTAGGAGACAATGAATGGCAAGATAGGAGGTCACTATCAGCAAAGGAATGTAAGGGTCATTTCCAGTCCTCACTTAACAGTTCCTTCACTATCTTTTGTATTCAATGAATAGGATTTGAGTCCCAAATCTCCTTTCCTATTCTTATGATGAACAAAAATAAGGACTTTAAATTTATAGATACTAGAAAAAAATGATAGAAGGTTATAGTTATGTTTCACAATCTCAATTGTTTTTTGTTTTGTTTTGTTTGTTTGTTTGTTTTTGTGACCCCAGCTTATGCTTTCTCCCATTGGGTCCCACAACGACTCTTATTCTTCAAAAGTCAGGTTAAATGTCACATCCTTCAAAGAGTTACTCTTAAATCTTCATCTTAATCAAGGGCCACTCCTGCTGTCCAAACACAATAACATCCCCATTGTCTGTGTGCTTGACTGTGTTCCACCCTAGGACCTGTATTTCTTTAACATAAAGACTGAGTTTTGCTGCTTTGTACACATTTAACCTGAGTGTCAATAGAGAACCAATCAATCAATCAGTCAGCCAGTCAATCTGACCTTGACCAGGTGGGTTACACCTCTTTATTACTGACATCACTCCTTTAAAGTTAGTCGCAGAACTAACTGCATAAAACACATTCACCCTTATCTGGAAGAACAGAATGAACTTAAGCCTGGGAGGGATAAGAGAGCACACTAGGTGCATCCCTGCTCCCCCTTACAAAGACGCTGGTGTATTGAAGGGCTTTCTCAAGGTCTCTTGGATGTTCAAGGACTAACTGGGATGGAACCTAGCATGTCTGTCTAAGCCAGAGGTCTTCACTGCCCCACCAGTTCTCTCCCCATGGAGGCTTCTAGTATAGCACTCTGAGAGGACAGCATGTTCTTCCCAATAGAACTTAAGAGATCCTCAAAATAATAAATCAAATGTCAAAAATGAAAAGAACAAATTCATTTTTCCACATATTGCTCAAAACAATTTGCAGAGTCTCTGGTCACTTGTAGCATTCAACCACCACTCTTCAGGCATGTTCTAAAAATTCAATTATTCCAGCACATGGCTTACTTTTTCCCCAAATAATTTTTTGCACAAAGAACATCTGAAAAGCTTTAGAGGCAACTTCTTCTATCAGAACAAGCAGTCAAGAACCAACTGTCATAAGCCAGACTCTCATTTCACCCACAGCATTGACTTCCAGTAAATCTATTCAAAGGAATAAAGTGGCTGTTTTCTTTCGTAAAACACACCCACAACTTAGAAAGTATTTTGCTGATAGAAATGTCACTGAGCAACGACAGCAATGCAGCCTAAATCCACTGAAATGTAGCAGGCATCCCAAAGCTCAATAGGAAATTAAAATGTCACATTGGTAGGCAGGAGTATGTCCATATGGTTCATACCTCACTTCTGTTGGTGCCTTTGAAAGAGTAAGGCAGGTAGAGCTGGGAGTTTGCATTGGTATCAACCCTGTAACTGTAGGCAAGGGAATTAGTTCTTCTAGTCACATTCATCTGTTCAAGAAACATCCAATGAGTACCTACTTAGAACAGACTCACTTCTAGGTATCCAGTGAACAGTAGTAAGAGAAAAGAGTTTTTAAAAAATCAGGCTGTTTTGGGTGGAGAACATAACCATGTGGTAGGGTGCTTGCCTAGCATGTGTAAGGCCCTAAGGTCAACTCCCAGCACCAAAAGCAAGTATATAAGTAAGAAAAAAGCTACTCTCAATTGAGCTCGCCTTTGTATAAAGGGAATCTTTGGAAGAAAACACAAAAACTGAAAAACATACAAGTTATTCAGTCATTGACACTATGGAGAAAAATACAGTTGAGGAGAAGAAAGTATTACATGAAGAAGTATTTTATAAAACTTATTTTATTTGTGTGTGTATGCATGGACACAGGTGTGCACATGCACACATGTAGTGATATATGTGGGTGCACAAGGTGGCCAGAAGAGGCCATCAGATCCCTTGGATCTGGAGTTACTGACTTTTGTGGGGCACCTGACTTGCCAAACAAGCTGTGGGTGCTGGGATCCAATCTCTGGTCCCCATGATTATGCAGCAAGTTTTCTATGCTGAGCCATCTCTCTAACCCAAAAGAGAGCAGTTATAAAGAGCAATTAGGGAAGGGGTCTATTATTATTAATTTCTAACATTTATTGAACCTTACAATTAGTAGACATCATGCTCAGCATTTAGAGAAACACTTCTAAAATGGTCTTTTTCTTGTTTGGGGATCTTCTGAAGACTGTGTTCTTTGAGGGAGTGAGAGTATTGGTTGATTACTTTTCATACCCTTGGATCTTCCCTCCCTATCACCTATAAAGGTCTTCTTTATGGAGGGGCTATCCCTCCATCACTCTCTAAGAGAAGACCCTGCAGGCACTGTCTCTGGTCTACCCTTTCTGCATTTGCTTCTCACTCTGATTTACTGAGGAAGATATCTGGATACTGACCCACACCTTCCATACAGGATGCTGAATGGTATAGGATAGAACTTTTTGGACTTTGCTAAGTCATTTGCCAACCTTAGGGATAGCTTCATTGACACTGCATCAATATGGAGGAGTTCCCCTAAAAGAGCAACTTGTGTTTATCCTAGGGCTGAGATTTCTTCTAACGTTTCCAGAACATTGGAAGGATGGAGAAAAGTTAGTGATGACCAGCCATGAATGTTAATATTCTCAACTCCCTCAGAGCTCTCCTCAGACAGAAACATTATAGTTTTTTTTTTCCTTATTTGAACACATTCTTTTTTATGTTTGGAAATGAATGTAAATTTCTGTGCCAAAGCTTGCTTTGTCAAACTCTGTCAGTCATGAGGAGCCCCAACCCACCAAGTGACCCTGTTTGAGGAAAGCATCAGAAATCAGGGCTTTCTTCTTGCTGGGTAATTGTGACCATCCTGCGACTCAGACCCCCATACCTGAGGAACAGATATCCCAGAATTCTTACCTACTTGAGACGTGGAAATGAGGGTTGCACTACATATAAAGAACATCCAATTTTGTTTTCTCTGAGGAAGCAATTAATAACGACTTTGGAATGATCTCAATGTTTCAGAATAAGGTTGTATTATGATTTCATTAAAGGAGAAAAGTTCATCGGCATGAGCAAACGCTGTGGCAGTTTGAGAGCAGTTTACATACTTTAGGAGATGTCCAATAGCTAATATGCACACAGCAGGTTTTTCATAGCCCCTCTTCTTGCAGCCAGTCTAGGGACTAAGTACCAGCACCATCAATGTGCAGGTGAAACAAAACCTCAGAGAAGAGAAAAACCTTGTCTAAATCCACACAGCTAGTAACCGATGGTCACATCTGATGTCCCAAGTCCATGTAAACTTATGAGTCCTGGTCTAGCATTAACTTTAACCTCTAACCACCGAATGCTATTACCTCTTTATTGGTTTCAACTTTGGGGAACATATCTGAAGGTTGCAGAAACCTGCAATGCTAACATTTTGGGGTGCCTATGTGACTTTACCTGGAACTGTTCTGTAAGCTATAAGTTCATAAATAATGTCACTCTGACTTGGTTAGGCTCCTAGGGCCAACGGGAGACAGATGATCTACCGCTTTGTAGAGTATCATTGTAAGCCGATGTGCTGCTTCATAGTGTTGGGTTGCCATCCCCTGGAGTGCCTTGATGCGATCGGTTGTCAGGTTTAGGTCTGTTGTTTTTCTTAACAGAATCCCAGCCACTGGAAGACAGCCCCAAAGCCCTGCCTGTGTTAGGGGAGCAGTCGAACTTGGATAATGACATAAACGAGCCGGTGTTCATCTGGGGAATCTCAGACAAAGCAGCCCAGAGGCAAAGCATCTTTGCTGGTGAAGGTTCGTTTTGTTTGCAACAGGAGAAGCAGCAGCCGCTGGTGCACAGACCGGGAAGAGGTAAAGGGAGGCTGAGACTACCGCATGTGAGTAGCGCTTGATGTTCTGCAGCTCTGAGCAGGGTGCTGGCAGGGGGCTGTCTGGGAGGAGTGTGTGCGTGTGTGTGTGTGTGTGTGTGTGTGTGTGTGTGTGTGTGTGTGTGTGTGTGTGTGTCTGTGTGTGCGTGTGCGTGTGTGTGCGCGCGTGTGTGTGTGCGCGCGTGTGCGTGTGTGTGTGTGTGTGTGTGTGTGAGTGTGTGTGTGTGTGTGTGCGTGCGTGCGTGCGTGTGTGTGTGTGTGTGTGTGTGTGTGTGTGTTTGGGTCCCACTTTTCCTGTGGCTAGGAGTGGAAGTAATGCTTTACACAATCACCAAGTGCCTTCGGGGTCTGAGTCCCTCTTACAAAGAAGGCAACGGAGTGTGCCCACACACACTTGCATTTTCTGCATCTGCGAATCACAAAACATATAAACAGAAGCAGGTGGGGAAGGGTTTCTCTTTGTTTTCTTGTTTTCTGTGATGGGCTCCAAGGTAGAAAGGCACCTCAGCCCTAAAGAGCTTTCAGAGAAGAAGGATTCCCCCAAAGAGGGACTCTTTCCCAAGTTTCTGTGGTACATGTGTTTCTATAGCTTGGCCACACAGTTGCTTCACTTAGAGAGGGGATTGCATGCCTCCCACTGGGAAAGGATAAGAGCTTCTTTCTCTCTCCAGTCTTCGGTTTAGGTCCTCTGAAGTAAGCAGCAGCACCAACACAATTTAACCTGGCACTTGCCGTCTTTGAATGAGTTCACTGAGCGCAATCCAGGCTGGAAAAGCATAGGTCTCTAGGCCAGGGCCAACACGCAGGTCTCGGCATCAGTGTGATTTTAAACTTTATAAAGTTTTTTGGATAGCTTTGTTTTAAAACTAAGCCTTGGAGTTTTCTACCTGTGAACACTGTATGTATGTTGAAGTTGAAAGGATACAGAAGAGGACATTTTTGCTTTCAAGCACTTCTGCAGTGAGCAGCAGATTTTTCTCAGCAGGATGAGCTGGTGTGCACCTGTGGGTAACGGTGATTACAGGTGCTCTGTGTGATAGATAGGTTCCAGTCATAAACTTGCCTGGGTTTAGAATGTCTAAAGACATGGTACACACACAGACACACAGACAGATAGGCACACAGACACACACACCACATCATGCACACACAGACACTTAGATACACAATACACACATGTACACACACACACCACACATACATGCACACACACATGCATACACACGTGTGCAGGCACATGCACATGCCCACTTCTTTCTTTTTTTATTTTTTAGAGGGTTTTATGTTGCTAAGCCAGGGAATCTGCAGGAACAGGAAACTAGTACATCATCCCCAGAAGAAGAAAAGGAGAGTGGGAGAAAGGAAGGGGCCACTTGCATGTCCTAGGAATTGGCTTCCAGCAGCTGTGCATAATGAGGGACAAGAATCCCAAGCACTTCTCATTAGGACTTGGCTGGGAAGAGAGATTCCAGCCAGCCACGTGGGTTCACAACTGTGTGCCAGTACACAGAAGGGTCAGGGCCCCAGCTCCCATGCTGCTATGGGGTATGCAGTGAAATATGAGCCCATAACAGAGAATTGGGGTTGGGGGGGGAGTTGGATAGCCATCTGTTTTCTAGAAGGGAAGCTTTCCCCTCAAGGCTGCCCTATAGAACATTCTCATACTATGGCACACCAGGGGTAGCTGCAGGTGAAGCTGTTCAGAGCTGGCAATGATCGGTAGCCTCAGTAGCCATCGGAGTGGAAAGGGCTCAATATTTATGGCTGTCAGAATATCCGGAGCCATCATCCATGGCATCAGGGCATCATCAGGGCATCAGGGCATCGTGCCTGCACAAACAAGCTGGGGGACTAGGACAAACATCAGCAACACAGAGAAAGCTGGGGGACTGGGACAAACATCAGCAACACAGAGAAAGCTGGGGGACTGGGACAAACATCAGCAACACAGAGAAAGCTGGGGGACTGGGACAAGACCAGCAGCCCTGATGTCTGTGTTTTGTTGGTTGCTGCTTCTTTTGCTGTTCGTAATGATGGCGCACCATATAGGTTGTTCCACATAGTAGAAACATCACAAAACATTTCCATAAGACTTTCTCTAAATCTTGATCTCTCAGCACCTCTGATTTTTCTGAATTCTCTCTCAGTTCTGTCCACGTACATCTCAGTGGTCGCTGTGGCCTCACCGTCCTCGTCGTCGTTGCCTTCCCCCAGCTTTGTTCTGCGCTCCATTCTCACCTTCCAGTACCGCTCTCAAAGGGATGGTTAATTGCAGGGAGTCAATGGATTAATCCCTCAACTAAATATGCTATATAGGTTGTTTAGCATCTGTTGGATGTTTAAATTGTTTCCAGCTTGTCTGTAACTGTGTTGCTCTTATGAATACTACTCTGATTGACACATTTTATTTCCCTTTTAAAAAGCTGGGGAAAATGACGTCTCTGCATCAGAACAAATGAGGTAAAAATGTGAATTCTTTTGACTTTCAGTGGTTATGGACATGTTCTCTGACTTCTGTTTCCACTGTTCAAAACCATCATCTAGAGAACCTCGATTTGTCTGGAGCCTTATGCACATAGATTTTATGGGTTTTTTTCCCCCTAAGTGAGGGCCATGAAAAGATAGTGGCTCTGTTTTTAAAGATTATGATTAACTTCTGGCATAGACAGGGCCATCCATGTTCCATAGGATAAGCAGGGACCTTCTCCGGTTCCCCTCCTGTGAGAAAGCATGTTCAGGAGCTTCCACTTCCCAGATCTGTAGAAAGTGAGGAAAGGAAGGTAGAAGAGCAGGCATTGCAGGAAGGCAGCCAGCCTAGCAGTCTTCCGACTCTGCCTCGCTTCTGACCTAAGGTCAATGCACTTCTTGAGTTTGAGGCTTATGACCAACAAAATGGAACTAGTGTCTGTGGGAAGGTAAAGACAGGTCAAACTTATTAGAAGTAGAGGGGGGGAGAGAGAGAGAGAGAGAGAGAGAGAGAGAATGTTCTGTGGTTTTTCTACTTCTGCATAGGCTCCATCCATAGACATCATCCAAAGATTATGGGGCCAGGGAAAGGGGGTGGGAGTCATGGTTACTCAGTTCTATCAATTAAGAATTGTGGGCCACTTCAGTTCCTACTTCAATACAGACAATACTGTCCTTTTTTCCTCATTTTTTTTTCCCACTTGTGTCTGGTAAGTTAAGAGATCATCCTCTGCTTTCTTGGCCTGTGTAACTTCACCATAAGTTGCTTCAGTGCCAATCTCTTGGTTCACTCAATGATTATTTGCACAAAGACCAAGGCTAGCCAGTGGGGACCTCGCTCACTGCACAGCATGCACTGAGCCACCCTGACAGACGTAGGTAGAAATAACAGAGTCCTGGGAGCAAAATTTTCCTCCCACGGACAAGGAGATCAATGAGTTTTTTTCTTCCCCAAGGCTTATTGACTTTTTCAGTCTGCAAGGAATTAGTGCTTCTTCACCAAACTGGGAATTCCTGGAAGTCATAGGTAAGTCTGAGTGTGAGAGTAGCTGTCTCTTCCTCAAGCTAATAGGCTAGCAGAAATAGCATGCCTGTGATATGTCTGAGGGAGAAAAGCATGTGTCCTCTAAGGACATGACAAGGGACGTTCAAACTATAGCCTAAGTATTTAAGCAAGAACTTACTGAAAACTTTCCATATGGCAGTACCCCTAAATCACCATTTTCTCACTGGGCTTAAGTTCTAACTTTTCTACAGTATTATACCCAGTAGGGCAAGTATAGTTCCTGTTTATTTACAGTTGAACCACCAGCCCTTCACAAAGTGGTGACAGGGCCTACCTGCTCCAGGTCTGTCATGCACTGAGCCATGTTTTAGGTGATTGAAATGGCATTATTTTCATTCATTCTCACAGTGGCCCCATGCGGTTTGCATTATTGCTAGCTTCCTCTTAGAGAATTAAAGATTGAAAGACAAGTAGGTTATCCTGGAGTGTAGATGAGCCCTTGTGTTTGGGGTCAAGGGAAGAAGGGAGAAACACAGAAGAGGATCTTAGATGAAGGACACTTGTGGTCGGACCACAATTTTTGAGCTTGCTACCGAGTGTGCGTTATGAATCACTTCACCATACACACGAAGGCTGAAAGAATGGTGGCAATTTAAAAGAACACTGAGACACTTCTGTACCTCCAAAACAGAGCAGCAATGGCAATAATGCTGCTGGTGGTGATATCTGTTTCCAGGGACCTACATCATTCAGTAGACTATGTGCCCAAGCTTTTTATAGAAGCGTGTGTGCCGGTTCTGATTTAATCCTCTGGCCTTATGAGAGAGCCACTCTCCTGGTCTTCATTAGCAAAGCAAAGTAAAGGAAGCTCTGTGGTGCCATTCAGCCTGCCCCAGATCACAGAGCTGGCGAGTCTGCCTGGGATGTCAGTGGCCTCTGGCAGCACTGTGCTGATATACTGGGAGATTGGGGAAGCACAGCCAGAACAATGATAGCAAAGGAACATGGGGCTCAACTCAGTGGCTTCTTCCGAACCTGGAAGAGTTCTGAGATGTCTTTTAGATTACCCTGAGACTATTCTTGCTATTGCCCCAAAGACAAGTTCCTCAAGGAAAGGTCTGGAAAAAGTGCCACTATTGGTCCAGTTATACATGAACTGACAAGGAAAAAGAAAAGTCTAAGCTAAGTACCTGTCCTTGTGTCTGGGTCCATTGTGCTGGTCCTGCCCTTCCCAATATGATAGCTGCCAACCACACATTATTATTGAGCATTTGGAACATAGCTAGTCCAAACTGAGGTGTTCCATTAAGTGTGAAAATACACAGTAGCCTTCAACTGCTTAATATAAAAAAGTCAAACATCTCAGTAGATTTCTGGCTGCATAAATACAATATACCATTAAAATGGTATAACTGCTTTGTTTTATGTTCCAGAAAACTGTGATAAAATACATAGAACATGAGATGTAGCATCTCAACTGTCTTAATTGTACTGTTCCATAACATTAAGCACACTTGCATTGAGGTGGAAATAACCTCCTGAAATCTTTCTCTTGGATAATCACAGCTCTGTACACATTGAAGCTCTCCTCCTCCTTCTCCCTAGCTTGGGCAACTGTTGCTCACTTTTTATTTCTAAGCTTTTAACTATTCTAAGTAACTCAAATGAGTGGAATTACACAGAATTTGTGCTTCTGTCACTTTACTGGTTTTGCTTAACGTAATACTGTCCTGAGTCATGGTTCATCCAGACTGTAGTATGTATCTGAATGTTTTTAGTTTCTGAAGTGGAATATAGTCCCATAATATGTATGTATAACATCTGTTACACACATGGGCACATGGTCTATTTATTTCCACCTCTTTTTCCTTCCTTAATGTGGCTTCTACAATATTTAAACTTACATAAGTGCCTCACATTTGAGGTTGACAGTATATCTCCCCTAAACAGTGTTGTTCTAAACCAATGGTTCTCAACCTGTGGGTTGCAACCCCTTTGGGGGATCACATATCAGATATCCTGAATACCAGATATTTACATTATAATTCATAACAGAAGAAAAATTACAGTTATAAAGTAGCAACAAAATAATTTTACAATTGGGGGTCATCACAATATGAGGAACTGTATTAAAGGGTTGCAGCATTAGGAAGGTTGAGAACCTCTGCTGTAAACTTTTCTCTCTTCTAAATACCCTATCCTCCTCATTCTCCCATCCTCAGACACAAGACTTTGACAGCCCTCATGCTAACTTGATTCTCTTGTTTCCTTTCCTTAAGACCTGATCCTTGACCAGAGCTCTGATCAAGCTCTCCCTTTTATAAGGACCCATGAAAGACAGTCATACTTAGCAACATTTTCTGTAATTAAATGAAACTGTGACATTTCTCAAGAGGAATATTCTCTTTTTTCATAATATATCAGGAGAGGGCCCAATAAATTGAAACCGAGAAGAAAAGGCTTTTGAAGCTATTTAATTTTCATTTTTTTAGAAAAGTCAACAGCTGTACTCAGCTTGTGAGCTGTGAGGTGAATTTTGTTAACCCACCAAGCAAGGGAGAATGTAAAACCAATAAAGCAAAATTTTAGATTAGAGATCTACACAAGCTTTTCATATCTGAAATCAATTTATCCTGGAAGAACTTGGGAATCTAGGCATTTAAGATATGTCAGTATCTTTGAAATTTTTCAACACTTACAGACAGGCTAAAACCTCAAAGCCTTACTGTAGCATCTGTAACCGAACTTTTAAATTATTATTTAACACTTATTTATTTATTACTAAATTCACTTATAACAAACACCAACAATTTCTTAACTATTAATCCTATAAATTCCTACAACCCCTTTAACCTATCCACTAAACCTATTGATAATCATAACAATTACTTTCATACCCTTTTAGAATGATACAGTCTCTGGGGCAGGTCCTCAGTCGTCAGGAAACCAGTCTCGGGGGTAGACTCTTTAACGCACTTAGCAGTCCTTTTTCTGGAATAGCTCAGACGCAGGTTCGTCAGGGTAAATTTGCTATCGAAGTCTCACTTTAAATAAGGCTTGAGGCTTTCTTCTCTCCGGGAGACCTCAGCGTCTGTAGGCCACCTTACTTCCTTCGTACCAGCAACTCTGCCGTTCTGCCTCAGTCTTTAAAGCTGGCCACAGTTCCGTTCAGGCCACTGTTCGGACAGGTCAAACCCCTCTAGGCAAAAGCTGAGCCACAGGGTTTAGTCCTTGGCCTTTTGCTGTCTTGCCGAGGCTTTCTCTGCTCACCAGCTTCCTTCTGCCTCAGGGAGATCTGGCCATTGATCTACCAGAACTTTCTCCAGCAGGACTCTCGGAGCTCTCTCGTATCGGGGGCCCTTAGCACGCACGCGCCCCTCTGGCGTCATCCACTTGCCTTAAATAGGATCACTCCTTGTTCCACCTGCTTCAGCTTAATTTGGGCTCTGCCCACTTAGCAGTTGAAAGCAATGCCAGGTCATAAAGTCTTTCCTTGTTTCACCTGGCTTCAACCTTGTTTTTCAGTCCAAAGAGACTCCCCTCATTTCACCTGACTTCATCCATAAGCTGATAAGCTAATTGCTCACAGCAGTTGATCTTCATGCCCCGAATTAAGAGACTGTATCAGAAACTTAGGTATTCACTAAATCTAACTTATATTAACCTATCAGCCCCTTCAAGCATCCAAAGCTTTTCACCTTCCAAATTCTTCCTCCGTCATTCCCTGAAAACTTCCCCCTGTTGAGATCACGGTGCCTTAGTGCTCTCCAAATGAGCAATGTGCTCCCTTGGCTTCCTGCCTTGAGCTTTATTTTTATCAACTTTAGAGATTCCATCTCACCTGCACATGTCTGATTCAAACATTACTTATTCTCTGGGACACTGTGCAAAGATTCTCTTCTAGCAAGCATCCCTGGATCCCAGTATCCACTAGACATGGCCAGACCAATAAGAGACATGCTGGCCTGTTCCAGAGAGTATGACAGAGAAGTGATTCCTCTCCCACATCTCACATCTTAACCTTTCTCTCCCATGAACTGAATCAATTTGGAGACCAGAAGGTGTGAATATATACAGAGGTCATTTTTAAGCCCCCACGTGGAGGACAGAGAAGGTAGAATAAAATGGAAGGACAGAGAGCATCTAGCACCAGACTGAACCCTGTCTTCAGAAATGCACCATTCTTACAGCAAAGCCATTATGCTATAAGATAATCCTTACTATCTCATCATATGAACTCCTCTTGGTTAATAATTCAGTCAAGACAGTAGTAGGGTCTTCTCATTCATATCTATATTTCTAACATTTATCGAAATGCCTGGTACAGAAGTAATATTTGATGAATACAGAATGAATGAGTATCTTCCTTACTCACATACTTCTTTCAAAAACTTCTTTGGAACCACAGTAGACTGTAGTGATTCTAGAATGGCAATATCTCCATGAATTGATCATATAGAATTGATCTCCTTCTTCTGCTTCCAAGAAAAGAAGCAGAAATGATTCAGTAATGATTCTCGATGTCTTGGGATGCTCCACTTAGCGGAACACTAAATCATAATTGAGAAACTTGAATGTAACTGGTGGGAATCAGTGATAAGTTAGACTGACCATGAAAATAAGTGTGTTTCAAGTGACATTTGAGTGTAAGCTAGGCAGTGGCAGTTTTTATACAGATATATCATGTATCTTTTCTTGTGACCCTTTTAATTGCCATATCAAAATATGTATGTCAGAGAGAAATACTAAAAGATTCACTGCATTGATTCTAAAGTGACTGGGACTAAGGTTAGGGTGCATAAGAACTGCATGAACATAAGAGAAAGCCAAGAATAGAAAATGGTGAGGAAGGACAATTTAAGATTGACTTTGATTCTGTTATGGTTGTCCTATGGACAAAGTCTTCATGTGACAATAGGAGTGGCCACCTCACCAAACCAGTGACTTTTGTGTAGCTATATCTTAGGAATTGAAGAAGGAGGAAGACTCATCAGACTTAAGAAATTAGGGAAAGTTACTAGGCTCAGAAAGTTAAAAGGTTAAAACGGAAGCTATCTCCAATGTTATATAAGCAGTTAACAGCTGCTTGGGGTGCTCCATTCTTCAGTGGAGTTGTCAGGCAATTGTACAGGACACTCTAGGGGTGTCACTCTTGTGAGTTATCACCCATGCTGAGGTGGGGTGAGCATTTTGGTGAGGTTGGGTTGCCCATACAGCTATAAACAGTGCTCTTGTAAACCAGTGGGTTGCCAAGTTAGACTTGGCTGAACTGTTTCCTTGTTCCATAGACAGTGCACTATCTGTGGTGAGCAGATATCTTTTCATGTGTTTTCAGAAAAAGTCAAAGAACAGTCAGAACACATACATCTTTGAAGTACGGTGATGTGGCTTGGGTTTTCTCACTCGAATGGGTTAATTTTTGCTTGGAGTTTGGAGGTGATTCTAACTTCCTAGGATTAGCATAACAGATTTCCAAAAGCCAGGTGGCTTAAAACACTACATTTAATTGAACAAGGGCAATTTATCAGTAGCTATACCACTGATGAATGTGACCATTAATTTGGGGAGAGGTGGGACCCCATGAGCCCATCATCAATCCATGCTGGAATGTTGAAGGGTCCATTCTTGTGTAGGGTACCATAGCTGATATGAGTTCAGGAATGCAAGGGTCATGTCACATCCATAAAGGAGTGATTTGCAATACCGCTCACTATCTTCCAGCTCTTATCTTCTTTCTTCCCCCCACTTCTCTGAGCCTTGGAGGAAGTGATAAAGATGTTTTTCCTGTGCAGGGCTCAGCATTCAAAAAACAGCTATTCTTAACACCCTGACTCTCTTATCACTTACTCTGCATTCATTACTGCCTAGTTGAAAAAAAAAAATAAAAGCTTCTTTGACTAAGGCTGAAAATAGCACTAAATCTATGAGTATAAATAAAGATTTACAGAAAACATTGACAACATGTCCATTTGCTAAACATATCAGTAGTATGTTTCTCTCTAGGGACTATGACCTCCCTAGCCATGGATATTTGAACTGGATTTTTTACAGTACCAGGTATGATTTATTCCAGTTAGAGGGCCTCATACTGGAATATAACCAAAAACCATTGGTTACCTACTTAACAGTTAACAGTCATGCCACTATTACACCAGTAGAAACATCTTGCCTGGTAGGTTGATATAACTTCCCACCCATGCTCATGTAAGCAATATTAATTAAATGAAATGGATCACAATAAAATAACATTAAAGTATAAGAGAGATTTGTTGGAAAGAAAAAAGGATTCAGGGACAGTGAGAAGTTGGGTGACTAAGAGAAGATAATAGGGTAACTATTATGATACAATATGTGTATAAAATTGTGCAAGAATAAAGAAAACACATAAATTTATTCTACCACTGTTCTAGAAGTCAGAATCCCCCAGTGGAGGTACCAGCAGGACTACTTAAGCATCTATGGGAGGAGGAGATTCTGTAAGAAAATCTTTGTTTGCTTCTTCAATCAAGGATGGCTCAAGACCTTCCTTTGCTTGGGATTATATCATGCCTTTAAAAAGTGTTGGGCCATTTCATCTTTTGTAACTTTTCTTACTTTACATATACAATGCTTGTGATGTTCTGGGCCTAACCATACTCAACCCTATGGCAGGAGTCACATCTAGAACCAACTTAGTATTGTCAAGACTAGAAACAGTGGGGCTTAGTCACAGAGCACAGGGTCTGACATATACCAGGCATATGTAAGGAAGTTCTATGGTGAAAGGGTAGCATATATGAAAATGGATGACATGGAGAACCATGAGGGAGGTGAGGAACAGGAGAAGTGGACAAATCTCAGAAAATGTATCCTGTTCAATTCCCCAGTGTGTCCTAAAGCTGGAAAGGAGAATATAGTGGTAATGAGAATATGTGCAGAGAAGACTGATTGTGCACATGTGTGCATACACACACACACACAGAGAGAGAGAGAGAGAGAGAGAGAGAGAGAGAGAGAGGCAGAGAAAAAGACAGAGAACCAGAGAACATAAGATTAAGGGCACTCTCCACAATGATCCATTTTCTTCAAATAATTTCTACCTCTCGAGTTTATTTAGCTTCCCCACAGTCCATTCAACTGTGAATCTATCAATAGATAGATTCATAAGTGAGCCTAGTGTTCTCATATCCATTTACTTCTGAACACTGCTGCACATGAGACTTTGGGAAATGTTCCAGATATAAACATAACAAGCATTTTCATGTTAATGATTCCACAGTATTTAGAACATTCGTGACATTGTACATTCACTATTTATATTTAGCTATAAAACATCTGCACTCCAAAATAAGACTCCATGGTAGTTGGTTTTAATTTTCACCTTGACACAGTGTAGAATCACCTGGGAAGAGTGTCTCAGTGGAGGACTGTCTAGACCTTTGTGGGCATGTCTGAGACAAATTGTCTTGATTGTGCTCATGACTTACGAAGACCTACCAACTGTAACTGACAGCATTCCTTGAGTTTAGATACTGAACTGGATGAAAGTGGATAAATTGGTTTGAGTAGCAAGCATACGCACCTTTGTGTCCCTCTGCTCTTGACTGTGGATGTGATGTGATTAGATGTCTTAAGGTCCTGTTGCCTTGGCTTCCCTAATAAGATGGACTATAAACTGGAACTGTGAGCTATAGCAAACCCTTTCTTCCCTGAGTTTCTTCAGGTCTTTTGTCACAGCAACAGAAATGAAACCAAAATGTCTCCCTCACCAACAAAGCATCCATTCCCCATTTCTCTGGCCCCTAGACACTAGCAACCTGCTTCCTGTTCATATTGAATTTATCTGTTCTAGATATGCCACATAGACAGATTCACATACTTGTCTGGCTTCTTTTTTAGCACAGGGTTTGTACCCATTCTGTAGCATGAATCCATCCCATAGTATTCCTTGTGTGGATGAATCATTTATAAACCACAGTTTATAAGGCCAGTCATCTGGTGATACCCGCGTGAATTTTCTTTAACTTGGTCTGCCACGTATTTGAACACATCCATGTAGAGATTTGTTTAAGAGCTTGCTTCTGGGTTCCATTGGGTGTGTGCCCAGGGGTCAAGTTGCTCAAGTGAAATCGCTGGGCCATCTGGGAATTCTAGGTTTAACTTTTGGAAGAACTGCCAAACTGTTTTCCTGGTCACAGGTCCTTGACGCAGGGAAATGTTGTTCTCAGTGCAGATTCTCCTCTGATGAGATTGGATGTTGGGCTTCCAGGGTGGGCTCTGAGCAGTGATTTAGAACCCTTCATGCCACTGGTCAGCCTATTCTTTTGATAAAGCATAGAGGGATTTTAGAGTCAGGGAAGAGGAGAGACTGAGTGTACAGGCAACCAACCGTGTTCTCTTGTCTCTCATTGGTGGTCATCAATTCACCTGATTTTGGGGCACAAGTGTGATCTGCTGGGGCAGGATTGATGGGTCTCCTCCATTCCAGGGACTAGCTACATGGTACATGTCCTCTCTGAAACCCTACAAACCTCACATGGTTATTGTAGTACTGGCTCCGCCGTGGTTCTCTACAGGGAGCGGAGTACAGTGGCTTTGGGTTGGAACGAGGAATTCACCAGAGAGATGCTCGGGAATGGCGACTTCCTGAACAGGCACTGACAGCTGCGTCAGATTCCATAGGGCTGCCCCACGCCACTAGCCTGAGAAAACAAGAGAAACTCCAACTACTGCATGATATCATCAGTACTTTAGTCGCATTTGTTCTTAAACCATGGCTTGAATTGCTGTTCCATTGGATCCTATTTCCCCTTTCACAAAGAAAAATGGAAGCTTTGAAATTCCCATGAAAGCACATTCAATTGCCATTTCTGTTCCAACTTCAAGCCAAACATCATCCTTAATAATGAAAACAAATCTGTTATTGGCAAAGCAGCCTCAAGTGTTGCTTGCAGAGTCAAGCAAGGGAAGCAACATAGTAGAGGCACCAAGCAGACAGCCCCTCCAGCTGTGCACAAACAGGCCAAGAATCTACCACGTGTTTACAGCACTTTGTCACGGGCTGACCCACAGGCCAACAGACTCGTCAGGTAGGCGGGTGAGGTACTGGCAGATCTCAACTCTGTAGAGGAAGCCCTCCAGACTGCAAAGGTTTTATAATGCCTGCAGGTGTGTCTCAGTGGGAAAGTGCGTGCTTAGAGGGTGGAAGGCCTTGGGTTCCATCTTCACCACCAAAAGGGAGGAGAGTATGGAACTGATTCAAGGCCATAAATCTAGCAAGAAGTAGAACCACAAGAGAAACCCTGAAGAAAAAAAAAAAGCAAACAAACCCGGGAAGTATGTGAAATAAGGAATGGTTGTTCAAGGTGCTCAGAACGGAGTTGTTCAAGTTGTGACTGAGCCTGTGGAGAGCCATACAACCACAAGCCAATCATTTAAGCCCCTGCTTCGTTCCCTCCTCTGTATAATGGAGATAACGATACTCGACTCATAAGATCAATGTGCATACACAATGAAATCATATAGGGCTTAGCAAGCTCTTGCATGCTATTAGTTGCATGCATTCTAAAAAAAAAATGTAGTTTCTTATCTACGTTATGTTAGCATAGCATGGAACCAGGTTCTAGAAAAATCTGATCCCATTACTTTTTGAAGTGTGAGTCTCTCCCTCCCACCCGAAGTGTTTTAAATGGCACATCCTCCTGATCAGCCTTTTATGGAATGAGAAGATATTGTTCCTGACATAAGAACAACAGGGGTTCTTAGAGATGAGTGGACACTTTGCAGTTAGAGGGGTACAAAGGATCGTTGTTCATTACTTAATTGGGATAAACATTCATTTGTACATGCAGCTGTCAGGAAGCAAAACCTGATCAAAAGCCCATTAGTCGCAAGGCTGGCTTTGAGAAGGGACACTTAACTAAGGCAATGAATTCAACATGAAAGGAAAGGGGGCTGGAACACTGCGGCCTGGTACACTGTGCATTAGTGATTATTTTGGTCCTATGTCCCCACTCTTTCTCTAACAGAGATTAACCCATATCCTAAAGGCTTACAGTAGCAAGCACCAACAGCAGGCTGGGCCAGTGGTACCTCCTAATCCCCCTGCCCACATTTTTTAATTGAACAAACTTGGGAACAAGACTGACAAGCTGAACTGTCTTGACGAATTTCACAGCAAATACCAGTCCTCAAAGACAGAACAGCCCACTCATGCCATCACAGGGCAGTACAGAGCTGACTTGCACCACATAGCTACTATCTACACCTACTGTAGAATTGTGGCAGATCTTGGGAAGGACGTCCAGTCTGGAAAGCCTGTACCCTGATGTCCCAACAGCACTTGTTCTTTAATTTGGAGTTGTCATCTGTAACAATTACCTGTTATATTGATCTATTCTATCATCTGTAACATAGATGCTAATAGTTATCATTACAGCCTGTCACCAGTGTGAGTTAGACATTATTAGGCATTTTCTCAACACCTATCCAGTACCAGGTGCTGCTGCTACAATGAAGAGATGCAACAGAAGTGCAGAAAGAGAGAAACAATTTCATTTTTATTTTTCCCATTTTGTCAGCACATTTCCATTATGCAAGCATGTGGCCCATTTGCATAATCTGATAGTTGAGTGGATAAACTGACAATGTATTATTTAATTGCCTTCAATGTGTGGTGAAGACATAATTGCCATTATTATTATAATTGTTCTCATTTACTAAATACCTACAATAGAGGCCCCACTTGGGGACAACAGAGGACAATGACTAACACCACCAGCTCTGAATCCACATGGTAACATTTGGGTCCTGACCCTGCTGCTTATTGGCTCTTTATTTCTCTAGACAGGAGCTTCAGCATCTGCAGAATGGGGTGGCAACAAAGACCTGATGTTTACAATATTGTTAGACTAAATGCAATAGTATTTGCAATGTTATTGAGACAGTGCAACAAAAATATTTATTATCACTGCATTAATTACAGAAGGTGAGCAATTTGGTGGGAGAAAGCAAGAAGACAAGAAAGGGGTAAAATCATCTTGGCCAAGCATCATTAGATAACACTTCTCTTCCATGTGTCACTGTACCTTCGTTTTTGCAAATAGGAATTCATCAATACCATGGTAGAACCTGGACTCCTGTGGCAGTTCTAAAGTTGGGATGCTGTAAGTCAAACCAAACAACATGAGCTCTGCTATTCTCCTGCATTTATGGGGGGGGGATCTCTGTTTTTCAACATTAAAGTAAAATTCTGATCTTACACTGATCCAGGGAAAAAACTGAACAGAGATATTCATTCGTCAGGACCAATGGCTTTGCTGTCTGCCACAGGTAAGCTTTGCTTTTTCCCTTTTGCCCCCGGTCCTGAGTTAGAAAAGTACTGTCTCCTTGACTAGAACCCATGGGCATGCCCATTCTCTTGGTGAACCCTTGGGTTGATAATTGCGGCTGCTGAGAGTAGAGAAACCCTTGAATCATCTCTGCAGTGATTTCCTCCTGAAAGGAAAAAGGGTCAAAAGAACCAAGAGCCTGGGACTGCAACACAGGGAAAGCCACTTTGAACCTTTCATAAACCGGCACCTCGGCCTTGACCAGCACCAGAAGAATTTAGCTGCGACCTGTATATCTAATCCAAACCTGTCTTCCAATACTTGGAAACCCTGGGCCCCTCTCAGCTTCCTCTTAAACAGCTATCACGTTGTCTTCACTGTAGCCCTGCAGAGGTAACGTGTACCTGCCTGTATATAATCTTTTTTTAAAGCTGGGGCTCCTAAATCTTTTTATTTCTACCTTTGGCTTATTTTGTGCAACATTTTAAAAATCCCTTTGTTCACTGGCATCCTTGACAAATAACTTAAGTGCTGATATCCTTTCAAACAGAGGAGCCCATCTTTAGGGTATTCTGGAACTTAAAATATTCCGGTAATAACAGACATACTTTCTCTTCCACTGTGGTGTTTAACTACACTTGACAATTTCTTGGATTTTCAGAACTAAGGAGATATAGTCTATGACTCAGCCATTAAATATAAGCCAGGTACTTTTCAAACAGCATACTAAATAAATCATCTTGTTTAAGTTTTACAACCACCTCCAGGAAAGAGTTGTTATTGCTATTTTATAGAGAAATTTGGGCTTAGGTTCTAGCCATCTTGTTGATTTGTGGCAATTCTAGATTGTGTTATATTCCTCTAAAGAGTGCTGCTTTTCAACGGGTAGTAAAACTGCTTAGAATAAAATTACATATTTTTTCAGCCGTTTTATGTGGGGGCTAAAAAATCTCAGTTCCGTTCTTTTTTATTTTCCATGAGCAAGACTGTTTTCCATCTTCTTTATACATATGTGGTTGCGGGATCAACTAGAGGTCCAGGCAGAGTTAACATGTGTAACTCAGGGCCCATTATTTTGCCATTATTTCTGGGCTTCTCACGCTTCACTTTGGGGACATATAGTTACCTCGAATTCTGTCTCTGATTCCCCTGGCCAGAAGGATAGCAAGTCATCTCCACAAGTTACAAGGACTATCACACTCCTTGAGGACAATATTAATTATTGTTCCCACGGCTGTGACAAGACAGTAGATGGAAGCAACTACATAGAGTAAGGATTGATTTGGGCTCTTTTTTTTTTTGACAAATTTCAGTCTGTCATCAAAGGGGAGGGGCTATTCTTTATGGTGGACCATGTGGCTTGTTCATTCAGGAAGCAGAGAGCAGGAAGGAGCCAGCAGTTGGAATAACCTTGAAAGCCTTGAGCCTGGAGACCTAGTTTCAGCAGCCAGGCCCTGCCTCATAAAAGTTCAACAATTTCCCAAAGCATCATCACATTTGGGGACCAGGCGTTCAAACACATGAACCTGGGGGTTCATGATTCACATACAGCCCCAAACAAGGACCTCCTGTGTGAGCAGAAGTGAGGGGTAGATAGGGACAGCACGGTGTTCACTCTCCTCTGCCCATGTCCTCCACAGAGGACACATTGCAATCATTTTGGAAATCTGATGCCCATCAAGATGCCATCATACCAACCAGATGAAAGAGAGTTTTAGTGTGACTAAGGAAATGAAACATTCTCTCAGAGTTCCATGTGGGCTTAGGAGTAAACAGAGTCATAGAAGAAAGCCAGATTCGTTCTTTCAACTGCTGCCCAGAGGACATGGAGTCTACATATGAAACAGAAGCTGGACAATTTGTTGTTGTAGTTGTTGTTAGAAGAATCATGGAGAATGAGGATGTGAATCAGTTGGTTCAGTGTTTTCCTAACATGCATGAAGCCCTGGGTTTGATCCCCAGCGCTGGATAAATTTCTATGGTCATACAGACTATAATCCAGCATGCGTGAGATAGAGGCAAAAGGATCATAATTTCAAGGCCATTCATAACTATGTAGCTTAAGGTTATATGAGGGGGGTGAGAGAGAGGAAGGGACAAAGAGAGGAGATGAAGAGAGAGAAGAAGAACAGAGTCCAGAGACAGGGGAGAAGGAGGAAGAAGAGGTCAGGGGAAGAGATAAGAATGGAAGGGAGGAAAGGGGAGGAGCTCTGGCAAGGGACACACACAGGAGGAGGATTTCCCTGTGGTTCCTTGATGACAGAGAGAGGCAGAAAGGGACGTTACTTAAGAGCAGGGTAGCCTTGGAAGCCTCTGTATCAGTATAACTCATTCAAAATTCACCAGCCCAGTTTAAAAACATGGATCTGTTCTGTCTTGTCTGGCTTCCCACTGTGCCGACCCTAATCATACATATAGTAGATAGCCAGAGCCAAAGCCAGCATCACTCAAGCCAGTACTAGAGGACAACACCAGCAGTGGGACCTGGCAGACAAGGAACCACAAGCCAGTTGCTGGCATGAACTTCCAGAGGGTGACCCTGCCCCATCCATACCCCCTAAGCTAGTCACTGAGAAAAGTGATGCCAAAATAAAATGAGAAAGGAGGAAGGGAAATACCAGTATGACAAGCAGTGGAAGAATAAAATTGTAGAGCATTGTCTGTGATTTTTAAAAATCAGGACAGGGCCTGCATAAAAGAAAAATGGGAAAGACACAAAAAAAAGATGGCCGCTCTAGACAGATCTGGGTCAGTAAAGGGATGCACGGGGCTGAAGCTACAGTGTGTTATGTGTCAGAGCATGTCAGGTGAGAGGTTAACCCTTTTTCTACCTCCTACATGGGGAAAAGTCTAAATCAAGGTGCTCAGAACATATGCAAACTTAACCTCTGTAAGATGAGACATCCTGAAAAGGACAAATGTAACTAAGAGAGCTGCAGAACATTCTCCCTTGTGTGTGTGTGTGTGTGTGTGTGTGTGTGTGTGTGTGTGTGTGTGTG